>JAOYRR010000158.1:0-480000 GCA_038994665.1 Podotricha telesiphe
TTTTTTTAACATTTGTTTTTATACGTTTTCTAAATATATGTTTTTCTATTTCCTTAGTGTGTTAATAACACTTTGAAAAACAAATGTTAAAAAAATAGTAAAATGTTCAGGAACGTACAAAAATTTAAAGGTCAGTCAGTATTTGAACCTGCGTTTCGCATAAGCCAATTAAGCTATATGTAAGATTCTTATACGCTTGTTACTACTTACTTTTGTTGTTAACATTATATAGTGATTTTCGGTCTGATTAAAACAAGAGAGGTGCGAGGTGGTCTCTCACCTAACATCAAAAAAAATTTAAAGTATAGAATGGAGGGAGTTTGATTTGTTACTTTACTAGATTAAATGCATAAAAAAAAAAATACAAAAGGTATCAAAACATAATACGTAGAGCGTGAAATAAAAAAATAATTTCTTTTCACTATTGATGGGGAACGGCATTGTTAGGCTTCATTTTTGTTGCCCTTTTTTATTTCTATACAAAGCTTTATTGAGCTTATGTAAGTCAACTGACGCGTTATATCAACTATTTACATATAAAAGATTATAGAAAGAGAATTATAATTTGAAAATAAATATTTTTAAACAAAAACAATAATAAATCAAGAACAAACCAATTCAATACTTTTTCTTTCGCCTATTACACTTTAATTTAGCTCGGCTTTAGTATTACTGCACAACGGAACATGCAATATGTAATAATTCTGTGGGAATATGTCAGGTGAATAAGGAAACTCGAATAATAGATAATCTGCATACAGGTTGTAGCAATTGTGTATACATCGTAAAGTTTTTATAAGAAATAAAGCTTAGCTTAGCGTTCTATAAAAAATATTATTTAGAAAGATTATTTTTTATTAATGTTGTTGGAGTGTCTTTAAATTGCTTTTAACATTTTTATTATAACAATAGATTGGCACATTTCTATATTTTTAATTTCAATATAAAAATATATTAAAAAAACATTGTATATTCTTGTTTACTGGAGCTTGAAAATGCTCAATTATTATTATCACTGTTTATTGCTTGTACAATTATATTCAAATAACACAGTCCTATTACAAGAGAGCAAGGAGAAAAAGAAACTTGTGGCATGTTGGTTGTATCTTTATATACCCTTCCATAGGGAAGACAGTGCTCAATCAAGTAAACATTAAACAAAAATTATGTTTCAAACGTGGATGTGTACCCACGTTTATTGCACATTGCACCTAAATAAATAAACACAAAGCTATATTAATAATTGAATGAGAGAAAAGTGGAGAACGGCAAAAGTCTTGACACTAGGTTTTCCCTTGCTCCATCCTTCGCCCTTGCTATGCCGGAAAAAAGCGTAAAAAGCTGAAAATAAGAAAAATGTCAAAACCAATGATTGTAATGCCAAGTCAAAAAAAAAGTCTATGAATTCAGGTTCTTTTAAAAAAAAAAGGATGCCTTTATAACGTTCGCACATGGAAGACATTATTTCAAATTTTGGTATAATTAAACGACCGTGTTGACAAATAGAAATGTTTTCATATAGAAAATAGTGTAGCAAAGCAAATTTTTCTTATTGCCTTTATATTAACTTAAGCCATATTTAATATATTTTTTTAATAATAAAAAATATTTTGCACTATAATAGAAAAATACGAGTACATAAAAGGCAAGTAAATACAATTTTACACATGTGACATCATGGAGGAAAGCTCCAGTATACCTTAGGATGGATGCCCTAGCAAAAACCTCTATTTTGCCAAAAGATATAAAACGAAGGGTCGTTCGTAATAGAAACATTTTTCGTCGAAACCTGATTTTTCACGCATAATCTTTTTCTTTTTCATAATAATATCGGTGAAATGGAACAAGGGAGGCGCTGGTATAAAATATAAATTACGTACCGCTGCGGCAACTTCGATTGTAACGTATGAGTGATTAGACGTAAGCTTCGTTACTCACGAAATTGGCTTGGGACAGATGCGTGTGAAATTTATTGTATTGTTTGAGATGAGAATTTGAAAAGATTTCTGGGGAAAGTATTATTTATTTTTTTCTAAGATGGGATTTTTTATTCATTACGGGATTTATGAGTTCGTACAGAAACAAAAATATATATAATTTTGTTTTGTCATAGACCAGCTAGTCTCACACAGACAAGACTCTCCCACATACATTCTCCACTTTCCGCCCGAATTCATGACATTGCCATGTTGAGTGGCGTAACTCAACGCCGCGCTTTACCCACTGAGCAGGAATCGAAGCCACATCCAATCACGATGCCACTCAAACAATGTCTCAATGCGCCACGACGGTCGCAATACATACGGGGAGAATATTTAGTGACAACTTCTTTTATTACTTTTGTTCCAATCAGACACATTAAGTATAGTGTAGATTAAAGTGCTAAATATATTAGGCTATAGTACCAAATAGGTTATATATTTATTTATTTGATAGATCACTATCATCATAACTAATAAGTTAAGATGAATTCTCCGTTCTTGAAATACACACTCGCCATATTTTGCCACGTAGAAAAAAGACCCATAACTTATATCACTTTATTCCTTATTTTCCGTCCATTTTAGAAATATTGCGTTTTAGTTCGTAGTAAAGTCGTAGCAGGTATGGGACTGCTTTGTCTAGCAAGACCAATGTAACATATTTATTATACGCATTGAACCAACAGGTTCAAGAGGGATTAACAAATCCCTCTTATTGATTCTATCGTGGTTCGAAATGACATATTTAAATATTTTTAAAGTATCATTTACACAGAATATAAAAAACTTTTTAGAAAACGTATAAAAATGTTAACATAGCGGGTCTCGAGCTAGTGCCTTTTTGAAACCGCCCAAGTGCTCTAATCACTAAGCGTAGGGCTTTGTGATCAGAGAGCGAGATTCTATCCAGCTATGTAAAAATTCTTATACACTTGTTAGAAACTATTTTTTTTATTAGCATCTCTGTAAAGAGATTTTAACAAATTATACACGTGTTTATATATGCATTTATAATATTTTATACGTTTAATATTAAGTTTATTATACACTATTAAATAGTTAATTTATACCTTGTTTATGTTTATATAATATACAGTCAGAACTATTTCACTTAATTATCTTGCTAGGCGTAGACGTTTCGTAGAATAGAATATGTTATTTTATTAACTTCTATTATTTCTATGTAAAACGTCGGTTATCGCGTTTGCGGGAATATTGAAAGGATAATATTAATTACAGTAATAAAGCACACAAAATGCTCGTGAAATAATGATTAGCGAAAGTGGCTGCCGAAGCTTGTACATTACAATATTCCCATGTAGGTGGCTCCGCGCCTATTTAATGAATACCTCTCAGATGGTACCGCATGTTTGCTTTACAACTACTGTGTATATTGACATCAAAATTGAATTGTGTTTGTTTATTAACGGCAGACATAAGTGTTTTATAAGAGATTAAATTTTGTACAATACAATTATTTAATATATATCAGTTGATTTAAAAGTGGTTATTGGTTTCACTTATTCAGGTAATTTTAAAATTTTATATTTGAAACAGGTAAAGTTTTATGAGATTAATATCTGCGCCATTAAGCTATAACCTAACTGGGCTATTATATATTCAACCTTGATTAACATATTTTTTTGCTTATAGCTTCAACTGTCTATCAATCATTGTAAGAAAATCTTGCAACGCTATATTAAAGCATTTATTATCGTCACATTTCTTTAAAAAAATTCATACGTGCAATATGTAATAAGTGTATAAGAATTTCGACGTAGCCAGATGTAGAACGCATGTCTTGGTGGTCAGAGCGCTTGGACGGCTTCCAAGAGGCGCGGGTTCGAGTCTCGCTGCGTTAAATACGTTTTCTAAAAATGATTTATATACTAAGTGTGTGAATAACCCTTTTTAAAATATTTTCTTAAACACGTGCAGTATATGTATTTATGTCAATATGTTTACGACAACGAACATACCAGTTTATTTTCTAAACTTATTTTTAATTTATAAAAATATTACCAAGAAATGAAATTACCAAAAATATATAATAACAAGAATAATACTCCTTTTATAATTATTATTTACTTACATTCAACTATCTATCTTTAAGAAAAGTTAAGAAAACAGCGGACAATGTATGAAAGTAATCCATACATACCTATAATTAAGGCATACACTTTTAGAATTGTCGCTTTGTAACTCGCTTTGTTCTGACCTAATTCTTAGAGTCACAACACGTACTCTCAACTAAGTAGTGCCGCAAATTGAGAACGTCGTAATTACATACAATCAATTTCTATTAGAGTGCCTTCTCAATAATTCACCGCCGAAACTTCTGTTTTACTTCAGGTGACGCTGCAAACACATTTTTATTTTAAGCCACTTAAAGATTTATGCGCATTTAATAAATTATTAATTTCTTTGTAAATATATAATAGGATTTATGTAAATAAATATGTATGTATGTATGTATTTATATATATGTGTCTATAGTTTCATATTTCTATCAATTATGTTTTGTATGTTTAATTTTTCCACCACCCTGTTTATCATTATTATAACAGTTTCTTTTCGGCGTAGAGGATGTCTGGAAAAGATAAATACTAAGCCATAAGACCGCCTTTTGTACATTTCTTTTTTTTATGCCTATTGTTTTTGTCAATTTAAGATGGTGTGTAAGGTAATATGTGATATATGATATGATTTTGGTATTCATATACGCAGTAGCATAATTGTACCAAATAGATTAATGATTTTGGGTTTATATTCCACTGGAGAAATAATTGTATAAAGGTTCCTCCCTAGGCTGATTATGTGAAGCGCGGAGTTATGTTCTGTTATCCTGCATGCAATAGTTCAAATGTGAGAATGTGAGATTTGCAACAGTGCAGTGCAACTTCAGTGTAAATACAAAAATAATATTTTAGAAATTAGATCTTTGGTAAGTTTGGAGCATTTTAAATTAAACTATTTATCGGATTCAACGTGTATATTTTGGTATTTGAAAATACATTTTAGAAAAACTTTAACACTTTATAGTAGTGGTCACTGTCATATGTTGTATGTCATAGGGTTTTTCTAAAATGGATTTACGAATACCAAAATATACGTGACTAAGCCGTTTAAAATTCAATACTTTAATTTAAAATGTAAAATTTAAATACAAGATATAGATACAGATAGAGAGAATAGAGTTATGACGACCGGGAAATACCCTCTATGATGAATTCAGTGCAGGATTTGAATCCACAATTTTCACAATTGACACAATTTGCACAATCTACACAATTACGCAGTAAGGGAAAAAATTCGAAGAAACCTGTCCGAAAGCAAAAATTTTTGTCTCGGGAGGTGAAGATAGCACCTTAAGCCATGTTGCGTATTGTAAAAGATGACTTAGTACCTGCAGCCTATAAGAGTCTGTTAATTTTTAACTGATAATTTAAAAAAGTATAGGGTGGTAAAATCAAAACAAGTACTTAAGCGGTACGCAAAGGGAGGTCACAGAACAATTTAGTTTACGCATGAGAATTTTTTTACAATTGTGCAATATTTTAACAAACAAATTTACCGTATGCTGAAACCTCTAAAGAAGCTTCCCAATTAGTAAATAGAGTAAAACGTGGACATTATCCGAATTCAGTCATAGTTTGATAGGGTGTGAAGGAGCAATAAAGGAACGAGTGACTGAGATTTTTTTTGTGAAGTGTATCAACATACTATGCTTGAGAATGTAGTTACGCCTCTTAGCTGTTAGATATTCAATAATCAAGATTGGTCCTTTCAGCAATATTCTGCGCCGGTCATAAAGCTCGATCCACCCAATCTTGGTTAGAAACGAACGTTCTCGACGCTGATGATTCAGAGCATTCAGATCTAGTCCTTATCTTTATCCACTAGATTATGAGTTATAGTCAGTTGTAGAGAATAGGGCTTACTCTAAACATCAAGATAATTAGGAGTCCCTAAAACAATCCATACAATTGGCAGTAGAGAATTTTCCCATAGAAAGAGTATGTGCTGCTATTAATAACTGGCATCAACGTTTAACCGACTATATTGCAGCCAATGAAAACTACTTCGAATAAGCTTTATATATTTTTAATGGTTTTGTATTAATGTATTTAACGAACACACTGTAATAGTAATAAATGTTAGGTACAAGTAAGCAGCAAAGTGTATTATCTTTTAAAAAATTATAAAATACTACACTTTTTCAAATCATGTACTCGTAGTAGCTTCCAATTTCTCTTTATGCATTTTGCAAACAAAAAATACACTTTATATTATATGTAAAGCGACTCTGTGTATTTACAAAACTCCTTTTTCATAATTAAAATTACTGTTTTAATTAAGGCTGCAAAATCGTTATATATTGTAAAAACAATTACAAAAAACAATAATCTTTATCAGGGGTGTTAACTATACAATACAGAAAAGTACTTTAAAATCTCATTGACTACTCCATACTAGAATTGATCATTTCGTCTGCTGACAGTGACTTAAAACTCCAGAATCTCTCGACATTAAAACTACTACCCTAAGTATATGCGAAGTTCTGAATGTCATATGACAGATGACTTTGTTAGTATGACGATGCATTGGGGTCAAGAGCGACTCATCTGAACAATGTAAGCGAGATCAATAGACAGGCTTATTGCTGTTCAAAATGCCACACTATATATTTATACACTCGATCTATTTTTTCAATAATAGCTTTAATTTATGAAATGAAACTGTTATGTAGAAATGGGTTGAAATTATATTACATTTTCGCTCTAAAGTTACGTACACACAAACAATTCTATACATGGAAATTCCTCTTTGCTTTCAAATGAAGATACTAATACATTTGCATTGCGTAGAAACTTTGAAATTACAGTATATACAAACAAGCAAAATATTTTTTATTTCACAAAGAGTCTTTTTACGGTAATAATCATAGAATTCTCATATTTTTATTTATCCTAAGTGTAACTTGCCTCTCGCGAGCACTTTATATTATATTTTATAAAATAACTTTTTTTTGTATTTGACGCCATCATATTTATCATTTCCACTATTCCTCGGATACAGCAAAATAAATACTTATTTGTAAATCTTGTCGCCATGACGCGCAATTTCATTTTAAAAATGCATTTTATTTTCATACAATGAACCAGCTCCCAACTCTCAAAGTAACGAAATAAATTTTTCAATGTGTAACAGTTAATATTCCAGCTGGCGAGCACGGAGGTGGTAATGCGGAGCATTTCATTTGGTACGTATTCTATGCGAGTAATGACGTAGTCACTAGGTTTCACAGATTTATGAACATTTCTATATTAATTAATTTGACACCATCATGGCTAAGCAGTACCTTATTAAAGAAGGTTGTGAGTTCAAAATGTATGTATAATACATACTCAGACATTTATTTTAACTTAACATAAAAATATATAAGGGCAACTAGTTGTAACACTAATCTTATTTTCGATTGTGGCTTACTTTTTCTTTATAATATGCTAGCGACTACTAGCGACCCGCACGTGGTTTCGCCTGCGTACACTACATGACTAACGGCTTTCGCCCGCCCGCGTTTTCATTTAAATCACAAATTTTATTCAAATTCATAATATTCTTGAATTATGAAAATATTATTGTGCCAATTGATAAAATGTTTAAATAGTAGTAGACCACTTTGATTTCAATTACTGAACCCATTACCTAACCAAAAGAGAATTGCGATCTAAATTAAATAGTTTATACTAACAAATTCGCCGTTAGGAAATTAGAATTAAATTATCACATGAATGGATTTCTGCTTTGTGTCAAAATTACCAGCCTGAAAATATTTATTAGTGTCTCCAGACCAGACAAAGTAATACTACATATTTTTCATACATATAAGAAAAACAGACGGTTCTTAGACGGTTACTAAGAGGCGCAGATTTGAGACGCTACTTTGAACTTTATATATTTTCAGGCAAGGCAGTCTTTCTAGATTCCCGCTATAAATGTTAGCGTATTTATTATTTGAAATAAATGACATTAAATACTGACATATTTATCGAGATTACTTCGCCCACCTGACGCCATTTATAATAACGTAATTAATAGACAATTGTACTCTCGTTCACTTCATCTTGCGTGATCTGTCTCGATTAATCTTTGTATATTCCTTATGGAAATAATTAATTTCTGCGTAATGGTGTGTAATGCTTAGTGCTCGTAGAATTTCATATGAAGTTAAGCATTCGGAGTGCAAAAATGTTATATAAATATTAAATAAAGGCAATAGTTGTCTTAAAATCAAAATAGTTCTAATACAAATACGCCTTTACCAGTAATTTTAAATTGTAAATTGTCAGTACGAGAACTGATTCAGAGACAATACAGATGTTTTCTCATTTCTTAGTTATTTTTTAATAATAAATTAACCAAATATATAATAAGCGTTAATCGTAAAGATTAACAAACTACTAACAAATTATATTAAATAATAAAAAATATGAAGTATACAGAAACTATTAATTTTCTTCAATTCATTATTTATGATAACCGCAAGGCGATGTGTTATTGATTGTGGCCGATTCAGCATTCTACCCACATTTAGGAATGTAAGCTATACTGATGCGAGCAAGCCGATATAGAGACATCTCTATAAACATATATCTTAGTTTTATTGTTGCTGATTTTTGTTTATTTCGTAGTTATTATTATTATAATAGCTTTACGTTCTTCTCCCCATATCAGGATAGTCAGAAAAAACCTAGTGTCAAGACAATCCGTTCTCCATTTTCCGCCCGAGACATTGCGTCTTGAGTGGCGGAACTTAACACCGCGCTTTGTCTTAAGTGCCAGGAATATTTTAATGATTATATCATTCTCCGATTGGGAATATAACCCACAAGCTATCGCGTTTACGGTCTTTTACAGTCACTGCGCCACGATGGTTCATTTTGTAGTAATAATCATAAATAATAAAAATTGTATATAATATAATAACCTAAAAAGTTAATAATACTTTTTAGGTTAGGTACCATTTCATTTATCTTAACCCATAAAATATATGATTTATAATTTCAGCAGTTACAGGTTCTAATTGCTGTTCTGCATGTAACTGTAAAGTTACAGTAATGCCAGCTTTGTCATCAAGCAAGTTCAGTTGACTGCCGCCCAATAATTTAACTACTGGAGAACTACTAGTTTTGTTAAAATATTCACAATGAAATAAATATATACTCAGCTTGTGAGCTATAATCGAATATTTTAACATTTTTAAAGTATTTATTCATTACACTTAGGGAATTGAATAACATATTTATAAAACGTATGAAAATTTGAACGCAGCGGATTCGAACCCGCAGAATTAAGTAATAATAAGCGTGTAAGAATTTCGACATAGCCGGATGGAGAACGTATGGCTTAGAGCGCTGAGACGGTTTCCAAGTGGCGCGGGATCAATCCCGCTGCGTACAATTTTTTAATTTTTTTATATTCTATAAAACGACTATAGTCGAATATATTAAGATTTTAATAGAAATATGAAAATAAAATAAATCATTTATGTTTGTAGTTCAGCTACCCATATGCAATTTCTAAATATGAGCAATGTGTGGAAAATACAGTTTCTTCACACCAAGTAATCTATTAACTAAAAAAAAAATCAAGGACTCCTTGCATGATAATCTATTGAGTTTCTTAGTATTTTTATCTGACCTTTGTGTGTCTGAAATAATAAATCTTTAGAAGAGATAAAACTGGGCGAGAGGGCTTCTTATACCATCCTCCCCTTATATATTAACAATCTATTTTACCGTTCTCCAGTAGTTTATTATTTTAAGCGTAAAAGTAATATTAAAAATATTAGTTATATAAATCTGTGGCGCATTTATAACACATACTTTACTTTACCTATGCTATGGATGCCGATTTATATGGTATTTAATTACAGTATAGGCGTTCTTGATAATAATAATGGATGTAATTATATAAAAAATGTAAAGTTCAGCGTTGGGTTTGATTCAACGTGTAATGTCGCAAAATGAGAACGCTCAAAGCGGTCGAATTCGGGCTGAAAGTGAAGAACGAAGGGTCTTGACACTAAGTTATCTCTGTGTACCGTTGTCACTAAAAGCACAAACTTTGGTTAAACTGATAATTTAAATTGTTGAAACTTTTTTATTTATGAACGGATTAAAATAATATACACACAAAATTTTAAGGCAAGTACACCAAAATAAAATAGTTGAAACTGCATTTCAATCGGTTCAACCGTTTCTGAGATTAGCGTGCACAAACGCACAGACAGACAAATAAACAGAAAAGAAAATTAAAAATCATCGTTTTGGGTTCTATTACACTGATAAATGCCCCTAATAATAAGTTTTCTCATATATCTTGCTTGTACAGACAGCGATTACTTACATTTTTAATATATGTATGGATGACCTATTTATATATTTTATACAAAATGTTCTTGAAGTAACATAATTAAAAATAATACTAGAAAATTTGTAGTTTGTAAGATATAAAGTAGTAACTTAATTTTCAATCAGACAAGTTACTTCTTAAATATGTATGTATGAGTGTATTTAAACATTTTATAGCATCTAAGGATTTAATATAGAATTCGCTTTGCCAAGAGTTTTTCGCAACACTTGTAACTACATAGACGCTTGCTATGAGTTTCTTGATATTCTACATTCTATATGGTTATTAAAGTAGCTAACTCTGGTTTATTTATTTATGTCAAAAGTAATTTTGCTGCAATATTTTTAAATAAACGTAATTTGTAATAAAGTGGGTAATTTTTTAGCAAATTAATAAAAAAAATACGTATCAGTACTTGAACCCGGGCCATTTAGAAATTGTCCAAGCGCTAAGCCATACGTTCTATATTCACCAGCTACGTTCAAATCCTTATATGCTTGTTCAACTCTCACTACAAATACGCTAACAAGAAAAATAAATTGAGAGACGCGGATTCGAGTCCCGCTATGTAAACTACACTTTGAAAATGTCAAAACTGTAATATATTTATATTCTCTCGCTCCCGCTCACGGCTCTTCTTTGAACGGTTATCAAGAGGCGTGGGTTCAAATTCCGCTGCGTTTTCTAAATATGAATCTGCGTTTCCTAAAAATACTGCATTTTCTAAATATAAATATGAAAAATCAAGGGCATTTAATTAAATGATCAGTTGATTAAAATTTAACGATAGTACGTTTTGAATTGTGAAACGTAAAAAGCTCAAGTACATACTCAACTATTTGAGAATCCACTTTTAAGATTATTAGTCTAGTATTTACCAACATTTTTTCTTTTTTACGTCAGAATATCAATTTATATATATTTAAAACGGATACATTTATATTAATCGGTAAAATTAAAAGGTCAGGTTGCGTTAAAGCATAAAATTCGTGTGTGTATTCGTCCAAATCTATATAATTATAATAATAATTACTATAAGGGTTCACTTGTTAATTTGTTTTCTAGTTAATGTCTATGATAAGAAAAATCTCTAATATATATAAAAGAAAAAAAATAATAATAAATCACTATGCAAGCAGTGCTTTCTACAAATGCGCTATTATTCTAGGTTATTAGCCGTAAAAATTCTTGGAATACAAATCCATTGCCTTGATTACCATAAAGGTGACGTATTGTTTTGTATTCTGTAAAGTTCTGAGAACTAGTAATAAGTTAAAAATAGTCTTTCTAATAAATAACAAACTAGAGAGACCGCGTGGCTTAGCGGTCAGAGCGCTTGAACGGTTTTCAAGAGGCGCGGGTTCAAATCCCGCTGCGTTCAAATTTTTATACGTTTTCTAAATATGTCTTTTTCAATTTCCTAATGTGTATAACACTTTAAAAAATGTTAAATACTAGATAATTTTAGTTACATTATAATCACCATAGTAATTTAAACAATAAGTAGCTCGTTAAGAATTTCGTAATCGAAATTCTAATTATTGGACCGATAAAGTGCGGCGTTGGATTCTCAATACGCAATGGTTGTAAAATTTAGAACCAAGGAACTTATCATTAAAAAATTTTTCATTAATTTAGTGAAATGATGATATAGAAAGTACAACTAAAGTCATAAATTTAGTTTAATACGTTCTACTTTCAAATGTATATTACAACTCTACTATATAAATTAAATTTCTTTACTGCGCAATAAACATTAGATTAGACGATAATTCTTATTATTATTAAGACTGAATATTTATAGTAGAAATGTTGTTCTAATTATCTAAAGTGGTTGCTATTAGAGCTGCGTTTATTTTCACGGTAACTTTGTCATTATTTAAGGGAACGTTTTAGGGGATTTAACGCTACCTGCGCTAGGGATATAGGGCATAGCGCCTAGGGAATTTAGGTAATTAGCCAGTAGGCAGCGCAAATTCAGAACGGCCCCTTGTTGAAACGAAATATTTTATTCATAACTTTAAGAAATATGTAATTTTCACATTGCCTCTTATAAGACATTCTGAACATTGGACAATATAATACTTTCTATTTATAAGTTTTGAAGTAGATGCATCTTGTAGCGTTATTTATTTATTCATTCATTTCTAAACTCAAAAATATAATAATGCAGAGAATGTTGATATTTTATAATGAATAAGTCGACTCGAAAGTATTTTTTTTATTTATTTATTAGGAAGCCGAACGTTATATACTAAGAATACATTTGAGTAGAATACATTTATACATACACTGTTATCATAGTATGTCTCAATTACAGGCAAACTCTACATGTAAATAAAAATGTTACTCACATATTGGTTCTATGTATTTTTTTTAATGTTATTTTGAGTAATTTCTATGTAACTAAGCTAAATAAATAATGTTTTTTTTGAGGTTAATTGGTTAAGGATTTTTTTTACTTTATAAAATATTTTTATTTAGGTTCGCTTCCCATCCAGAACCACGATTTGCGTTCAGACCTAAAAAAATTGTTGCAAGAGATTAGAGTCATTTTCTGTTTAAATTTTTTTATAAATTTTAAGATCATCTGCATGAACCAAGTATGCTATACATTTGACATCATTGAAAAAAAAGTTATATAAGACAGGGCCAAGTATGGATCCCTGCATCACTCCCAATACTACAAACAATCGTCTATTTTGAAAATTGGTTCCTACTAAACTTAACAATGTATTCCATATTCATTAAGTTTCACCTAAGTTGCTAAAACTCTACAAAAGTTGCTAAATTTATTAAAATAGATCTATTTCTTACAAAACTATGTAGTAATATAAAACACTCGTACAAGTATGTCTACATATATATTATTCGCATAGCAGCAAACCAGTCAAATATATAGAATAGAGCGCCAAACAATAAACATATGTTTCTTTTATTTCTTTAGCCAATCTTGGCGCAGTGTGTCAGCTTCCGACTGTAAGCGCAAATTATTTTATTTAATCTATTTTCATTTTTTGCTCTGGTAAGACAAAGCGCGACGTTGAGTTCCGCCATCTGACACGCAATGTCGCGAGTTTTGGCGTAAAGTGGAGAACGGAGGGTCTTGACTCTGGGTTGTTCTGCAATGTGTTTTTATAGATGCCCTTCCTGCCATCGCCTTTTACGATTCTCTTCGAAGTTGTCATTTTCTAATTTTCGCCTAAGCGTATATTGAATGTTAATACTGTATTAACAGACTGTTTGCATGGTCATATTCGGTTAAAATATTGTTAAAGCTATAAATACAATTGAATTATTAATTAGTATGTTTGTTTGCCATGTGAGTAACTGTGGTAATCGCAGCAGCTGTGATACGAGCTTAAACTTACATTCTGTGAATCGCAAATTAACTAAACTACCGGTACCTTTATATCCTTTCATTGTAAATTAATAGATTGTTAATTGTTAACCGTCTATGTATGAAAAGATTTATACAAAGCTTCATTATTCACGAACTGAATGCTAATAGAGATAATGTATTACTCGTTTAGTAATTATAATATTTGAGGCCATAGTGGCATAGTGCATCAGCGTTTGCTTGTAAACGCGATTGGTTGTGGGTTGAACTCCCGCTAGGAGGAATGAGATACTTAAAATATTTCCCACTTAACTAACGAAGACAAATCGTATTGTTGAGTGTCCCGATTGTTTTATTTCTTCATTGTTTGATTTCAACACTCAATGTCTCGATTTCGGGTGGAGGGTGGAGAACGGAGTGTCTTGTTTTCTCTGACTACGCTGCTATACGGGGAAAAGCGTAAAGCTAAAAAAATATATATTTGAAATAATTATTTGCGTATTACATATTATAAAATAAAATAAATGCGAGTATAGTATACTACTGTCTTTTTTTTTCCAATACTGCCATCACATTTTATATGACCATTTGAACATGTTAATATCACTTGTATAAATATTACAATTTACATTTAAATGACACCTAAGTTTTAATAAAATATTATGTACGGAGTAAAGTATATTTCTTATATTATAATTGTAAATTTTGTTTTTTTTTTTTTTTTTTTTTTTTTTTTTTTTTTTTTTTTTTTTTTTTTTTTGTTGACAATATCTGCTCGTAATAAAAAAATCAGTAGACCTATTAATTTGTATATATTCATTTTATTATGTTTAATATATTACCTGAAATACAACTTTTCTAGATTCACAGAAATTAAACAGAACGGAAAGTTGGAACACTGCCGCTCTACTATTTGCATTTAAACAATGCTAACGGAAAAAGAAAGCCGAATAAGCGTTGTTCTGATCCATCTCACAGTTTTTTCGCTTTATTCGTAGGGAACCTAGTATCAAGACACTCTGTTTTCTAGCTCAAAGAGACATTGCGTGTTGAGACGCGGAACTCAACGCTGCGCTTTTTAAATATAATCATTACCCCGAGTGGTAATCGAACCCACAGCCGAACGCGTTTGTAGTCAGACGTTGTCCCACTGCGTCACGAGGGCTTCTTACTGATCTCACATTCAATAAAAAAAAAATTGAGAATGAAATAAAGATAAAAATGTCAAAAACCAAGTAATTATACTATTTTCGTACTCCCTGTTAATATAAAAGTTATACGATATTTCTTTTATTTTAAGGTATTTCTCGTATATAGCAAAGTGGCGGAGATAACCTTAATAATTGCGGTCATCGTGGCACCAGCATCTGACTGTAAGCGTGATGGTTGGGTGTTCGATCTTCACCGCGGGAAATGCATATATTTAGAAGTATTTTTACTTTCCAGCTCTGGTAAGATAAAGTGCGGTGTTTAATTACGACAGGTACTCTACACGCAATCAAATTTTAACGGAAAGCTGAGAATAGAGCCTTGTCATTAATAATTGTAAATGTTTTCTGCATAATACCTGCCTTTTTTATTAAACTGACATCTTTATGCAATAAGTAATGGAGCACTTATAATCTTAACAAACTCGTAAATTTGTGAAACATTCAGTTACAGGCCGCAGTTACCATTCAGTTACCAGCGCATATTGTATGGATAAGTTTCAATCGCAAGTTGGCACGGGTTATCATTTTTAAAACAGACAATTTTTTTTTCTAGATAATATTAGATCATTACGAAAGGTTTAAGAAGGTATACATAAAAATATATCGAACTCAAAATATAAGGAACATACATGAGGTTAGTCTAGAAAGTTGAGCGCTATATGCGCTATAAAATGCAGACGCGGTACGTTTGATTGATCCCGTCGGACAATTTCATAGTTCGTTTGGTTGAAATATCGCCTCGGATGAATAACGCCTTTCAAGCTGTAGAGCGGCGCCTCAAATCCTTTATCAGATACACCACCCTTTTATCAACGCCGCGATAAATAAATACGCTCAATCGTATCTGCCATAGGCAATTCTCGGAATAGAATTTAATTTGACGCTGTTGGGGAATAAGTGGAAGGTATCGAATAAGTTTAAATGGGTAGGAATTCAGTTTATGGTAATCTTTATAAACGCCTGTCTGAAGGTGTAAAATATGTTTGGTTTTTGGTTGAACATTTGGATATTACGTAATATTATATACAAATTAAAATATAGCGTAGTGTAGCGTCAACTCGCTTTCGAACTCGATTGAACTACGCTTTACGAAGAAATTTTTAATATTTAAAAATTTGTTCACAAAGCGTAGATTGAAAAGAAATAAAAGACGTGTCGTATTGACATATTGTCGTGACGTACTGACGGAAAGTCTTTAAAATTAATATAATATTAACTAGCTAATACCCGCAACTTCATTTGAGTGGACTTTATTGATTTTATGACACTACATTCATTTATCACTTGTTGACATCTAAACTTGGACCCAAAATATAGTAACTTTGCTTAAGGTGATAATTTTTCAAATGATTGTTTTTTTTCTGCTTCATGTTGAACGTTTCTGTTTGAAAGTTTTTGTTAAGGACCATTAACTAGTTTAGTTAGACTATAATAATTTCTCATCAGTTGTTCTGGATCTAAAAATTTTTTATGTCGACGGAAAATGCGCATCACCCTGAACTAATTTTGTACAGGCGGCTTTTCTTTATTTCTTATAATTTAGCTGGTATATTATAAATATATATTCATTTTAAATTCCATTTCAGTTCCATTAAAAAAAACATTCAAATACGTCCAGTACCTATAAAGATGTGAACGTACAAACAGACAAAAAATGTATAAATCATAGACAAAGCGCGGCGTCAGCTATCGGCCGAAAGTGGAACAGAGGGTAAATCCTGGCTATGCGGGAAAAAGTGTGAAACTGCCTTTTTTAAAAATCGTCATTTTTTACTTCTCATTCATTTCATCGTCCTAATTTATCTAAAGTTTAACTTTTATCATGTAGTGAACTGGGCATGTATTATTTTTTATAATTGTTATTGTTGTTTGGGACAGGATCTTGTATTATTTATAAATTATTTTATTTTCGTAAGGCATACTAATATTATAAATATGAAAGTAACTCTCTGTCTGTCTGTCTGGCACGTCATCGAGGCTACGCCGCTGAACCGATTGTGGTGAAATATTTATATAGTCATACTTGAGGTGAACATAGACTATTATTTTGTCTCATTTTTTTAATAGGCCGCCAAACATACGAAATGGCTATAGTTCAAGGCGCGAGTGGTTTAATATGTTTGAAGGTTTAATATACACACCAATATCTAAGTCAAATTCAAAAGCTCAATAAAATAAAAACACCGTTACTAAAGAACAACGGCGCGCTATAAATCCACTTAAAAAGCTTCGAAAATAGTGAACGAGGCAGAGTTTTTTTTCTTCGAACTATAAAATGTTGTTAGAACGATATCTTTGCCTCGTTGTAGATGTTACTGGCCAGTTTCTGGGATGAATAGGGAGCTGTAAGAGTGAGGTGACAGGGCAGGTCGTCCCGGAGTAGGGTATCGATCGGCGCGCTGCGCAACAAGTGACGCTTCCACTACACACCGACAACTTCGATGACGAATCGTTTAAATTGACAGAACTTCTGACAGATATTGTGCAAGTTCTCTAACAACTGCTCTTGAAAGTTGTAGAGTTTTAAAAGCTCCAATTTATTTTTATAAGCGTCAAGCGGTTTTATTATACACTAAATAAGAGTACGTCAAAGTCCAATCGATTTAAAACTAAGTTAAGTTCGCTGCGAAAATTAATTATATGGTTTAGATGTAAACAATGAAAATTTATAAGATTAAAATTACATATGGCCTATCTTCTATCTTGGCCGTTTAATTATGATGTAATTCTACATAGAAACTATCAACCTACTTAAATATTTCAATTTATTTGAAATTAAGTTTAGCATACAATGATTACAAATATAAATATTAGCTTTAAGATTTTTTTTATTTTTGCCTGTATTTGGGTGAAAATGAATAAGTAACCTGGGAAATACATACTCGCAATACTACATCGCAATTTCGTCATTATGTGATATACTCGTATGGACTAAATTTGATTTGAGCACAATCTGTTAAGAGATATAACGATCGGAAATTATAATCTCAACCAGCTGATGCACTGCTGGCGTAGCGATGAATATTTATTGCGTCAGATTATTTTAATTTCTCATAAAGTTTAGCGGGAGTGAATTTTGGCGGAAATTAACAAAACGGAAGGAAAAATTATAATTTGCCCGAGTGGGAATTGAATCCAAAACCTATCACATTTACAGTCAGGTGCTATCACTGAGTCATGATGACCGTGATTAAGTAAAGCATGTTATGTATTTATATTCGTTTTAAGTACTAAGTTTATTTCTTAACAAACTGTTATATGGCAGCGAAAGGTGGGTATTTCAAAAGAAGAATGAAAGAAAGACCAATGAATGACGATGAATGTGCGGAATCACTTTAGCTGATCAAATCAGCAATGAACATATATAGTATGAATGAAGAAGCACGTGCTCGGGTGTTTTGGGTACGTCGAAAGCATGCATGATGAAAGAATGGCATAAAAGACAAATATAATATAAATCTCTCTTACCTCTCGATTGACCTTCGAAAACACAGTATCGATGATATTGAAGGAAGGTCACCTAAAAAGCACGAGGACCCACTGAAGGAGATATATGAAGAGGTCGATGACAGAGGAACGCAGGGACTTTACCGTTTGGCGCTCCGTTTGCCCTGACTACTCTGATAGGGATCTAGAGTGAAGCTGAAATAAATAAAGAAATAAAATACTTACCTATATAGCCTGTTTTGATTACCATAGTTAGGTTAGGTTATTAGTAGATTTTGATTGATTAGGCTATACTTTAGAAATAAATATTTTGATACCGTAGTCTAAACTTTGCAACTATTTCTTTAGAATACTATTTGCAATTTGTTTTATTTGGTTTTTCTTTATTTATACTCATTTCCTGTATTTTATTAAGTAGCCAGTAACAAAGAAATTGTCCGTTTATTTGCATCCAAAATTAATTATTACCTCCTTGATACGTGTACTCGTAATGCTATGTCGCACTTTTTTTTTAATATATTCAGTGTATATGTCTTTTATATTCAATATATCTATGTATGTATGTACAATAATGAACAATATATCAATATTATCAAACAAATGTGAACTATTGTAACCGGTATTTCCCTCACAAGCTAACAAACAAAGGGGAGCTTAATATAGGTAATGCACCTGATTACGGTGAAAACAATGCTGTAGCCTAATTAAACATATGCTTGTAGAACTTGCTGGTCGGAATACTATTTACTGTAAACTAAACTTGTAGATGTTTTGCCATTTAACACGCAATGAACTCGTACGCATAAAGCTTTATTGTATATACCTACAATTTACATAAAGTTACTATTTTGTTAATATGTTTATCATTTCATAGGTGACTGACCAACATAGTTTTGTCATTCTTAGGATTCAAACCACACCCATTGCTTTAAAAGAGCATTTTTCACATTTTGAGCTACATTTTTTACACTAATTTACTTTACTTTGCGTCTTGGATGAAATATATATAGAGTCAAATGTTATTATACTAGTTCTATTTATATTAGAATATAACAAAAACTATTGTTTTTTTTTTCTTTAATTTGCTCCACGCATTTATATTTTTATATCTATTTACAAATTGTGTAGTGCCACTGTCATGCGACAACAGCGGTAGGTAACAATTTCAACAACACGACGTGGGCTCGTTTACATAGAGTCGCTGATACAGAGGCTTGTAGGCAAAGTAAACAAAGGATGGCGGTGTAATTTATTTTCAATATCCACTAACCAAGTATGCACTTACCGTAAAATTAAACTTGTGAGAATGCCGAGCACTATATTGTATAGTTGATGGAATTTGGCGTCTATGGTGCTTGTAAACTCAATATATTGCAAAGAGATTTTAGATGAAATACGGCCATATCATTGAATTGAATTGAATTATTGCTTCTATAAGAATATATAAATAGTAGCTTCGTAGAGATTGAGTTATGTAATCATTGTAAGTTTTAAAATCATAAAGAAATGCTTATATTTTATAAGACGTTTTTCTAATCTAAAAATAAAGTATTGCTCTGGATCCGTCACACAATACTCGTAGGTAAATTGTTTTATTCAAGATTTTTGTCAAGGATTTTTTGATGTGATTGATTGTAAAAAATGTCAGTAATCACTAAGTACACATTTTATTACATATCTGTAATATGTAATAAGCTGTCTGTAATATGAAATTGAAATGATATTTATAATATAAAGTAATAATTGGAGTTTTTAATGTATTAAATATGTTATCAATATAAGTTGCTAGTAATAAAATCAAGATATTTTTAAGAAAAAGAAAGCATTGTGTTAATTTTAAAATAAATATTACAATGTGGAGTACAGAGTGTCTTGACACTAGCTTCTCTCTGACTATCCCTGTTATGCGGGAAAAAGCGTGAAGCTGATAAAAAAATATAATTTGATTTTAAATACAATTATAAAGCAGAAGTTTATACTGACTTTCACTATACATAAGCTTAACAAGAGACATCGATATATTACTTAAGTTTGGGAGTGTTGTAATTAATCTCTAGCGCTACGTGTGCGCTACTGGCTGCTGTTATACATTAGTATCAAAGAACAATATGCCAAAACTTTCACGTTACTTCTAAATTACTTTGGTTAATATATATGATATATTTTAGGATTACTCATTTCAAATGTGTTTTTTTTAAGCATTGTAATAAATCATGGTTCATTCAGAAGCCATTGTATTTCAATGAAAAGTCTGTAGGGGAGATTCACAAGTTCAAAACTTATTTAGGAATTTTTATATATATGTATATAAACGTAAAGGTAAGTAAGGAAAATTATTTGTATCCTTCTATGAAGAAGAATGTCTTTTTTTATTCTACCTAGTTGTTTGCATTGGCTTTAATCTGGTTGAAATACCGTGTATTTGGAGACCGGGTATTTGAATTATTGTAAATTTCATGTTATGAATTCGCATTATATTTGTATTTATTTATTTCACGGCAATAACGTCTCTACTCGGATAATTTCCAATTACACCTTGTGGCGTAAGCCATTTTAAAAAAACGTATAAAAATTTAAATCCAGTCTTCGGACCTGTTCTTCTTGGAAACCGTCAAAGCGCTCTTACCACTAAGCCTACAATACTTTCTATATGCGGCTACGTCAAATAAAATATTTAATGTTTTTCTGCAGTTAATTTATAAATTTTGTATGCATACATACATTCTACCTTATTTTTTATCAAGCAAATATGAATTCAATTAAAAATGAACAAGATTGTATCATTCAGTAGACGAAATCACTCAAGTTCAACTTGTAATCGAATTATGTATATAACGAATTTCTATAACGGAATTCCCTTTTATTACGAGTTTCTTTTTCACAATTTTTCAATGGTCCGTCACAGTAATTTGAAATGTCGTCAAGTGGAAAGCAATAAAAGGATTTTGAAACATTTTATAAAATGCATGTCCAAATATATATTTTTTATATTCTAAAGTGTTAATCACACACTTAGGAAATTGAAAAGTATAATTAGAAAACGTATAAATATTTATGCTAACAACAAAAATAAATTGTAATAAGCGTATAAGAAATTCGAGGCAGCTGGATGTAATACGCATGGCTTAGCGGTCAGAGCGCTTGGACGGTTTTTAACAGGCGCGGTTTCGAATCCCGCCGCGTTCAAATTTTTATACGTTTTCTAGATAAACTTTAATTCGTTTTTTATAAAAATACGATTTATAAGAAAAATGAAGAAGTAAATTATTTTTTTAATATTATTTAGCATACAATAATTAATATATAGTCAATAAAAAAGTGAATGAAATTAAAATAGAAAGCCAGAGGTAAATATTTATTTAAAGTTACAATATTAACATTTGGTACAAACATTATAATTATATAGATTGAAATATAGTTTTTTGGGGATATGACAAGGACTCTTAGGACACCATGGAAATTACATAAAATGTTTATAATTAATATCTTTCTACATTTTCAAATCCTTCTGTGCTGACAGCTCAACTTAACATAGAACTACGTATACTATTATATTTTGACATACACAATTAAAACTACGTAATAATTTTTAATAAATTTATAATAAAAATAGATTTTTACTGAAAATTTAAATCGGTATTTCAAATTATGCCATAAGCTTTTGTGCTACATATACCGAGAGTTTATATTTCCACAAATTTTTACTTATTTTATTTATTTATACGTGACACGATTGGAAATTACAATATATGTTTTAAAATTTAAGTCTATATTTCGAATATTTCATAAGATTAGCTTTACATACGACATACATAGTTTTATTTAATGTGATTTCATATTTTTCTTATTTTATACGTAACACTATAAGTAATTACAATACGTTATATATTTTCTAATATATCTGTAAAGATAAGTTAAAGACATTGATATTCATAGAAATTCATTCTACACAACGACGGCACTAGTCGACATTTTTAATGAAATATTATAGCATTATACCACTATAATTGTAGTTTTCGTAAATATTTCTAACACACAGCCCTATAACAAAAAATATAATATAAAATACAAATTAAATTTCGATGAAAATTAACTTAGTATTTTTTTTAAATTAATAGGCTATTTGGAAATAAAGGCATTACTACTCTGTAGTAATCTTACTCTGGTAAATAGTGCAAATTGTAAAAAATGTGATAAATGAAAATGTGAAATTGTGCTAAATAAGCATATTCATTCATAATAAATTATAATAATTTAAAACTTTTGAAATGTACATTTTTGTAACAGTATAAACATATTTTGAGTTCTCTTGTTGTTGACGATATAACTTTGATGCTGATGCTATCAAAATATTAAGCAGATTATATTTTTAATGTTTAACATTTGTAAAGAATTGGAATACATATCATGTACAAATCCACGAAAATAAATTTAGTTAATAACTTCTTTGATTTTCACGATTATAATACATTTTGAAATGAAACTATTTTTAACCGGATTAATCGCGTATTAATATTTTATGAGTCTACCTGTGACCACGGACTACTGTAAAGTGTTCGAAATGTCGGGTTCTAAAATGTTTTTTCGAATACCAATATTATACGCGATTAATCCGGTTAAAAATAGTTTTATTTCAAAATAAATTTAGTTAAGTAATAGCAGTAGCTGCTTAAGCAACAATGTATTCTAAAGTTGGTACTATTTATGAGCTTACCAAAAACTTTGTGTAATTTTATTATTATAACAAGAGCAAAGTTGTTTATTTGAAACTTTCTGTCAAACTTTATTTAATAAAGCAAAGTGCTTGGGAGTTTATTTATTTTTAGTAATTTAATTGATTTAATTCAAACAATTCATAAAAATGTTTATATTTTTGTAGTAATTTCGCTAAGTTAACACAATTACCATATAACATATGTACAGACAATAAAAAACAAATATATTTCAAACAGTTGCATAAATAATGATGTCCATGCATCTCAGTTTACCTTGACTCTTGCAACTTTAAAGGTGTTTTATTTCTCTTACTTTTGCAGCTTTATTGGATTGCGCTTTATAGAGAGAACATATATTGCAAAAATATATTTACAAGACACTTCTTTACTTTGTGTATTTTAATCGTTTTGAAAATGTACGATACAGCTTGTCCAGCATTGTTTTACACGTGTCTCCTTTAAGAATGTATTTTATTTATAAAGTAATAAAATACTCGAGCTGTATGCATAAATTATACTATTGATTGGACTTGATATATGTGATATTACTGGTTTGAAAGGTTATGTTTCTTCACAATAGGTTAAATTATCAAATAATTTTCTTGAGGTCTTGATAGTATGTAATCAATCGGTCCAACAGTTTCCGAGTAGCACAGAGGACGGACAAAAAATAGTTTTACAGATAGGACTGACTATACCTTATATATAGTTTTACCTTACGTTAAGAGAAATACATAGAGAATACCTTACAACGAACCAGTCACGATACATGTCATCTTACATTTTATCACCTGTTTCACACATTCCACGACGAAGACAATTATATAAAATCATTTTTACCTACTTTACATTTATTTAAAACGCATAACATATTGGTGTTATATTATTAAATTAAAACCTCCCCACAAGTAACTGTATTTATACAAAACATTTAAATTTGAATACACGTGTACAGAATATACAGCATTTATACGGTCGACAGATACATTAACCTTATTAACCTAACCAAATATTTCTGTATAAAAAATCTAAATATTACGTAGAATGTTTAGATTAATGGGATTGATAAAAATGGCTTAAATGCGAGGAAGACTAACGTTACATCAAATCCTTAGGATACTGAATAATATTGCATAGTACAGACTTAAGAAGAGTTGGACGATTTAGGAAATGACGCAAGAATTCCGTTTGCTACCGGCATGCCTTTCTCTTATTTGTTGTAAATGTGCGAGTTGAGCTGGTGACGGGACGTGCGGTTGGTTTGATGGGGATGATGAAGAGCCAGGGGGGCCTTGGGGCCCAATCGGTAGAGACTGTCGTCGTCGTCGACGCAGAGCTGGTGACAAATTGTATTTTACCTTCGCTTGCACCAACAATTCCTTGAAAATCTGCGACACGTTCAAATTATCTTTAGCTGATGCCTCCACAAAGCCATTTTCCCAGTCAACTGTCACCACTGACTCGGTTGTGTGAAACTCGACCTGCAACAAATTATTAGTATAATATTTTGTACTAATTTATCTATTCTATATTACAATTTGTATGCTTTTAAAGCTTATGTGGCATGGCATGTTGTGCCTAAAAATATTCTTATCCTTTTTATGCATTGAATTACGATTAGACTTTAACTAATTAATTGAATATTGTAATCGATTTCAGTATTTTAATAAAATAAATCATTTAAATATTGGGAATATTGACCATATAAAATGTCCAGTTTATACTCTCCAATTAGAATTTTGTTGGTGAACAACTAATGCTATGTACAAGAGATTGTTGTTGGTATTGTTGTCGTTAACACAAAAACTTATACCTTCAATAGTTAATAACTGTGCCTCTCTATTAAATTTCTTAGACACATTTCAAATCGTTACGCTACTCCCACTATATGAACTTGTTTTCGCTCAGAAGCCTCACGTTCCAAAAGTTTTGTTTAATGTCAGGAAGCACCACCAAGTTTCTCTAGAGCTAGAATTAACTAGTAATTTAGACTTTATAGAGTTTATCAGAACTGAAAGTTTAGTATTCGATATAAATAATTTGAAGTGTATAAAGCTGAAAGTATTGTAACATATAGAACGTATTATTAATTTTTTTTTTCTCTAATGATAATAATAAGATATTTCTCGAATTTCAAAGAGTCTTTTTATATTTCAAGGACAAAAATATCTAAGTCCAAGCCGAGATTGCAGAGTTGTAGATTC
Organism: Podotricha telesiphe; assembly: GCA_038994665.1. Taxonomy (NCBI): domain Eukaryota; kingdom Metazoa; phylum Arthropoda; class Insecta; order Lepidoptera; family Nymphalidae; genus Podotricha; species Podotricha telesiphe. The sequence continues at coordinate 25,318 of JAOYRR010000158.1, forward strand.
GATTATAATTCCTATAGAATAGAATCCATAACTAGAACGCCACACATCCACCTCAGCATTTTTATTTCCGTGACGTGAGGCTCCTGAGCGTGCCAAGACAGTGCTGGCCACACTACACCGGTGCCCTTACGCCATTTGGCCTAACCAGCGGTTATCTGGGCTTGGACATCGTTGTCGACGCCTCCGGGCTTATGCCAAAGGGATCCAAGGTAGTTGATTTTTTCCTAACCTATATGGATGGATGGACCTATATGGATAGTGCCAGAGTCCGGATTAAAATCCAGAGCTCTCCTCGCTTCCCTGTATGTAGCATGTATGTATCCATGGAGTTTTAATGATCTAAATAACTACCACAATATTGAACGCTCACTCTGCCTTTACAAATAGGGATAATGAAGCTGTAGCGCTACTGACATGGCATCTTTCCAATGTTCAAGATGCAGTTAAAAAGGTCAGTATCCATGAGTACATCAAGAGAGCCCAATGATTTCCATGCCTCGATTTTTTTGGAAGAAACTCCCCAACTATGATTATTTCAGTAGTCGGTATATCATGTAGAACCTCTTTAAACTGCTCCCAGAATGACTGATTTTCGGCCCCGATACAGCCTGCCTGGCGACACAGGTGGTAATTCAGTTAGTAATTATCCACAATCACTACCTTTACCTGCATCACGCGATCCTATCCGTACCCAGCCAATTCTGTTTGCCGTCCATTGTAGCAGCGAAAAGTGGGTTTAATGGAATGATTGCCATCTAACCTCTAAAACCCCTCTTACAGATCAAACCAGATAAAAGAGAAGGTAAAAGAGAGAAGGAAGGACCACTACTAGGTGGATCGAGAAATCGGTGGCGCGTACCTGTATGCATGATGCCAGAGATTGGACAGATACTTGGCAGGACGCCCTCTGGATACATACATATACATACTTCGCATGGTCTTTTTTAAAACTTTTTTCTAATTATCCTACGAGATCTGGTTATTATAGTTGTAAGTCGAAAATATTAAATACAAAATCCAAAACGATGCCGATATTATAATTTACGTGTGCAAACTCAAACTGAAATTGAGTTATTACATTTGTATATGAAATTGCTAAAACATCGCTTGGTATGAGTTTTATATAAAATTAAAATACACATTAATACGAATTTGGCGCTTGTTACGGGGATAAGCAAATGCTCTAGTGTAATGAAATCGGTTATATTGCGTTTTACGTAATAAGAAATGGTAAATAGTATATAGATAAAAAAAATTAAAGATATTAACCCCCGAGTAAAAATCGAACCCACAGCCAATCGAGTTTACAGTCAGACGCTGTCCCACTGCGCCCCGATGGCCTCGATACACTACGTTATATTAAAAAAAATAACGGACGAAAACGGACACCCTACCTAACCTTAAATATATCATTTATCAATATTTCATTTAAATAATACGTAGGTTTATTTAAAAATAAAATAATACAAGTTTCGTTTCTTTTTATATTTTTTTCGAACCAATTTTTAAGTTCAATGGTTTTGCGTTCAATCAACGTTTCGATTCAGAAGTGCAAAATAGAGTCAGTATTTTACATTTTTACCGTACCGTAAAATATTTTTAAAAGTGGAAAATAGATTATTTCTGTTCAAAAAGCGATTAGGTTAAAAAGGCCTCTGAATCAAAGTATACTCAATTTGCACTTGACTATTACTTGTATATTAAAAAAATTATAATATTTCAATAACAATAAAATAATGTAGTATTATCTTATAGTTGCCAAAATTATACGTTTGGGTCTTTTTAAGTATTCATTTTATTATGGGTCGACCAACTTTCGGCTAGCGAGCCACATGTGGCTCTTTGAAGGATTATTTGTGGCTTTCGATAAATGTGTCCGTTTCATTTTCGTGTTATTATATTTGAAATTAAAAATAAATATGAATACCTTTTTGCACACCTTTAAAATACTTATTTGTTGCGGCTTGCAAATTATCCAAATTTTGGATAATGCTACGGACTGTCAAGGAGCTTTGCCACCCCGTTATATATGATCACTATTTTTTTAAACTATAAATAAAAATATGTAGTTTTACACTAAAGATTAGATAAATCAAAAATTTTAAATTTCTTTTAACGACAGTAGTGAAATGGATGGAAGAATGTGAAATTGGAAACGGTTATAACATTGATAAGCCAATGCGTGAAACTACAGTTTAACTAAAATAGAACCAATGCTCGGCCTCTTTTCAACCGAAATCACTAATAGTTCATGTATATGAACGATTAGATATGTATATTCTGTTACATATACAAATACACATATGACACAAATGTATGTATATATGTCTATACAATACACATTAAGTAAATGTATATATGTATAAAGTTGTATAACTTTAGTTTGTAGTCAACTTAATAGAACTTAAGTGCGGATGTAGAAAGCGCAGCAAAGCGGATATTGACCAGACAGCGGTCGCTGCAGGTTATTATCCAGTCGGTTCCGGCCATGTCGCAAACCATCTACGTACTCGTAGCTACATTAATACATACTCACTTTGCCGTTGTAAAGTAATTTTATTAGGTTAGTTATATATACTTTTGAGTTTCACGTGCTTTTCGAATTAAATTGTGAAACGTTTTATTTACTAAAAGAAAATATAACGCAATACTCTAGTATGCGTCTACATTAGTAGATGAGTCTTTTTTGTAACTAGTGGAGTTAAATTCACACCGTGGGTCATTTGCCATTTTGCGCCATTTTATTATAATTAGTAAAGTGCAAAAATATGATGCCTTGATATTAACACAGGATTCTGTATATCTACGGACAAAAATATCGAAATATTTCTTGTAATACTTCACCAGAGTATTATTTTATTGGTGTATTTGAATATTAAATAAGTTAAATTAAATAATATATATGTAAATTAATTTTAAAAAATTGTAAAATAATTATTTTAAATTTATTTATTTCTTAGTATTCTTAATATGAAAAATAAGCAATATATTATATATACGGAAATGTACATATGTTATTGGTTATATATACGTTTTCTAAATATACCTCTATACAGTTTTTACATATTTGCACTACAATTTTTGTAAGTGTAATTGTAAGTCAAGTATTCACCGAAACACACCCTATTAGGCAATCGTTATGTCTATATATTACATCCTTGAGTTCGTACTCGCAGTTCTGACACACTAATATTTTACCAGTCAGGATTATTTTACGCTTGGCGAATAACATATTATTTGCGAAATATACAGGTACGATAATCTAGGAAAATTTCTCGTATTTTTCTTCACAATTTCTTAATACGGCGTAAGCTAAATTTTGACGTGTTTTATTTCACTGTATTTGATTATTTAATCGTAATATTACAAATCTCGTACTCGTAACAAGTATTTTAGTTTCTTTATTTATATAAATCGAGTTGACAAGATTGATGAAATAAAAAAACATATACTATAAACATGACATTAACATGATTTACGTGTAGGTTCAAAAAAGAAAGAAAAACGTTAATAAAAAATATACAATTGACGCAAAATTGATGTCCTTAAAATTATGAGTGTTTTTATATTATTAATAATTTAATAATTAGGTTAATTATAATTTATAATATACCTCTATAATTATAGTTTTGGCATTTCTACACGACAATTTTTAAAAAAAGGCTCTTGAACGGTTTTCAAGAGGCGCGGCTTCAAATGCCGCTGCGTTCAAATTGTTATACGTTTTCTAAATATGTCTTTTTCAATTTCCTTAGTGTGAGAATAACACTTTAAAAAATGTAAAAAAAACCGTTCAAGAGGGGTGGGTTCAAATCCCGCTGCGTTAAAAATTTTAAACGTTTTCTAAATATGTCTTTTTCAATTTCCTTAGTGTGCGAATAACACTTTAAAAATGTTAAAAAATACGACAATTTTTGTAAGCTTGATTGTAACATGAGTATTTACCGAAACACACCCTTATTAGGTAATCGTTATGTCTATATATTATATCCATGAGTTCGATTTGCAGCTCTGACACACATATTTTATCAGTCAGGTTTGATTATTAAAACTCGATTATTTATATATTATTTACTATAAAAATAATAAATTAAATAAATGTTGATATTAGTTGATAACCTGTGATATAAACTAACCCCAATAATTTACCTTCCAAAATTGTTAAGTAGACACATCGTAAGTAGAGTAATTTATGGTTTTTTCGACGTTGTTAGAAAGAAGAAAATGATTGACTGTACATGTAAGGATAGAAGGTTCAAATATTAGAAGAAAGTTAAGGTCCTTTATAATATATTCAATTGCATATAAATGTATAGCTGTTTCGTATTTCGGGGGCGTTTTCGTAAAACAATGAAATTCCTGGAAAAAAAAATGGGAGGACAAAGTAGTGTATGTTTATCCCCAGATCCACATGTGTCGTTATTTTTATAAAATTTCATCACTATAGGTTCACTGGTTCGGTCGTGATGACGTCACAGACAGACAAAGTTAATTTAAGGATATTATGGAAGAATGAGTATATACTTATTCTTGCCATAAATATTGTTACAAAGAAAAATAATATTTTTTTATTGTTCTTAAATGTATTACTATTACTAGGTGTTAGTTTCCTCCTCTGTTTGTAACAGAAAAAGATCTGGCCGTTCACATAGTGTTCGTACGAAAAAGGCGATCAAAGCAGTAAAGGAAAGATTTCAAACATACCATGTCCGAAAGAAAAAGATTTTATCCCGGGAGATGAAAATAGCAGCTAGACCTATGTTGGGTATTTTAAAAGATGACTTAGGACTTGTATTCTATTAGAGACTGGTAATTTTTTAACTGATAATTTAAAAAAGAATGGGGTGGTAAAATCAAAACAACTACATTAGCAGTATGCAAGGGGAGGTTAGAGAAAAATTTTGTTTACGGATGAGTATTTTTTTATGTCTGAGCAATATTTTAACAAATAAAATAACAGTATGTATGCTGAAAGCTCTAAAAAAGCTTCCCAATTAGTCAACAGAGTACAACCGCGGACAATATCCGACTTTAATGATGGTTTGGTGCGGTATTAACTATGAAGAAGTGACTGAGCCATATTTTTGAAAAAAGGTATCAAAACGTCGGTCCAAGCGTATGAAGATACCATTCTTGAGAAGGTATTTAAACCCCTTACAATAACATTTTCAATCATGACCATTATGACCACCACGAATGGTGCTTTCAGTAAGACTTGGCGCTGGGTCATTAAGCCTGATACACCTTATTTTGGTTAGAAACGAACGTTCCGAACTTTAGAGCTACCGTTACTTGTCCTGATCTTAATCCACTGGATTTAGAGAGTAAGGCTTGCTCTAAACGCCTTAATAATTTGGAGTATTCATATATATATAAATTATATATTTCCAACTAAACTATGCTGTAGAAATTTAGAACGCAAAACTGCATTTTGTTGTGCAATATAGGGAAATGGACATGTCAATCGTACATCCGACTTTTAGATGCCAGGAAGTTTGATGATAAGGGAAATATTATACGAGAAGGAAATTGAATGCACTATTGACGTATTTTTATTTGAAAATATTTATACAAAATAGAAGAAATAGATAAAATTTGTAATAATATGAATGAAATAGACAAAATAAGTTAAAACCAAGAATTTTACAACTAAGTAATGTTTAAATAGCATTCTCTCTTTCCAAACGATTGTTCGTAGAAATAATCTTTGCGTAGCAGAAATTTGTAAAATTCTCTCTACAGAGACACTAATTTCAACTTTTAGGACGTTTTCTAAACTAAACTAAACTTTTGATAAAACATTTTGATAAAAAATTACATGACTTTATGGTTTTTTTTATGCGATTAGTATTTTTATTACTTATCTGATGTCTGATTCTCGGAAAAACATCTGACTTTAACGATACTGTACCCATAGATGCTTGTAGCTATGATTTTGTGGAACTGTACTTCAAGTTCTTAATTCTTACTATAAAGAGTGATTAAAAAAATATATTATAACTTACAGTGACAGATATACGAAAATACGATTGAAATTTAGATATAAAAATACATAAAATAAAAAAAAAATTACAAATTATAATAAAACATCACTGAATACATGTCTTAAGGGTAGTAAGTTTAAAACTTACTATCCTTAAGACATGTAAAATTCATTTCTAAGAAGAGAAACTGTTTTCAAAGAAAGTGGGTATTTATAGACAAGATACAACATTATATTATTTTAATGTTGTCGGTGTAGCCAACTTTTAACATATTTCAGTAATAAAAATATAAAGCAAACTTATATATATATTCATATTTTTCTTTACTTACGATACACGATAAATTATACATATACACACGATACACGATAAATTATACATACAAACATCGATTTATCGACAGCTTGCATCCCTGTTACCACTCAAGTAAATAGGTCACGTATGTGCCCTGCTACCTGCGCGTACGCAGCGGTCAAACGAGTCGTTTGCTTATTCCGACGCGAAGTGCATGTCTCTTGCTTGCTTAACTTATTTCATATTATGCATTCTTTCTTCATATTAATATCTGTGCTTTCCTCGCTCTCTTTAATTCTGTGACTGTCCTGTATGTGCTTATTGTATAAACTGTATTTATTTCCTGTGCTCGTGCTTAAACTTTTTTCTACGCTTATACCTTCTAAGCTGTACATGTATTGTAAGTGTAAAGATGTGAACATTAAGTAATTTACGTGAGTGACTACATTCATTTTAGTTATCGCATCTACACTATAGACTATTTAACTACAAGGTTTGACAAGAATGTGTTAGATTTATACTAATTTAGAAGAATATCTACATTTTAAAAATCGGCATATATCTGATTAGATATTGTGTGACGTTTGATTGCATCAAACATGAAAAAGGAAAGAAGAAAACGGAGTACTGTGAAGCTCAATCTTATGTTTCTTAATTGAACTTAAAATTTACTGCAAGTGATGTATTACTGATATGCTGTATAAGTTCAGTTCATCCTAGTTAGTGTTATTTTAAAATGCCACTAAAATTAAGCTTAAAATGTATATAATATACAAAATATTGTATTTAAATAACACGATATTTGGCTCTTCAACTTTTGCGTGGGCATTCAAAACAAATAAATAACATTTGTACCTTGAACACTTATAATTTATTAGACTTTGGTCTCTTTGAATAAAGCTTTTATTTGTCTCAATTACACAAAATACCTGCTGAAATAAGATACAATTTCATCACTCTGAGAGAAAATAATATTTTCCCTCGGTTCATATGCGGGGGTTCGTTGAAGACTTGATTGAGTTATTGTGTTATCGGCTACATATTCAGTTAGGCATATTATGATGGACTTACCGCCCACTGGCCTAAGAGTAATCCTATGTTAAAACTTTTGAACATGTGTCCCAATTAGCTAAAAACATACAATTTATTGTTTCATTTCCATATTTGTTTATATTTTGGTGCTGATACAAGTATTTTTTTGTTAATATAATACTTTGTTGCTAATAATTCAGTTATAATGTGTATTTACGAATATTAAAAGTCTGTTATTTTAAAAAAAATATTAAATATATGTAAATGTAATAGGACGTATTAGGAAACGTGATATTATAATTTTTCATAGTCCCTGTCTAGGCTTCATAATGAAATTTTAATATACTTCACTTTGATAAATTGCATCTAAAGTCAATATATAAAGGATATAGTGATACATATTAATGATAAGTAAAACTTGTACTAAATATTTTAAAAATAATAGATTATATCGTGTGGGTTATTTTCAATACTACAATGATCACTTCACAGACGACTCAAGGGATTTAACCTTAAGACCTCGGTCAACACTTTATGGTTTAAGTTATCTTTCTCTACATGCCTCTCAATTTTTCTTAAGGTACCTTTGGGCGTAGACGTGACATGATATATTTAGTATTTTTCTTAAAGAAAATCCTACAATTGTTTTCTGTATCTGGCAAGCTGTATTCTCAAATGTTCACAAAGTTCTTATTTTTTTGAAATTCATAAATACAAGTATATCAAAAGAACCTTACCATAAAAAAATGTAATTTAAATGTAATAAATATTTTACAACGCTTTTTTGACCAAATAGATTTGTTTGAAAATTTGCAACACTTTCCATACAATTGAGGATTTGATGACCTATTTTAATAGTATGGAAACCTGATCTTCGCCTATCTTTGCCAGAACAAATGCAAAAAAATACTTTTAAGTGCATATTTTTTAATATACACATGTTCTTTCATCCTACTTTTGTGGAGGAGCCACCCCCCTAAAGAAGGACGCAATTCAAACCCTAAGGGGGAGAAATACGAGTCAAAAACCTGACCTTCATAGCTAGCAACATGAAACTTTTTAAGGCTACTTATTGAAAATGTGTAAACACTGATTTCAGAAATTACGAAAAATGTATCCCTTAGGGGTCGTAATAGAGATAAAAAATTTGTATGGAAATTTATCAATTTTTAGTTACAAATATAAAACTTTTTTTTTGCTGTTAATTAAAATAATAAATTACTGTTCACAGTTTATGCAAATTGTACCTCTAAGGGTGTAAAATAGCTTATAAGGAAGTCTGTCTTTCCTGAAGTTCGGAACTTAAAACTTTTTTAAGCATTTGTGGAAATTCTAGGGCAAAACATATTTCCAACGTTCGTTAGTTATATTTGCAGTTAGAAATGTTGTATTTAGGCTTTTCATAATATATTGAATAAATAAGTTTTTCAGAATTTGTGAAATTTGTCGACGGGTCCATGCAGTTCTACGTAGGCTGTTCGAGACTGAGCTCTGCGAGTAGTATGATAGTTTTGGTCGGTGAACGAGGCCCGAAACGTTAAAAGCAATAACGTAATAATTGTATCAATTGGCAGACGATTGTCACCGCAATCTGAATGGGACTACTGTAAAGTGTGCGAAATGTTGCATTTTCGGAAATATATTTTCTGATACTAATAATATACACCATTAATCCGGTTAAAAACAGTTTCATTTCAAAATGTGTAAAAATCGCGAAAACCAAAATTGTGTGATACGTTAGTGTCTTTTTTAAATTAGGTACATTATTTTAAAACCTCTTTGTAAGTATGAACTATATTTTATGCAAGGAAAGTCGCGGGTAACAGCTAGTTATAATATAAGAAACATATATTATTCATAATCAAGTATATTGTATTGATCTTATACATTATTTATTATATATATATTTGTTTATAATATAATAAACCGTAACTAACCTGTCTGTCTCCAGATTCCGCTAAATCCACTTTATTACCGACAACAACTATGGGCACTGCAGTACTTCCCTTAGACTCGTGGATTTGATCCCTGAGGGCCCGAACTTCAGCGAAACTATCTGCATCTGTTATATCGTATACTAGTATGAATGCATCAGCTGATTGCATAGACAGTGCTCTCATTGCCGGAAACTCGTAGGCCCCAGATGTATCCAAAATATCTAACGTTAGTCTTACTCCGGCAACATTAAAATCTCCATGATGCATTTCTTCAATAGTCCGCTTATACTTTGTGCAGAAAGTTCCATACAGGAATTGACATATTAGAGAAGATTTGCCGACTTTAGCTGCACCCATCACGACAATTTTATGTCTTACAGAATTGTTAGTTAGGTTGCCGCTGCTTGATGTTACCGTGTGTTCGGTTTTGTCAGGTCTGTCAACAAGAAATAATTTATGATGTAACGTAGCCTATAGAAATATAATAACAGAATTATTATTATAATATTATAAATTTATATTTTTTTACAGCTTCACGCTTTTTACCTCATAGACATGGTCATGACTACCCCATGGTGGTCAGAGAGAATCTAGTATCAAGACACTCCGTTCTCTACTTTCCGCCGGAAGTCGAGACATTGCGTGTGGAGTGGTGGAACTCAACATCAAAATTCTAATTATAATTTTCTATGATTGCTTTTATCATATATGTAAGTATATAACTTCGTCATCGAAAACATTTATGACTTTAATATCTGTAAATGAATTTAAAACGTTTTATTATTCCATAATAATATGGAAATTAAGTGTATTTTCTTTCTTTTAGAAAATACACGTGGGATTTGTATCCCACTATAGCTTATACAGATAGGTCTCATTGTGGCCACATTGTATTTATTTTCTAAGTACTTACAATACACCCACATGCCCGCACCTACGATACGCTCAGTCATATATATATTTTTAATAGGCTATTCATTATGTAAAATAAATTAAAAAAAAATCCTTTTCATCAAAATACAATAATTCTTATCCCCAATATGAGTATTGTATTATAAAGATGTCACCGACATTTTTACCTTTGTATCTGGGAAGGTTTTTATGGATTGAATTTAATCAAGCGAATATATATGATTACCGTTCCCGTTACACAGGATATAGGGGTTAAATCAAAAATTATAAATATACGTGATAAAATAATAAAAGTATACGCGATTATATTTCATTTATTTTTATTTTCCCACTCTGGTAAAACTCGACTCTGGAAGCGTGGTGTTGAGTTCCGTCAACGAACGGAGAGTCTTTGCTCTAGGGAACTACATTGTAGTTACAGGGCATTAGCCCTGCTTGCTACACGGTGAAAAACGTAAAGCGTAATTCGTATGAAGTCGTATGTACAATAATTTATTTTAAATTTTGATTTCATATATATACTTTGGCATAACTATCCACTAAAGACTTATATTATTGGCGTTATACTCAATAAGTTTATATATTTTTTATTCTAATCTATATCGAAATAAAATATTAATTACTTACGTGAATTTCGGTAAAATTAAATTGGAATATACCAAAGTAGATTTTAATATGCATTGTCTGAATAAAGCAATTGTATAAATAATATAATTGTCTACCTGTGACCACGGACTACTGTAAAGTGTTCGAAACGTCGGGTTCTAAAAATGTATTTTCGAATACCAAAATTATACGCGATTAATCCGGTTAAAATAGTTTCATTTCAAAATGTGTAATAATCGCGAAAATCAAAGAACTTATTAAAGTAATTGTCTTTGGATATACAATTATTCGTCGAATGCTTTACAAATATATTTACATCGTCTTTTGAATTTTATACATAATGGAGGGCTTGAGCTGAGCGTGGCAGTACGCGACATGCATTCATTTATTCAAAACAAGAAGAATCACGTAATTACGCCAGCCGTATAACATCAGCATAACAAGCAACGAGTATGAAAATGTAACTTTTATATTTAAAATATGTTGAATACTTCACTCGTCTATGCATGAGTTACAAGTGTGCTTGCTTTTTTTATAAAACAAAGAACCTTATTCGTCTCGTTGGTTCATAAACGAGTATGGTACGTACGCCAGAAGTTGTTCACATAAGATATTAAGCTTTTTTTAGTTTTGACTCTGAATAGAATCTTCTTTAATTATTATTCAATGAATATAAATTAATTTATAAATACTTTGAAAAACAAACCTAGATGGAGTTTAAAGTTTTAAAAAAAACAACAATTCACAACTAACAAAACAAATGTGAACAGGCTTGTAACAAAGAGTTATAAAATTCCCTCAATAAAATACATTTTTCATTGCTGAAACAATTATATTGCCATGGGAGTTAAAACGAATTGCGATTTGACGAAATTCTAATATACAATCCAAAGTGTAGTGCCACCTCTAACGGTATCTATTGTTCCATGTACGCTTATCGGTCGCCCGTCGCAATCGTGTATCGATCGTTCAATAAATTATTTTACACGAACATTAATAAGCACGTGGTGCAGTGTGACATCGACTGTACCTATTAGCTATACGTTATAGTTGCGGGTTCGATTCTCACTCGGTGAAAAGAATTTTTTTCCTGAATCTGATGACAAAACGAACCACGGCGGGTGAAAAATGGAGAACAGAATGTCATAACATTGAACAAATTCTTTATGTTTAGAACTAAAAATTTGTTGCAGTCATGTAAGGAGCGTATGGTTTTAGCATATGGTATTATTGAAATTAAATATCCTTTTTAGAAATCGTAGCTTCATTAGCATTGGTATATAATTTCAGCTTTAATCTAATTATCGTATACAAATGTACCTATTGTCCAAAAAACCTATTATGGCTCAGTTGAGATATCTGTTAATTTCTAATTTAAAAGATAAATTCTAATTAATTATGTTTTGCTCTTGAAATTTTAGATGAAATGTTGCGACGAGTTCAATCATCATGTACGCAGTGCCTCTCAATTATAATTATTGTAAATAACCGTTAACGGTTAACTTAAGTTAAACTCTGTCTCCATCAGGGCAGGCCAAATGCAACGTTTGGGCCTCACAACGCTATGCCTTGATGGCTGTAATGGGTAGAGACCTCTCAATGTCCAGTGTAGTGGGGGCAATGCTGGACAGCGAGATGAACTGGTCTACCATTCCCCCTACCCTAGACGGGCTACTGAAGAAGGGTTATGTTCATCATGCCTTGTCGTCAACGAGGCTGCGGGTGCTCTGGAAGAAACCCCGGAGCACCCTGAAGGTGACGGTGGTCTGCAATTGGCGGTCGGTCTACCTAGACGTCTTATTAGCACGCGTAAGCTATCCTGCGACGTCTCATGATGGTGGAGAGGGTTTCTGCTGGGTTTTAGTAAGTAGTATTAAGTTCACGGATGAGGCCACAGTGCTATCCGCTCGTAAGGTGCATGTGCCTTGCGCGCGGATGATCTGTGTAAATTGCATTTCACAGCGACAAAAGAAATAGTTAAACTCTGTCTATTCTGCATATTACTAAAACTATCAATCAATTTGTACAGATTGTATTCATCATAACTAAGTAGGTATATACTGCAAAGTATACTCAGATTAAAACATTAATTACATTACAAAAATAAATCTTTTAGGGATGTCAGAATTATATTAATGAAATTAAATAATAGGAATTTATTTGAGAATCAGGGATACAGCGGCAAAACGCTTGGTCGATTAATGTTGCTACCAGTATATGCCTCGCGTATCAACATTAGTGGGCAGTCCACATGAAGTTGATATCACAACTATTAACCCTAATTAGATGATCGAGAAGAATCTAGTTTACATTTACAATTATATTATTTAGGTTTACACAGCGATTATCTTATTGAAAAAGACATATTTAGAAAACGTATAAAATTTTAAACGCAGCGGGATTATAACCCGCGCCTCTTGAAAACAGTTCAAGCGCTCTGACCGCTAAGCCAAGCGTTCTACATACAGCTACGTCGATATTCTTATACGCTTTATTGCAACTTATATTTGTTGTTAGCACCTCTGTAGAGAAGAGAGACTTTTACAAATTTTTGCTACCCAAAGATTATTCTACGAACAATCGTTTGGCAAAAGGGAATGCTATTTATTAAATATTTTTTTTTTATCTTTTTTTATAGTGAGTTTAAAAGACATATTTAGAAATTTGGTTTAGCGGTCAGAGCGCTCCAACGGTTTTCAAGAGGCGCGGGTTCAACACTTTAAAAATTATAAAAAAAAAGATTATCTTATTTCTTAGATTAATTTTAAATGTTAGTTGTTGAGCAGCGAAATTAATATATACTATAGTAATAAAATATTGATAATAAATTATTTTTCTTATGCCTTTAAGATTTAAATCATAAATAAATTAAATATATTACTATTTTTTTAATTTATATAATTTAATATTACTAAACAATATACATTATTCTCAAGAAAAATAAGTTTTTCACATCTTACAATGAATATAAGTATATGTTTATTACAGAAAATGTTAAGCAGGAAACGAGTTATTTGAATTTTTGAACCACTTAAAATGTTGTTCAAAGTAAAAATCTATTTCAAGATTCGCTACTTAATATCTATATGTCGGCTATAAATTTCCTAACTGCTATAAACAATATAATATTCTTATATTTATACAAACATACATGTATATAATTATATTATATGTACACATGAACAAAATGCCATTTTTAAGTATACGTATTGTACGTATGTTACACAGGTAATTTGAATTTTAAGTGGCCAACTTCAAAAGTGATGGAATAAAATCAATATCTATTGAAACCGTAAATAAAAGATAAATTCGAAATTCAAACCTCAACTACGGCTGCATACGTATTTTTTTTTATTTCCGTAGGCATTTGGAAAAATCACGCCCGCTACACTCCCCAAAAAAGCGACAAGGCGAAATTTCAGCTTTTTACACATTGTCAGTAACAGAAGAATGATACAATTTTGCACTCGGCTGAACTAGAGCTGTTTCGTATTTTCGGCGGCCTTTTAGTAAATCAATGAATTCCCTGGAATATCTAAAAAGAAATGGAAGAAATAAGTAGTCTATGTTCATACCAAGACCTTCAAATATCTCTCTCTATATAACATTTCATCATAATAGGTGTAGCGGTTTGTCCGTGATGACGTCACATACAGACAGAGTTAATTTCGCATTTATAATATTAGTATGGATTTACGTACTAGTTTTCTATAGGTACACCTATATTTGTATTATTCACACATCAAATAATATTTTATGCTTTTATTGTAATTTCGAAATAATTGCTTTTCTTTTATAACCGGAAAATAAAACCTTAAGTATTCACCAAATCGCCACAGTGTGAAGGTAATAACAATATCGTAACAATTTAACGACATCAATGAAACGATCTTGAGTGCCTAAAAATATTGAGAGTGATAACCAATATAAAATAACTCGTTTACATTCTTACGATATACAAAATATTAAAGACAAGTACAATAGAAGAAATAATAAAAAATATATTTGTAGCAATGTTCTAAATATAAATATATAAAGAAAAGATTATTTTAACACCTATATTTTGTTTGGAATAGACCTGAAATTTAGTACAAAGCCTGAATCTAACAAACGTAAATGGCTTTAAAAATAGATTTATTTGGAACTTATGAAAAAATTGGTTTAAACATATTTTCTATGCATAATGTTATTGAAGCTTTTATTCCCTAATAATCCACATAGCAGTGTAGTCAGAGACAACCTGGTGTCAAGACACTCCGTTCGCCACGTTCCGCCTGAATTCGAGATGTTGCGTGTTTAGTGGCCGCGCTTTGTAAAAAAATAAAAGGCATTTGTTGTATATAAAAGAATTACGCCATTACAATATTGCAAAACCAATCGAAACTTTTGCAGTAACAAAAATATATAATAAATACAAACAAACTCCCTAAATAAGATTAAAACTGAAACATTCTCTACTATGGTTTTCAAAAGCTTCTTAAGGACTTTATTTATGTGTTTACACGTAATTAAAATTTTCGAGTTTACGTCTAACTATAAAATGAGGGCAATTTAAAGAACATTTGCAATAAAAACAACAATACCTCTTTCCGAGCAGAGCGCTCTATTTATCTGCGGGGGGTACCATAATAGCTTTATTGAGTTGAGTCATCGAGAAACAATCGAAGTATATAACGCTGTCGTTATTATCCATTTAAGAAAGTAATAAAGTACCTACTGATACTTTGGGTTTGTTAGTGGGTGGGTTTGTGGGTGGGTGGTGGTAAGTAAACGGGAAGTTGGTGGCAATGATAGAAATCGATATATTTTCATCGAGCTGCTGATTAATCTATACATGTAATATAAATATAACTGATCGTTGTTTATATATGGAAGATATATGAGAAAAAAATATTATTGCATACATTTATCAATGTAATGGAACCCAAAACAACGATTTTTAATTTAGTTTTATGTTTGTCTGTGCGTTTGTGCACGCTAATCTCTGAAACGGCTTAACTGATTTAAATGTATTTTGATTATTGTATTGTTGTCAATTTCCCTTAATATTTAGTGCATATTTCATTTTAATCGCTTCAGAAATAAAAATGTTACAAGTATTAAATATCTTAAATTATAAATTTAAACAAAGTTTGCGATTTAAGTGAGAACGCAAGCAAGCGAAAAACTAAATAGCTTAATCGTGTATCGCTTTACACTTTTTCAGTGAGATGCTTGTATAACACTCCGTTCTCTAATGACTTCCCAGAAAATTAAAATGCAATCATTCCTCCGAGGGAGGATTCATCCATATGCAGTCAAATTTTAGAACAACGAATTACGTATACAGTAGAAAGACACAATTTTCTGAATCACTTGATACTTTTCGTTCGTAACTTGACCAAGGGGTCAAGTGACAAAATGAAATGACAATAGAAAAGCAAAGTCTACTCTTAACTTTTTTATTCAGACCGAGGAAATACAGTTATAGAGAGCGAGAGAGAGAGATAGACCGAGCTATAGAGTACAGTTTATTTACCAATAGCTTTGAATTATTATTAATTTATAATATATTATTATTTTAACGCTGTGGGTGTAAATATTAGTTACTATATTAGTTATATATGTGTAGGTTGTGTCGTGGTTGTTCTAAAACGTCACGTCAGAATCTGCAACCTTTATGTACACCATCCATCAATCAATAACTCCGAATTCAGAAAGATACCAAAATAATTTAACGTACGGTATTTTTTTATATGATCTAGAATATTTTAATACTCAATATTTTTGTTTTAAACAAGTCCTAATAAAGTTAGGGTTTGTATGTTGTTGGTAATGGGCAACCGTTCAAATGAAAATAATCCTCAATTAATCCGTGTTTTAGTCTTGTTTACATCAATACGTATATATATTTCATTGCAATTATATTTTATTTGTTTCGTATTGGTGTTATGATTGCATTTAAAAAAATCATTTAAAACTAATTTCGGTTATATTGAAATTCATTTTACTGCTGAAATTTATTTTTTATTATTAGTAATTTTCAGTTATTCGATCACGATCAAATTATAAATGACTGATTAATCTTCTAACATAAAAAAACGATCCCCTTAAAAGGTGTAAAAGGTCAAGAGTCATTGACTTACGTAAAACTATATGGATATTTTAAAATAAAATTTCTACACATTTTTATTAATATGTACTATAAATTCAAAAATGTTTGATTTATTATTATATATCACATATATTTACTCGGTATTAGATTTTTATATACAATTTAATGTTAAATCCATGGTTAAGATGGGTTAGTTGAATATTGATATAATACAACTAGTTGTCCCGGCAATAATAATGGAGATTTTAATGTATTTTATCATTGTAATATTTAATTTATTTAAATTATATTAACAGGTTACTAATATAATCACATTTACATTAATAACAAATAAAAATAGCCAGTGTATGTTATAACTACTCCCCGCATGGGATCGCAGACAGGGCCAATGGTTTAATAAAAAAAACATTAAGTTTGGATGAATGAACAATAATAATGTTACAGACTGAAAGGGGGGTGCGACGTCACCATCGCCTTTATTCGCACATAAAAGGATAGTGCCATGAAAGACCTAACGCGATTCATTGTGCGCTGTGTAAAAATGTTTCAAACACAGCGTCCGGCGTGGACAGACGTTTTATATGCTTCTAACTAATATTATATTTTAATTAACTTGAGTTATGTAATATTTAACATTATATTTAAATTTTTTACGACGTATGATTTCGTTGAAAAATATGTCTAAATGGACATACATATATGAACCCTTTAAATATTATAAATATAAATCCTAAAAATGGTATAATTAACTAGTAGCGTATGGATGTAAAAAATGAAATTTAAAGGATGTACGTAGTATGCACTTATAAAAACTTTGAATGTTTTCATAGGTAATGCTGCATATTCACAGATTGAGTTCTATCTCTGTACAGAAGACGCATATTTGTGTATGAAAATTAAATGGATTTGTGCGAATTTTCTAAGTTAATCATTTTATTTATTTTTAATTTTAACTCTTTATTACACCAAGATATTAGTAACAATATTGATATTGAAGACTGAAGAGACAAAACAAAAGAATGTTAACAAGGCAACCCATCCCAACAATCATTTGTGTACAATTTTCTATTTTATTCTATATTTTCAAAGGATATTATATGTATATTCTTGTACTTTCTATGTAGTTAAAGAATATATTATACCTTACTTATGAATATATATAAGCTTGAAAGTTTATTATATTTCTAAGATATGGAAATCACTGAATCCTTCATACTCGAATTTTCCTTTTTCTTTCAAGAACAAAAGGCAAGAACAAAGTTACTTAAAAAAGGCATTTGCATTACACCACCGTACAATTATGTAGACCGAATCAGTAGAAGAAATAAGAAGTCAGACCAAGGCTTTATAAATTCTAGCTGTAATTGCAGTTAGGGGTTGTATTGTTAGAAATTTTATATAATCACATGAACTTGACATCGCTGCACGTGCCGTTTTAATGAAGCGTATTGATGAAAGTATTTCATAGGTATAGGACGGCTTACACGTGGATAGGCGGCTTAGAGTTTTCTTTATAGAAGAAATAAATATAATGAATGCATTCGTATAATTATGTTTACTATGAAATAATATTTTATAATTCAAATCATTTATGAAAAGAAATAATAAAAGCCATTATGTAAGCCATACAGTTGTGACAACTCAGAGACATACCTGACTGCTCAAAACGGTCGTGGGTTGGATTCTTAGAGTCATAATTAAGCATAACTGCGAATAAGAAACGATGTACAAAGTTTTGATTTACAATTTTGAACATTGAACTTTTTCAACACTTTTAACGAAACTTATTATAGTACCTTTCTATATATTTTTTTTTGTTACTTTATTCATGAATTTTTAGGATGATCTTAGAATAGAATTTATATTTAAACTCATAATGGAATGGAATAGTTATATTCTATAGAAAAGGTAATACGACATCGTCGTCTCCTTTAGCACATATCCATCTGTACGTGTTGCTTTTAGAATTCTCTAGATGGTATTCAGCCAATTTCAATGTACATATACAGATAGGTAAATGGATACACAATGTGTATGAATGATAAATAATTCTATACAAAGAATACTCATCCTTACACATACAGACCCTATTATTATGCATTGCCTGTATATTTATATTTGATCTATTTACCTAATTTTATCTAAATGTACGTACAACTCCATAATCTTAAACACAAAAAAGATTTTTTTTCGGTTGTCTGGAAAAACTAATAATTAGTATTAGTAGGTATGGCAGTGAAATATTTCTAAAATTTGTACAGTTACATTTAATAGCAAAATATACTCTTTTTAATTGTTATAAGATTTTTTACCAAGCTCCACAAACGTAAGTAGTAAATCCAGAGTGAAGTGGACCAGCAAATTATATTAGTTAAAGCTCTGTAGACTCCACAAAGCGCTTATTTATTTCATTTATTAATGAAGTACTGCTCACAAACGTGTAGCACTAGCCAAATTTAAATACATTTTTATGCACGCTCTTTTCTGTGCGCAAAGGGGAACCTTGTAGTAATAACTAACATATTCTGCATATTTCAGATATGTCACGCTAAATTAAATCAGGTTACCGAGAGGGCATCGGACTCAAGCAATAACAGTAATGGGGATAACTTCCAAATTTTAATTTGAAAATATATTGAAACATATATTTTTCTCTAATATTATCTACTTACCAATACCAAAATAACTATGAAGTAAAAATTGTGTTGTTTAAAATATTATTTGAGTTTACTATGCTAATACAGCGGTCGCGTTATCATTACTTAAGACGTTACTATCTTTATTGGAATACGGGATCTTTTCGCCCTTTTAATTATAAATAAATAATAGAAATATTATAAATTTCTAAATCGTTTAATAATTTCTAATATCTAATAATCTAATATGATGAAACAATTGGAGTGCTAAGGAAAGGCCGAGTATTATAACCAATATCAGTCGGAATCACCGAAAGGCATAGAGAGAACTTATTGACAATTCACTGTACTCGTAACTTTGTAAGGCCGCCAATTCCGATATCGTGCATGGCGACTTAATATGGTATTTTTAATCAGACTAGGGAAACTACTGACTTCTGCACTTCACTTTTACACTTCTTCTGAGATTTGCACCCCAACGATCGATACACAGGTACATCTTAAATGTGCCACAATAACGTTTATATGGTGATATTTGATTTTTATAAATATTTAATATAGTCGTACTTTTTAAATATTGAGAACTTTATACGACTAAAGTATATAAACAGAAATGTTTTAGAAAGAATCTCATTACATCTGAAAGCAACTTCATTGTTCTGAGCGAGCTTTAAATATATTTTTTAAAGCTCGCTCGCTCGCCTGCTTATTGAAAAATAATTTCTTTAAAAAGTTCTTCCAGCAACGTTATTTTTGTTATCGAAATACCTAAATTTTTCATGAACACCAATGGGAGCCGTGAAAACGGTAAGTAGTGACGGTAAGAGAGACAGTAAATATTATGGTTTTTTATTTTCTATCAAGGTGAAAAAATAGAAAACATATCGGTACATGTAAAACTTAAATATTGTTCTTGGGACTTTGTAGTTTTATTAATTCAGTACATGTTTTTTTAATAAGTGATAACAGTTTTGAAATATTGATTCATTGCTTTATATTAAATTTATTAAATACAGAAAACCGAGGCGGACTGACAGTCTTTAATATGACCGATAAATGATTTTATATATTCAAAGCTCAAATATTATTAAGTGTTACCGGCATGTGTAAACTTATTAAACGGCCTATTGCTCTTGTGATAAGTAACGATGCTAAGTTAGAGTCAGGCAGGCATTTTCAATTATAATATAAATTAATATTTAAAATACACATACTGATAATAAATTTATAATAATATATAACGATTTGGATATATTTTATGTATTTAGTGTAGATTGTTTGGTTTTTTTTAGGTTAAGTGGAGAACGAAGTGCCCCGACACTAGGTTCTCTCTATCAATTTTTTTCAAATAGTATATATTCGCAAAAATCTTAATACGTAATTTCTATAATGATATTTATCCATATCTACTCAATTATCCAATCGGTCAGGCTGATAAGTAGTTCTTTAGGAGCCTATGAGTCTTATGGAGATGAACAATTGCTTGAAAAATTATTATATCTTACATTACTAGTGTTTCTTCCTATCAGAGAAAGTGTACATCTACAAAAAAAATTTAATCAAAAAAAATAAATATTAAATTTGAAATTATGTTATAAATTATTTAAATGTTCATAATATATCTAAAAGATATGCACTTTTTTTATTTTGTTATAAGCACATACGTATTTCGCTACTTCTCCTACCCATGATTTTAACTACGAACGGATGACTACCGTTCTTTTTGTTTCTGTTAGTGGATACTTAAGACTATACTATAATATAAAAAAAAACAGTCTGATACAATTTTTATATTTACATATATTACAAAGTGGAAAGTGGGAAACGTAGTGTCTCTTTTTTATCTTTTCTATATGCGGGTCACGCGTGAAGCGATATACTTTGCGACATTTAAACAATAAAATTAATTATTTAAAAATTGTCCAATGTATTTTATTAAATATAATCGTTTAAAGTGTAAGCAATAAAGAAAACATAACAAATTAAAATTAATTATGAGATGCAGTAATTGCTTTGCCTTCTTCAACATCAAAATCGCTTTCACAATAAATGCGATGTGTTCAAAATGTCAATAGCTGCCTTTATTGGAGTCCATTTAATTACTATTGCCTTTTGGGTATATTTAATGAATATATATATATTTATTCAATATTTATACTATTTTATATATATATTAATATGTACTTTGTTATTAATTCTTGTATGTTAATTACACGAAGATATTGTTCAGAATTAATATTCTTATAATAAGTATATATTCGTATATTAACTTTATGTATTATGAAAATTTAACCGTTGAAACTGGATACGCCAGAACACCGAGCAATTCGTAATTATTTTAATTGCTTCAACTTACTCTCAAACTAAGTTAAAATATTACTTAAAAAATATTATTTATTTATTACAATGTAACGACATACCTTGGTGGCCTACGATCTTCCTCCGACTCCTCTTTAAGGAAAGACGGCTGCAAGCTGAAGCGGCGACGGAATTGATGTCTGCCTTTCATGGTGTTCTATTCGAATTCCACTTAACACATATTATCGTGAACGTAAATTCCAATCAAATTATGATGGGATACGTGCGATTCGCGGGACGCTCGGGCGGCGAGTGGTGGCCGGGACGCTACAGTATACGTATATTAACCAGTGCCAGGGTAGCCTTTAAAATAATACTAACTTTTATATCACAAGGAATATTATAAAGTAATTTCAGCCATAATACAATATTTTAATATTCATATAGGTATCGAAATCATTGAATTGTCAGAACTTTTCGGGCTGATTCATAGTAACGCGCTACGCACTTTATTTTTCGCGCTACGTTTTGTCACGATCGATTTTCACTTTGTTTTATCGTAGAACTTATCAAATCTGGTGCTAGATTAGGTACTTTTGCTTTTCACGGAAAATTATATGTATATATTTTCGTTATTTAACTCAAATGTTTCAGAAAAGTGTGATTACAAATATAGTATTAAATATATTTTAAACGGTCTATATTAAATTTTTTATCAACATAGTTTATATTTACACCTTAAAAAATCATTAAAAATACATTAAAACTTTCTTGAATATGCTTAATCTAATAAAATAAATAATAAAAGAGGATTTCAACGTCGAATAAAGTTCTTATTGAGTGGATAAACATAAAGCGTAGCTATTCTGAAGCTCGCCTGTTGCTTCGCGTTTTGAACGAACATCTATAAGGTATACAACGACTGAGCGATTTAAGCACAGATAGGAAATATTTTATACAGTTGAACAGCCGTCTAGTTAAGTCATTAACGACAGCGAGTTATTCGGTCTGTCAGTCAATACAACAAAGACCAAATTCATGTATGTTGACAGAACAGGTCAGGTGTTGCAGACCAGATGAATGCCACCAGACTAGTTTAAAATAAAAACCAGACTCCACCATCAAACCAAAGAGTACTCTTATACTTTGGCCACATAGTACGAAGACGGCGTGACAATATCGACAAGCTGATTGTTATACACAAAGTAGATGACAGAAGACCTAGAGGCCGATCTCCTAATCGATGTAGGTACTGATGCCGTCTAAGAGATTACAGGACTTCCGATTACTGTAGCTTTAAAATAAGCAGAAGATAGGGTGGCATGGAAATAATTCGTAACCTCCTCTACCAAGGCTTACTAGAACTTAAGAACACAATGAAGAAGAAGTTATTGACATTATTATATTAAATGTACAATATTTTCAACAATTTTTGTCTGAATTCAAAAAGCTTGAATTACCATTGCTAAGCATTAATTACTTACTAACATTTTTTTTTAAAAAATTGGGAAAAAATAGTGTCTCTCTTTTCACGAGAGCAGAGAACCCACAACCAATCACGTTTACAGTCATACACTGTCCCTGGCACTGCACCACGATGGATCATCATGGCGCACTTTAAGAATCGCAAATTAAATATTATATAATACTGTATATAATATCACATTTATATACGTGTATAGATTTGAGTAGATATCAATTTATAAATTTAACGTCCTAAGAAATCAAAATTGTGATAAACTTATTATGTAAAATCCTCGCATCTGTCAAAGAATTTAATTGTTATATAAAAGTTTGTGTTAGTTATTATTTTAAAGTTTACATACATTCATAAAACGTTTTTGTACAGTAAACTAGAGTCATTCGCTGTCCATTTTTATAGCCCATTCCATGCCCAGTCTTGCACTACCAAGCAAAACATATTTTATCTCTATTAACGTAACTGATTCAAGTTCTCTGCTTAAAAGTTATCTTACTGACAAGAATTTTTTCATTTCACTCCAAGTGAAATGAAATGAAGGAGGCAATTTAAGAGGGTACGCCGCCGTTAAATATTTACATTCATAACGAGGTTGGGTCGTCAGCAAAATAAATATTTTACCTACGATATTAAACAAAAGATATTGTAGTCGTCTTAAGAGATAATAATTAACGAGCTCTAAGATATTACTTGTTTTAGTATAGAAAATGATTTAACGTTGCTTTGATTAACATTAAGAAAAAAAAAATTGTAAGTTAGACAAAAGAAGGTACTAACACTTTGAGAATGTGTGATCGTATCCAAAAATCTTGAATTACTTTTTAGGGAAATTCATTTGAAATTTATCACAATCTCTTATTTATGATTATTTCTAATCAATTAACCTTGAACTATATAAAATAATTAATTATTTATTTTATATTGCTATTATAACACCTTTCAAATTGAATCCTACAGAAAATAAACTATTCGTACGTACAAAAATTTACACGCATAACAAGTTATATTTTTTTACAGATTACGCTTTTCTCACAGGCAAAAGGGTACAAAGAAAACGAAGTATCAAGTCACGTCGTAATTTAATTTCCGCGCGATATTGAGTGGCGGAATTAAAAATATAATCATTTCTTCGAGTGGGAATCAAACCCACAACCAATCGCGTTTACATTCAGACATTGTTCTACTGTGCCAAAATGGCCTCTGCAGCATAACTAATTAGGCTATAAATTATCTTGCAGCTTTG
The DNA here is from genome assembly GCA_038994665.1 of Podotricha telesiphe. Lineage (NCBI taxonomy): Eukaryota > Metazoa > Arthropoda > Insecta > Lepidoptera > Nymphalidae > Podotricha > Podotricha telesiphe. Next base: position 49,834 of record JAOYRR010000158.1, read on the forward strand.
AAAACCTTATAGGGCTGTTTCTTTATTTTGTATATCCGTACTAAAAAAAATATAATAAAAAAAAACATTTATAAGTTCATATGGTGCTACTGTTACCTTTTGGATTTAGTTATATATAATATGATAACTTAAATATTTCCAACCAGTGTATATATAAATAGAGAGGTACTCTAGTTACATCTACACTGAAGATGGTCGAATCGATTCGAATCGAATCGGTTTTTCGATATAAAATGATATATACCGTTGTATATCTATATCCTACTAATATCATAAACGCGAAAGTTTGTAAGGATGTTTGTTACTCTTTCACGTAAAAACGACTGTATGGATTTTAATGAAACTTTACAATAATTTAGCTTATATATCAGAATAACACATAGGCTACAAGTTATAAAGACATTGTGTGAATTGACCAAAATATCAAGTAAGTATCTTATGTTCAAGCCATTAAAGCCAAAATAGTGAACCATTGTAGTCAATAAATTTATATTATGGTATATATATGCTAAATGCATATGTATACACGCTACATATACTAGAATATTATTTTTTGCTATTTTTGTGTCTGTCAGTCTGTTTGATCCGGCTAATCTCTAGAACGGCTACACCGATTTTGACGGAGCTTTCACTGGCAAATAGCCGATGTAAGATCTCCACGCGGACAAAGTCGCGGGCACAGCTAGTATGTAATAAAGTTCATTCATGTTGAGACCCAACATGCAAGCGTTTCTATTGTATAGATAACAACTATGAGTTAATTACGTACGTACCGAAACCGAATACGTGCTTGTCCGCTTATTCATAATCACGTACAAGAAAGGTATTGAATATACACACGAGCCAAGCAAATTGATGAAATTAGCTGAAAGTTCACGAGAAGTTGAGTAAAAGGAAATGGTAACGAAAGATGAAGATTAATTGCTGTGATAAAATATTTATATATCATCACATATTTTATATTACTATTGTATTGTTGTCCTCGATTGTATTAAGCACATGGTAGCGTTAATTACAAAAATGTCTATAGCTAGATATTATTATTTCTGTTTCCGTTTCTCTATGTTATTTTAATAAACACGTTTATATAAAACGGATTCAAAATAATATAGCAGTACTAACTTCGCTGCTAAACCCGTGTAAAGTATAAGAATATATCCAAAGATTGAACGGCCCTTTTAATTAACATAGTAAATATGTTGCTTGGGATTTTAATCTTGTTTGATTTAAGTAAAGTACCAAGTAAACAACGAGGATACGAAGTGTTTTCAATCAAAACCAAAAACAATATTTATTCTAATAGGCATTTACAAGCACTTTCGCATCATCAATTAACGTAAAATGTCAGTTGTGTCAGTCCTAGCGGCAGCTACCACCGGCTCGGAAGGCAGTTCTACTGACAAGTGCCGGCGAGAAACTCAACAGTTGCTCTTTTCTAATATTGTTTTACAATAACTATATATCTATCATGAGCCTCCTGACTAAGCATATTTAGCATTTAATTCCACCCATTAACATCAGAATAGTATTCCTGGAAAGAATAATATACTTCCTTCAATAATATATTTTTAATGTTGATTTTAAATTATTCCAGTGGCAAGTCTGAAGTTATATGTTGAATTTTATTATACATACGTATACCATGTGACATAAATGATTTATTCACCTTTTGAAGGCGAAAACAAGGGGTAGTCAGCTTATTTTTACTTCTTATATTTATATCGTGTCTATCATTGTTTTTTTAATAATCGTGTATTTTGCGGTCAAACATTATTGTATATATATATAGTGATGAAACCTTAAGGATACCAGTTTTATTAAAATATTGTAAAATAATGTTATAGTCAACTTTAAGATAGCAGTAGCTGCAAATTAAAAATTTAATCCCTGCCTTGTAAAGAGTGTCCCAAAATTCACGCAAAATTCAGCAAATTCACGCAAAAATTCAGAAATGTCATCGAGGCCATTTACCCAATACGCTATTCCATACATAAGCCTATACTGTATACTATATAAATCAATAAAAATTTTACAATTTTTAATTATAAACCTGTGTTTTCTATCAAAATTACGTCTTGGGTGAATTTTTGGACACCCTTTACTTATCTTGTTAGAATAAAATAGCGTATAAACTATTGAGAAGAATAGGTTTAGCTAGATAAGATGACAATACGTATGATCTTAAATAATCACGGGTGTTATATTTTCAGTTTATGAAAAATTCTATCATAATCATAATAGTTTATAAAATTTTTTTTATTGAATTTCTATTTAAAAAAAAATTTAAAAGATAATTTTCCTTGCATACATTTATAGTTACTAGCATAGTTACCGCATACTAGGATAATCAGAGACAACCTAGTGTGACGACACTCCGTTCTCCACTTTTTTAAATAACTAAACTCAACGCTACACTTTGCCTTACTAGAGCGAGTAAATGATAATTATTTTAATTAAAGTAATTCCTATGAATGAGAATTGAACCCACAACATTTAAAATTTTAAATATGTATTTGAATTTCTCCGTAAATAAAGCAATATTTTATGAAAGTGTGTCTTTATCCTCTATCTTTTATTCGGTATAAATGTTATAAGTTCACGTAACCTTCTTCTAGCTTCATCATTATAGTTTTATAGTTCTTTTGTGAAAAGTGTTAATTAATATTCTTTCAAAGGAGAGCTAGTGCTTCTGTTAAAAACTAATTAATCTAGGTCAAAACTTAGCACAAAACGTAATAACGATTATTTTACACTAAATTATTTATATTAGTAGCAGTTAAAATGTGTTATAAAATATGACTGTCGGCTCAAATTCCGCCTAAAGGGTTTGATATAAGTATTATACATAATTTCATGAAATGCTCAATTTTTATGAAAACGTGCCAAAATACTAATATTTTATATACTAATATTTAATTAAAAATACTAAATACTAATATTTAATACATATATTTTAAGAAATATAAAATAGTTGTATTTTGAGAGATTTAATTATAAATTTTAAACATTTAGCAGCTTCACGTCAGGGTAGTTAAAGAAAACCTAGTGTCAAGATACTCCGTTCTCCACTCTCCGCCTGAACTCGAGACATTGCAAATTCAGTGATGGAACTCTAAAGATCATAAGATTTATGGTGGGTTCAGCCGTGCTTTCTTTTTTCTTTTTTTTAGAATTTTAGTTAGGTAATTTAAAATTATATCTAAATATTTCTGCAAAGATGGAGCTTTATGTACATGTTTTCCATAAATTAAGCAATCTAAAATTTAGAAGTATAACAATATTACATGATATCTATAATGATCATTTCTAACTTTGCTATGATAAAATAATATAAGAGAAATTAGCGCTACAACACGGCCGATCGCCCCAATTCCACTAATTTGACGTTGACATTATCCATCTATATTTAACTTTTACTAGAAATATCCGAAACAGTAACTTGATTTAAATATCAAAGTATATTTAAATTTTCGACGAATAATAAGTATTTTTTTATACAATTTATATTTCTTAATTTAGAAGATATTGTAATATGTATATATTAAGTACCTACCTATCTACTATCTAGTTATAAAAACAACTCAATAAAAACTTCTGTATAATATAATGAAATTGAATTGTGCTGAAACTTTCTTAAACATGAATTAATTTAAGTTATCAAAGAACTAGACAAGATTTGAGTATTCAGGTTTTACCACTCTCTTGAGTATAGTACCCTAGAAGCCCTGCCAATAAGGATAAGCGCTTGGCCTTCCCTACTTTGGTATTCTGAAATCGTGACTAACAGTAATTAGGATGAAAGTTAAGTTCGATCCGTTCGTTACAAACTAAAGTACTCCAAGCAACGGCTTAAGGATAAACCTTTTTACACCCTGTTCCATTACAAACGCGACACCTAACTTAAATTAGTCTACGTCAAAATAACAGACGAAAGTGAAATAAATTATTATATTATTTTTGTTTCTTATACCTAAAACTATAATTATAACTGAATTTCTATTATAAACCAAACGTGTCATATTCTTGCAATTATGTGTCCTTATTATAACGTACAAAACACTCCGGGCGGTAGACGATATAAAGAGTGACAAGAAAAATTGCTTAAATAAAATGAGTTTTCCATGTATTACTTTAGCTGTATTAGACTCGCCTTCGGGGATATATAATTCAATTTTAATTTTTTGTTAGAAGGGAAGCTTTGCATGTTGTTAACTGTATTGAAAGAAAAACAAAATGTTAAACAGTCTTGTTTTCTTTGTTAGCTTGAATAAAATAAAAAATCACGTCATAACCTAAAAATGTTTTACTATTAAAAAAGGAATATTTTTTAAACTTTTAAGTTTAAATGAGATTTAAATTATATCCTTGTTAAAATTATATAAGTCAGGTACAACCTCAAATGTAAGTAGTAAGTACTAAACTTCGGGTTTTTTAATGAGTGTGTTTCCTAATAATACAACTATTATATAAGACATATTTATAAAACGTATAAAAATTTGAACGCAGCGGGATTTGAACCCGCGCCTCTTGAAAACCGTTCAAGCGCTCTGACCGCTAAGCCATGCGTCCCACCTATTATATAATCAGGAAACCTCTTGGAAAATAATGATTCTATCTAGCTATTCCGTTATCTAATGGAAAAGTCACAAATTTTTATTAGGCCACATTTATTAAAGCAAACGTAGTTTTGCTTAGGGTTTTATTGCCATAAATATTATACACAACGTGTAGTGAAAACGTCGGTCGATGAGTAACGCGGCGTAAATAATTGCAACCCCGCCACGCCTTCACACCTACATCAGTTGCCATATGTTTAAATGTCAGGCGTAAAATGTAGACTCTGATTAATGATAATTTATGAGTTACAAATTTAAGCACAGAATGTGTACGTGATTGTATTAGGAGCTAGGGCAAAACCTTTTATCCTCAAATTTATTCAGTAAGTTACAGAAATATATAAACTAGCCTTAATTATAATTAAATAATATTTTTTTTAAATAAAGGATTTTAATTTTTTTTTTAAATGTGAATAGAATAAGATTGTCTAAATGTAACGTTACGTTACGTTAAGACAATCTCACGTTTTGCTCTTTTATTATTGGGCTGTCATTGTAAAAGCTTTCAACGAAAACAAAGTATGTACGTTAAGTTTTCTATATACTGTAAAAATATTATATTATATAAAAAAAAAATTCTATATACTATAACTTTTTATATATTTTTTCTCACACAACACTTATTTTGCAGAATTCAGTTCAATTCAGTTCTTTGCTGATAACCGTTATCAGCTCTATATTTTATATGTCAAATTTGAAACAAATATATTAATAAAAATTGACGGACGACGTGCCACTTAAAAGCATAAATTTCGTGTTAAAAAAATATTTAAGATTGGTTTAAAGGTATTATTGTACTAATTGATATAATTGATTTAGATAATATTAGTTTCGGAAACAATTATGTAGTCACAAAGTATATTAGTAGTATATTTCGTAGACTGCAGACTGTTTTACTAGACATTATTTGTCAAAACAACAACAGATTTTCATATAGTGTTACTTCTATATATTAAACAATATTCATTACTTGCTAATTGATTGACTCTATGAGCTAGTAACGGAATAGTTACTATTCTCAAGCCAAAACGATGGACGAAGAGTGCTGAAATTCGCTTAGCGAGTTCTTTTTGGCAGCTTGGAGATGCTAAGAAAAGTTTCTAGAAATACCTGAAGGAACAGGATAAACGGGATTTTATATTTTTGTACGTATAAAATTAGATAGATATGTACTTCTTCAGATATTCGCTTGGTTATTTGTAACGAATATAAGAGGCATTACTTCCCGACATGTTTACATATACTTACAGAGTTGAGTTCCGGTCTGGTTTAAGAGAAGTAGACCGTTAGATTTTTCACTAAGCACAATCATAACATAATGGAAAGTTCAACCCACAGAGATTATTATACCGCGGAGAGATAAAGATAAGAATCCGAGATATTACGTTTAGAGTGGCGAATATCGACGCCGCGTTTGGTCTTGTTTCATTATTATAGCTGACTAAATTTGCAAGAGACGTTGGAATCATAAATCATTTTCAACGAGCTATTCCAGTAACCCATTCACCAAATTGTGCAAATTATGTACGGACGTGGCAGTTGAGGAACGATGACTATAAGCTCAGGTGGAAATATGGCACTCCTAATAATGCCCATTTATCCTCGCGGTGTCTACGTCAAAATAACCTGATATTAATCATTACACTAAATATATTAAATTATGTAAAATGTTTTATAAACGTAGATATATATATATATATATATATATATATATATATATATATATATATTTATAGTAATATGAAATAAAATAGAACGTATTTCGTCTATATGTAACTAGGAGCTGATATCTCTGCATAGATTGGCATTCAAACTAAACTGTGCGTGCAATACTAACTTTTTAGTTGAATTTCCGAGCCTTTGTAACACCAAGAGAGCTACAGGTGCGTTGCCGGCGTTTGTGGCCGAGTTCTCCGAGTTCCTGCCTGTTTTGTCACTTAGCACAAAAAGCATCTTGCTAGCTATATAATTATAACAAAATAGAATACTGAAAATTGTTTAATGTTTTATGGCAATATCTTTCTACAATAAAAATATTTATATTTAATGCAGTAACGTATAATGGAGTTTTTAATATAATTGATATAGATTATTGAGTTTGTAGCGACGCGCTCGCAGCTTTGCCTGCGAAAACTATACGACTGTAACGGATTTGTGTTTCACCGGCCTGCGGTCTCACTTAAATCAAAACCTTGGCATAAATTTATAATTCAAATTGTTTTAACTTTTTTATTTATAAACTGATTAAAATAACACAAACGCTAAATGTTAAAGGAATCTTACCAAAATATAATAGTCTAAGCTGCTTTAAATAGCCAAGTTCCAAACGCACAGACAAACAAAAAAATATTTAAAATAATTGTTTAACCCTAAACATTACAATGATAAATGGCCCCATTAATAACTTTTCTCATATATCTTCCTTGTACAGACAGCGATCAGTTACGTTTATATTACATGTATAGAAAATATAGACATTTCTAATTTTTTTCGCTCCTACACTTACCTAATAGTCTGTAAGAACACATTACACAGCTTGACAATGATGGTCTGATTTCACTGAACAAACTCACTCGACAAATTTGAAGAAACTACACTTACGTGTATTATATTTTCAGACAGACTTTTTATGTTAATAGGAATTATTTTAGCTTTGCCACCGATCTATATGTACAATTAAATTTGAAATGTTAATAAGCTAATTAACTTCATTAACATTTCAGTTCCGTCTCACTCAGACACTTAGAATAAATACGTCTTGTAAAAGATTATATATTTAAAATAATACACAATAACAAGGACAAAGTGTTTTTCTATTTTAACAACACTTTTCATATAGGCTGTGTTTGCTTTTGTAAATGTTTGACCCAGTACTTTGCTCAAACGTGTACATTTCAGAGTTTGCTACGAAGTAACAACAATTTTATTCTCTTTAACTTTTTTTTTAGCTTCACGCTTGGTTCTGCATACCAGGGTACTTAGAATAAACGCCACTTTACGTCGGAATTCGAGACATTGCGTATTGAGTGGCAATCAAACAATTTGTTTACCAAAGTCAAAAAATGAAAACAATTGAAATATGCCGCATTTTATTTACCAAAGTCAAATAATGAAAACAATTGAAATATGATCATGCCTCCGAGTGGGAATCGAATTCACAACCATCGCGTCGGGACAGTCATATTGGCGACATACAACAGGCATACGATGACGCTCAACTATAACTTTATTATTATCATAATACCTACCTACATACATATCTCTGTATAGTTAGATGACATTCAACGATCTCGTCAACCAGAAAGTGTATAAAATCTCAAGAGCTTTGCCTTTTTTAGTAATCTTATATTAGATTTTTTTAATATTTTTTATTCTTTGAAGTCTTTGAGTAACGACTGTAGGTTTTCAATGAGAGGGTGACTTTCACAAAGAAGTGTAACAATGTATAGAGTTCTGGAATCTTACTGTACCTTTTATTACAAAAACAAAAGAACTCAAGATCGAAAAGAAATAACTAGAATTTTAAAGTTAATATTAAAATATTAAATCTATGAATTCATTATTAAGCCAAATTAAAATAATTGGTACATTTTTGTGGAGTGTACAATTTAAATTTACCCTCAGTTACTTTTATATTTAATCATTAATTACATACTGTATTATTACATACTGTAAAATTGGAATTTATACATAATGTTATATAAATGCAACGTTTATTTTTATCAAATATATTAAAACAAGTAGAAATATGCTGTTCTTTATGTTTTGAAAAATGTCATTACGCATGTTAAAGAATAAGTGATGCTCATTTTAAAAAGATAACTTCTCCCGAAAATAACACTACAAAACACTATAATGAACTAGAAAATTTAAAAAATATTTGTGATAGAAAATTGACAGATTTTAAAAATAATATTAAAGCATAATTAGAGCAATCTGTGCTGTTGGAAATTGAAAACAATTTAGCTATCGCAGAACGACTGAATTTGGCAACTTCATATTATAAAAATACAAGTTACTAAATTTAAGGAAGGATTAAATGACCTCACCTGTAAATTTTCAAAACAGCAACAATGGGTACGACAGCAGATTGTCGAAGTTATAGGTGTTTCAGAACTAAAGAATGGAGATGTGCCTGGCATCATTATTACAAATGGCAAATACGCTGGGGTGTCTTTGCAATAGCATTCGTCATCCTATCATTGCAATATCAACAGAATAACACAAAGACAAGACATAAACGTTCAATCACGAGTCATTGTTTGCAAAATTAAAAAAAAAGATTGCGCAAAAATGGTATTTTGTCAGCTTTGAAAGAAACTCGAGGTCTCAAGACTCAAGATATAGATATTTCAGGGAACGTTACTAAAATATTTGGCAATGTTCATCTCACACCTTGTCTATTACAAGTTGTTGTTGAAAAAATGTGAACAAATCGCAAGTGAAAAGTGCATATAAGTTTGTATGGACAAACTGTTAATTTTTTGTACGAAAGAATAAATTAACACATGCAATCACAATATATTTGCAGAACGACTTTTGAATGATTTGAATAAAATGATTTGATGAGAAGGTTCATATAATTAATAAATGTATTTATAGTTATTTAATAATTACTGGTTTTAACGTTCCTCGTCATTTTAGCAGTATTAATAAATTAAGAATATATGCACCATTTACACACACACACTTATTTCCTCACACTTACTTTACTCACACCTGCATTCTTAATTTTTTTATTTACAGATATCAATCTCCATAAAGTTATTAAATTACTTTTTAATTTTCACATGACCTCCATTGATTATATATCTTTAATCAATGGAATCTTTAAGTACTATTATTTATACTTAAAGTTTATAAGTAAGCTTCATAATTTTAATCCTTTTCTTACTTACATCTTCTTTTTCAGAGGAGAATTTGCGTAAGATAACATTAGCAAAAGTTTTGAAAGTCTTATAATTGCTGGATAGTGAAAAAAGCTCTTTTAGTGATAATATACCTCCAATACTCTTCAAAAATTGTGCTAAAGAAGTTGTTTTCTTCTAATGCTTATATACAACAAATCATTAAGCATAGGGATAGTTCCGTCTAAATGGAAAGAAGTACACATTGTCCCTCTCTGGCTCTAAGGCTCTGTACCTGAAATTTAAACAGCAAATTATAAAGTCTTAATCTCTGTTAGTTAGCTACTTCAACTACAGACACACACAGTGCATACGCACGTATGCGAGCAAACAAACACACACACAAGGTAGCATTTTAATATCTTAATTATTTATGTTTAAATTTTTTTACTTCATTTTTACATTGTTTCTACTATACATATGTTACAGTATTCTTATAACAGGAAAGTTTTTAATGATGTATAGCTCTGTATATAAAATCAGTTTGTAATAGGAAAACTGTTATTGGCTTCGTTTTCGTAAAAGTTTTCTATGTATTTTAATAAATAAATTTCGCTGCTTGTATGTTGTATTCGTTACGCTCTATTATAAATACTGCAAGAAGTTAAGATTCCCCATACATAGTTGCATGAGTGCCTGATATCCGTATCTACATGAACTTCGTTACACAAATTTGCACAGCGTCCGCAGTGCAAGGGTTGCAGACAACTCAATTGGGGAACTTGTACGGCAGCTTTTCCTATATATATCCAAATACGATGTTTCTTTTCCTAGCAATACTGGCTACGAGGTTAAGCAAATGTAACATAAAGTGTAAATGAATTAGCTGAATTAACTAAGATTAATTGGAATAACACTAATAACACGACATTGCCAGATGAAATTTATTTATTTATTAACAATGATTTTCAAAATGCAATTAAAATGGCAACTTATACTAAAACTGTTAACTAAAATAGGCATAATGGACGATATAGTGTATATATAGTGGATTGATGATAACGTTACTAATTCATGTGAGATACGTGAATTATATTATTTAATAAATGGAAAAAATGTTTCGATCCGAAAGTATACAATACAATAGGTCTCAGAATAAATTATATAAAATCATGATAAATAAAGAAAATGAATATTACTATAATAATGAAATAAACAATAATATTAATAAATTGAAGAAAGTTTATCACATACTTAACCAAATATTACATTGTACTTTTTCGCATATGTATATGAGCTGAGTAATTATATTAAACATAGCTTATACTATTAGTTCGCAGATGACACTTGTCAGCTAGATTGCTAGCTAACAATGATCTAGATAAAGCTTGACAATTGCTACAAACGGATTTCGACAGCTTTATAATGTGGTGCCATGATGCAGGTCTAGTTCTCAATGCCAATAAAACTAAGCTATTAATAATTAATTAAGATTAATAATTATAATAAAAATAATTATATAAGTATTAAACAATTACCATTGCAAAGTATTGTCGCCCACAATCATGACTGTTTACAGCTACAAATATATCATTCATCATATATCATTCATATCATCACATGGCCATTGTTAAAAGACCACATTTGTAAAAAAACTTAAGACAGTTCTTAGATGTTACTAAAATTATAAAAAATCGTATTCCATTCAAGGTCAAACTTTTGTATATATTAGTCCATTTATCTTGTCAGTATGGACTTGAGTCTTATGACCGAACATACAAAGCATATATAAATAAAACATATAATTCACAAGTTATCGTATTAAAAAATATATAGCCTTACCGATGCACAGTCAATTAAACATTAATTAATTTATTTAAAGTTAAAGTTTTAAGTTTATAAGTTACATCGCTGCCGGATGTTATACATTATACATTGATGTTATACATTGAAGCTTATCATGGTATGTGGAAATATGATCGATTTTCTTCAACTCAAATGTATATCCACTTCGCAAACAGGGGCTTTAGTTTATTTAATGGTTCTCAATAGGATTAGTAAATAATGGAAAGAAGAAGGATTATGGATTTATAAATCGACTATGAATAAGATTTTGCTTTAATAGATTGCAATTTTTTTCCAATTTTAAGAAAAACCTATTGATGCAAATATTTTACATCATATTTTTCAAATATGTAGAATGTGTACAAATGCATTTTATAATAATATTTTAAAAACGTTCTACAACTGTAAATTTTAGTCTGATACACGTCAACTGTGCCTAGGTTCAGTTCACAAAAAGTTATCTCATTTAATGACAATTCGAAAGTAATAAACTTGAGTTATTAATTGCTTTTGAATAGAAAAAAAACTGTTGCCTGCATTTGTACTCATCCCTCACCTATTCTGCGTAGCATTTTTTACTTCACATTTCGCAGAGAAATGGCATAAGAATATTTCATTCAGTTACTAATAATCACCTAAATACTTTAGTTACTAATAACATATTACAAAATTTTGCCAGAAAACTTAATAAAAATTATAATACGTTACATTATAGATACGTAACTGTTATACTAAATATATATTTCACGTATCCACGGCATATAAAGTCACAATCTGTGATCGAATATTTGTTCAGAATTTGCAGAAATTCTCAAGGAGTATTAGAAAAGTTGTTTTTAATTAAGCTTTCTCATTTCCTTCATTTAAGTTTCGATTGCGGCTGTCACTCCATCTAAATGTGCTTTATTAACCCCTTCAAATATTATAGGACCAAATTACAAATTGAACTATTTCGTTACAGAATAATATAAGCTTTATGCGTATTATATTTTATTAAGATTTAATGTAGTTGTGCATTTAGGATATAAATAAGTGAATGTGATGATAGTGGATTGAAACCTTATTACGTAGAATTGTTAAACTTATGATAAGCAGGAGTTAAAAATCAATATTAAAAATTTAGGTTCGCAAATATATATGAATATATATATATATATATTTATTTACTAAATGCATATATATACACGGCACATACACCGTGTGTTGGTCGAAACCATTTTAAGAGTTAGTGCAATTTTGAAATAAAAGGAGTACGATAGGCTTCTTTTATTTTAAAATTCGACACGGACGAAGTAACGGGCACAGCTAGTATACATACATATTATACAGCTTTACACTATATATCAGCATAGCATAGCAGGTTAGTCAAATAGAACCTAGTATTAAGACACTCTGTCTCTCAACTTTCCCCCGAATTCGAGGCATTGCGTGTTGAGTGGCGGACTCCACGCCGCGCTTCGTTTGAGGTACCAGTGGAGAGAAATGAAATTAATTTAAATATAAACATTTCCCGAATCGACTGAACCCACAAGCAATCGTGTGCCTCAATAATAAAGATAAAATATATATATTTTAAAAACAAAAAAGGTCAGCAACTAAATAAGTCCAACGGGGCAGAGGCTACATACTGCATTTGGCTGCAAACTCAATAGTTATTAGTTTGATGCATACTCTAAGGAATGATTATGCTTAAATTATACTAATTTATTTCTATTCCATTTCTGGATGAAATTCAACAAAACTTCCTTTATAACAAATAACTAATAACTTAAATATAATATAAGAATTTACATTAATAAAAATAAAAACAATCTACGTAAAAACAAGTACCTTAAGTATATGAGTATACTGAATGCCACCAAATTATATAAGTTAAGTAAAAGAAACATTGTTGTGATTTGATTCACAAAAATGTGAAATTCCAAAAGAGTGTTATTTATTGGAATTACTTTGATTGAAAGACGCGCGGAAAAGATTCATAAATATTCATCATCTTTCAAAATTCGAACAAGACTTTGTAATTAAATTACTTGTTAGATTTGAAGACTATTAAATATTTGTATAAATATTTTAATCGTGTTTACTATTTTCCAATCATTTAAAATGTTGGGTGGCCTGACCCAACACCGCGCTTTGCCTAACCCAATCGGTGAAATTAAAATAATTTAATATTTAACATTTTTCTAGTTGGAGATCGAATCCACGACTATCTCACATCTCACGTACTTGTAATTTTTTTTATTAATTTTCCCATAAAATTTTATAATTAAACACATATTGATTCAATAATAATTAATTTTTATTGTTTTTTTTTTGTGTTGGTGCTAGCTAGTTAACATTTTCCGTACATTGTTATAAAATAGAGTAGTTTGTAGTTTCGAAAAAGGCAAACAAACCCTAACCTTCGTGTAGATTAAGATGCAAGCAGCGTGAATCTACTGTGTTGTTTGCTTTCGCTCTGGTTTTCTGCTGAAATATATAGTAAATATTTTTTCTGGTACATGTATTGTTATTTATTTGTATAAATGTATGTACGTACATAAGCAGCAGTGATAACTGTATATATATATATATATATATATATATATATATATATATATATATATATACATAAGATTGCAGTCGGTATATTACACAGTCTAAACTACTCGTGATCAGTAATTAATATAACTAAAACTATTTCATTACTGAGTGACCGACAGACGATTAGTGGATGTAGAAAGCTGAAATATGGCACGAAGGCTCCATGGGGGGTGTAGAGTTATCATAAGATTGCAGTCGGTATATTACACTGTCTAAACTACTCAAATGCTAGAATAGAACTTGTTTTTAATAAGTAAATCACACAGTGGCTATATCAATTTTTTATGTATTTTTGGTGACTAGATAGGAGTATTTTTGAGCTATTGTTTTTTGGGTTTTGGCTTGACATGATCTGAAGTAGATTTTCCAAATTACATATTTTCTGTTTTTGCAGCCAAGTAATATGGTATAATCGTAAACATAGAACGACACAACATATAGTCGTCGTAATGTATTATGCAATTATAATTTAAGCAACTATAATTTGTCTAAGAAAATTGTTCCTATTACATTTTCCCTAGAGTATAATGAATTAAGACATCCTGTTATATCTTTGTTCTTTAACAGAAAAGCCGTGATTAATGACTTTTTAATATTTACGTCTCCATTATTGGAATAATTTAAAAAGTTTCACTTGGTATTCTTGATAAAAGATGAGTAGTATAAATTAAGAATACTTTAATAGTACTTGAAAATTAAATAACTAGCCATTAATAGCTTATAACATACTTAACACTCACGATACTAAATTTTGAAAATGAAATTTGTTGATCTATCAGTTAACATGATTTCAAGTTTCCAAATTTATCTTAACCTAACAAAATAAAAAAATCTTCTTTCTTTGTGAAAAATTGGACACAATTCTTATAATTTAATGTCATATGTATTTTGTAGCATTGTAGATAGTAGCAGCTCTAACGTTTCATTTTGTAAGTTCCTTTTCTTTTTTATTCATTAACTTTCATCTTAACTTTATTTGCCTTTTCGATTTATTCCTTATAAAATTTTAATATTTCTTTTTTATATATAGAAAGCTAATTAAATTTGGGTACTATTCTTAGGAACATAGAAAAACAACAAAGATGCTTAACAACAAAAATAAATTGCAACAAGCGTATAATAATTTGCGAAGATGTCGCACAAAAGAGCGTTCCTTTTCGATCGATTCTCTACGCTCGATTTTCTAGAGCGTTTGAACGGATCCAAAAAAGCAAGGAGAAGAATATTTATATAGTTATGTGAAGAAGGCTTATATGTATATTAAAACATAGAGTCAGTAATTTTACCGCAGCAGGATTTGAACCCCTCTTGAAAACCGTTCAAGCTCTCTTGCTTCTTCTTCTACGTTTTAAGCGTCTTATACGTTTTCTAAACTACCGATACGGTATTAGCTTAAGGGATCAAAACCATTGTAAGTTACGGATTCTAATCTATTATAAGTGGGAATATGAAAGATATATTTAGAAAACGTACATTTTTTTTTAACGCATCAGGATTTGAACCCACTTCTCTTCAAAACCGTTCAAACGCTTTTGCTTCTTCTTTTACGTTTTAAGCGTCTTATACGTTTTTTAAATATATATTTTTTTACACATCCTTCTTCATTCTTCATTCCTTTCCTCCGCCTTTTATACATTCCCTTTTTTTTAATGTGTTTCGTACCTATTGTTTTTGTCAATGTAATGTGGTGTGCAAATAAAGTAGAAATAATAATGTTTTTCCATTTCCTAAGTGTATTAATGTTTCTAGCAAAACTAAACTACTTCTGTTTTGATAAGTCAAATTGAGCCAGTCTGACATTCCACTCTACATTAAAGCGTTAAAAGTTAGAATTAGGCTTGATCCAGCAGAAAGAAAAAATGTGATGATTTTGAAGATCTAAGAGATTGTACCAAGTCGCACAGTAAACTCAAAAATCAATGTAAAAAAGTATTTTAAAAGTAGCTGGTTTATGATTTTAATCGTTCATGTAAGTTTATTTCTATTTCAGTTAAACACTGTTTAGTTCATTAAATGTTCTTTCGCAAGACCCTTGTCAAAATGTGTAATGAATAGGATTCAGTAAAATAAATTAAAGGAGCCTGATCTGTTCCCTTGTAGGCTACGAGAGTGACTGTACTCGTTTCGGTTAATTACTTTACATTAATAGTTATTGCTTACATTTTCATCTATTCGGTAGAAAGTAATCTAAATTCAATTCAATCTGATTCAATCTAATTACAGCAAAAAACGAAAATTGCTGCAATGGCTGATTTGAAAATCAGCTATTGTATATATATTGTTACCATAAGACGAATTGTATCAAACATTTCTAAGTTTTAAACAATTCATCTTGTAGGAAATTCTCGAACTCGCAATTACGTAAGAGAATATTGTTAGAGTGAAGTCCACTCTAACTTAAGACGAATAATATTCACAAGTGGTCCGATTCGGGTTCGCCTCCCATGTGATTAGGCGACGCTGCTGTTTACTGTAGAACGCTATTTTGCATTTCATTTAAATATTCCACTAAGAATTTGAAAAGTATAAACTTCCATTTAAAACTGTTTCTTATTTCCTTTGTGGACAAAGGACTATATTTTTCTTCGTTATAATATTCATAGTTAAATCATTAAATGTAATCTACGATTTTTTTGTTAGTATATATTTAAAAGTCCGTTACTGAGTTGCTGATTGGCTGACAGGGAACCCACAGCAAAAACTACTGATCGTAGAAAATAGTTTTTTAGGATTAAGGTTCTTTAATGGTTTCTTGTATAAGGCAATCGCAATCTTTATTTTAATAGTAAAAAAACGAAACTGTCTTATAATTCACGCTAACGCATGTTGTTGAGGGCTACAACTTATATTTATAAAGAAGTCAATTAATTCATGTTCAATTTAAAAATATATCTGCAGAAATTTGTGCGTATACATGTAATTATATTATTACATATATATGTAGAAATAAAAATAATTATATAATTACATACATACAAATTTCAGTCACATACTTTAATTTTGTAACCATTAAAAAATGTGATTATATGTGAATGTGAATGTGACAAATATTTTTTGATTAATTGCCAAATTGGTTATTGAACTTTTATATATAAAGATAACAACAACAGCAGACATAAAGCGTTATATATATATAATTATATATATATATACAAATTAATACAATGCTAAATGTATCTGCATAATACACATGTTGTTTCAGTTTTACGCCACAAACGAACTCAGTTACGCGACAAGGGAAAGCGCTCGCATAAAACGGTTTTTCATGTAGGTATTGAAGATTCGTTAAAACCTTTCTCACTTCAGTACGAAACTATTTAACGTGTAAGACTTTGCTTGTATATATATATATACATTTCCTGCTATTTCACTTTATTATACAAAAAACGCTATAAAAATTTTGGTATAAAATGTGACATTATGATAAATGAAACCAAAGACCCTCTGAGTGAATAGCTTTAGGAAGGCAGCGCGATATCAACCAAGCCCCTTATTGATGACATTCTAATAAATTATCCAATAATTCATTCTTCTTTTATTTTCTTTGGAGCGTTGGCGATGTTCGCAGTTCAGTCCGGTCAGTTGACTGTGCGGTAGCTTGCTCCATTTATTACGTTAATCCCTCTACGACCTTTAGCTAAAGGTTAATACCATCGTTAAAATATCCTTTTTCTCATTGATATTCCGTTCAGCTACGTCTGAAACATAATAATTTCTTTTTCTGAGAAGACATTTTTATATGTTTATGTCTAATAAAAGAGTATTTGTATAATTTTGAAAAATATGTATAGTCTGATGAACAAAATTAATATAACATTATACTATTATGTTAATTATTATTACTGAAAAATATTAAATAATACCTATTAGAATGATTAATAAAATACATACAAATTAACGTATAAATATATAGAAATTAAAGTGACCATGCACAAAATAATTAACAATGTAGATATATTTTTAATATATTTTTTAAAGTGGTAAAGTGGTACACTTAAGAAATTGAAAAACATGTATTTTGAAAATGTATAAAAATTTGGACACAGCGGAATTTGAACCCGCGCCTCATAAAAACCTTTCAAGCGCACTGACCGCTAAGCCATGCATAAATTAAATTATATTCTTTTAAAGAAAAACATATGAAGACAACATCGTACAGTATGTTTATCGTAAAAATTTTCACACAGTAACACAGTTTGTGAAACTTAATCTCAATATATAGCCCTTTAGAATACAAAAAACGGTTTAAAATTTCGACATAAATGGAGAGCGAAGTGACGAGCCATTAAGATTTTTTGCTTATCTTGTAGGATTGGAAGGACGATGAAAATATATGTATATATGTGAAGATGAAAATAAAAAATATATAACTTGATAACTTACGTAATCAAAAATCCGTAACAAGATATATTTCCAGTCCACATTTGTAGCAGCTGGTGTCTTGGCGATTTTATAATAAATCAGGCTACATTTCATTGTTCCTATATCTCAAATATCCGCACGAAATGGCCAATTTATTCATGCGAATGTGTAGATTTCTTCTAACTCCTAAAGATTAGCATTTGTCGTCCCTTCAAATTTCTTATGTAATTTGTTTTAAGCAAAGTGTGTGTATAAATAAATATATTTTAAGCTTCGCGCTTTATCACGCGTAGTACGAAAGGTAGAAAGAACCTAGTGTCATGGCACTCCTTTCTCCGTCGTCGTCGTCCGAATTTGAGTCTTTATTTTAACAGGGCAGAAAATGAACATAATTTATAAATAATCATCACTAGCGACCTGCTCCTGTGAACTGCACCGTATTTTCAGCGGCCTTTTCGTAAAAGAATGAAATTCCTGGAAAAACTAAAAGCAAATGGGAGAAAACTATAAAAGTAGCCCATGTTCATCCCAAGACTTTTAATATCTCCATATAAATTTCATCACAATCAGTTCAGCGGTTTGGCCGTGATGACGTCACAGACAGACAGACTTACTTTCACATTTATAGTAAGATAAGATATATATATGGGGATATAGAAAGATAGATATATGGGGATCGAACCCACAAATGGTTTTGGTCGTTGAGGTAGCAAAATATATTTGTTTTATTTACTTTTTACGGACATGAATGAATAGAATGAAGGTTTAAATTAACATAGAATTTAATTTATAATATATATAAGTACAATCTTTGCTACATCGAAAGACATCACAAATTCAACTAAAAGAAAATGAAAATAAATTCATCCCGTTAGATTACTTAAAATTCAACGAACCTACTGGTCGATGTGTTAAAAGATTTTATCGTAATTATATGCAATGTGACACAGAAAACCTTTCTATCTGAATTGCGAATAATTCAATTCTAAGGGCAATAACAATAAATTATTCAGGGGAACGCTCTATGTAGCCACGCGCTATAAGCGGGACCTGCGTACATACATATTTATTACCTTTAATCTTCCCTACATTTTAGTAACATTGCTATCTTTTGGGACTTTTGAAAAATACATTTTAGATTTATACATGAATAACAATCATCCGTGAAGTAGACTAGAAGTAGAATATATTTGGATTGGGTTAACGGCGCAAATCAATTTTTTTATTAATCACAATTATTGTGAAACAAATAACAATTCGTAAAAATAATAAAAATTATTCCAATAAACATCAGATAATAAAGCTATTATATTAATGTCAAGCATTCCTTTTTGTAGACTCACGAAACCAAAATATAAAGGAAAAATATATACTTTTTATACTTTAAAAATAAATTGATAAGAAATCTTAAAACGCAACAATTTCATGTAAAAGAAAGTGTATATTGATTTCATTCTCAAGCTTGTGCTAAGCTCCCGCAGAGTTACACTATAAGTAGCTACATATATATCAATGTCTTTATATGTATATATCATTGTGATCTAAACATATTACATTTTTTATTTAAATATATTCATTAAGTTTGTAAAATTTACCATATTATTTCAGTACAAAATGAGACACAATAATGGATTGTTTTGATTTATTGACGTTTTGATTGATTGACGTCCACTGAAATGATAACTTCCGTAATTAATAGTTTCACTCCATCTCCCTCATTTTATATTGTAGGCATAAAAAAACTGACATGTCACTCTCTGTACACTGAAAGACACTTTTAAATGGCGGAACTAACGCTACGCTTTCTCTTACGTGCCAGCGCGGAGATATGAGAATATGTTAAATATAATCATTCCCTCGAATCAGACGAACGAACCCACAACCAATCGCGTTTAAAGACAGACTATCCTACTGTGCCACGATGGCCTCAGTTTTATATTTATTGGATATATAAGATAATTCTTATAACTCTAATGAGTTTCAATCCAAAACCATCGTGTGCTGTCAAAAATATTCCAAGTCTACCCAGAAATCGCTTTTTTTTGAAACTCTAATAAAATATTTTTACTGAATATATTCTTAGCTTTAGAATATATATTATAGCTTTCTATATATTGCAAAATGAAAGAGGATTTGAATATCTACGATACAAAGCTTTTACTGGATGCAGTGAGCGTAGATTATATTAATAGATACCTACATATATTTAATACATTTTACATGACTTTCTATTTACTGGTGGTATTACAAACTGAATAGATTTTTTAATAATACAAGAATAAAGATTTTAAACTAAACCGCTTAACGTGTTTAATATATTTATCTTTTCACAGAAAAGCTACTATAATATACTCTACTACTACTACCTATATGGAAATATTATTTAATACTTATTTAAATCAGTTAAAAGTTAGTTGAACTATTCTTTGAATACACAAATTTTAATTATATACATATTCTGGGTAATGGATAATAGAAATACTGCATTGGCTCCGTTTTCCCGGAGGAAATCTTCAAAGTACAAATAGTAGTTCCAAAGAACGCATAAAGTACATTTGTTACCATCAAAATTTGATACCTACCTTAGTTTTCAATAAAACCTTTTTATATAGAATGTTTTAAGTTATATAAATATATTGTTTGAGGCCGGCGACTGACTGCAAAACGCGCAAACGCGTTTGGTTGCTTGTGGGTTCGATAATGTCACTCTAAGAAAATTATTTCAATTATTTTCATTTCTTCGCTATGGCGATAAGACAACGCGTAGTATTGAGTTCCGCTTCTTAAGACGCAATGTCTCGAATTCGGGCGGAAAGCGAATCTTGACACTAGACTAACCCTGTTATGCAGGACAAAGCGCGCAGCTGCAAAATGAATATACAAGTTGAGCCAATTGAGATATGCATGCCATTCAAATGTAAGTACTTATATATGTGGTAGTATATTATTGAATAATGTTAAATATGTGCAGATTTGAATTCTATAAAATTCAATTACTTGTATATAAAAATGCACATATAAACTCATCATACTTAACAGGTAACTTACATATTGTAATGTTCCATATAGGAAATATTCTCGTCAGTCATAGATGTGTATTATATAACGGCAACATCAGAATCAAAATTACCTCCTAACTCCAATTAAATTAAATATAGATAATAAATGGTAAAATGTTTATATGGTAATTTACGAAACGAATTTAAACTGTTTCACAGAGCCTCTAATTAAACTGTCTATTTCCGGTCATAAAGTAGCTTAACTAAGCGCAAAATTGGTTCTCTCCATCTTTATTCAGTAACACTCAATTAAAGTCCTTGGAACTACGCTTAACTTACGTTTATAATCTATTGGCTGCTGCTATCTATTTTTCTGTGTTGTGTTAGAATTCAGGAATAATAAATATTATTATCATTAGTCATATAATTACATTATAATTTAATGTAGATTATATGTCAGTTTGTTTTATACATTAATCTAGGCTAAATTGTATATTTACGCAATGCACACCATAACGTATAAGCATATATTAAATAAAACCACAGTACTGTAGCGTCTATACTTGAACATCATGATTGAAATTAACCTTTTGTTATTCCATACCAAGACAAACGACGTTCGGGTCACCTGAAGGTAGGTGATCACCGCCGCCCACGAACTACGGGGATGTTGCCGTCCTTCAAGGTGGAAATAGATGCGCTTTTTGAAGGTGCCCATGTATAATCGACATAAAAACACTGCAGCTGGTAGGCCATTCCACACAGTAGAGTGGCACGTGGAAGGAAGTTCCTACAAAACTGCACTTAGTAGTAGAGTGCCACGTATCCAGATGGTGTGGATATTTCAGACGGTTACGTACTGTGCGGTTGGAAAATTCAGCGGCAGGAATCAAGTCAACCGGTCTCCAAACACTCCCATGATAATGCGGTAGAGAACGCACAATGAAACGTCTCTACACAACGCCACAATGTCAAGCCTTCCACAGAATATCGGTCCTTAACGTTTCGAATGGCGCTTCGTTGTATGCGATCAAATAGATCAAGCTGATACTGGAGAACAGTACTCCATGTCAGGCGGAACCTGAGCCCTATACAGAGCCAATCGGTGTTTGGGCGTGATGTACTGTCTTGCTCTGGCAATGACACCCAGCTTCTTCGAAGGCACGAAATACAAGAAGTTGTCCAAAAAGATATATATGTAGCAACATACATAATAGAAATATCATATAGCTATTCAGTAGCGCGTAAATTTATTAGAGAACTAGTGGATTTTATATACGTGACTTGACTAAAACATTCACCTATATTTTGTAACCATATATATGCTCATTAATGGCAGGATTGAAAGAGGTCGAAAGAAGAAAGCGCATAAATCTTAACATAAAACAACAGCGCACTGACTAAAACAAATTGGTGTTGTCGAAAATACGATAACTCTTTTATATTATCTGTTTTGAATAGAAATATAAAATTGGTTGGAACAATTGTATTTATTTTTGAAGATTTAAAACAAAGATTTCCTTATCATATTGTTTTAGACTTACGAGTTTTATGTCGATGATAATATTTTTATACGGTTGTTACTATAATTATTCTTGACTACCAACTACTCGTATTATATATTTTTTTAAATATTTTTCACACACTTAGGAAATTTAAAACCATTTTTAGAAAATTTACACCGCTTGGCCATTATCCAAGAGGCACGTGTTCGAAGCCCGCTGTTTTTAAACTTTTATACGTTTTCTAAAAATGTTTTACACGTATTAAAAGTAAATTTATCGTTTATTACATCTTTACGCTTTATCCCGCAAGCAGAGTAAGAAGAAAGAACCTAGTGTCCGGACACCCCGTACTGCGTCTTTCAACATTGCGTGTTGAGGAGTGGTCATGGTACATCCAGCTGCATCGAAATTCTTATAAACTTATTACCATTTACTTTTGTTGTTAGCATCTCTGTAAAGAGATTTTTACAAATTCCTGCTTTTGTCGCGGGTTTGAATCCCGATGCGTTAAAAATTTTATACGCTTTATAAAAATATTTATATATTATATATGTATTTCAATTTCCTAAGTGTGTGATTAACACTTTTATAAATGCTTAATATATTTAAGCATAAGTTTTGTATCACCTTATTAGAGTTTATGACAACATTCACGTATGAAAATACGTTCAAGTACCGTACGAATGTCATCACGTTTATTCCCGGCATTGAATATATTCGGGGAAGGAAAAGCTAAATAAAGGTCGGATTAATTTGCGGTCATGGTAGTCAGTACATTTCTCTATGGTGCACAGCTTTACTTTAGGATTACAGAGAACTTCATAAAGCTTCTATAGAAATATTTAGTATTTTTTTCTGATTTCAGATGCAGTACGTTTAGAGAAAAAAGTAAATAATCAAAATACTTTATATCTGTGTTGTAAATTCTTAAGTATACAAGAGCGAGCGATAACCTTAATATAATATATATATATAAAATTTACTACATCCAAAAGTAATGTATGCATAAAAATAAACTATTAAAAAACAATCTATAGTTTCAACGTTTTGAAGAACCAAGTAATTTGGTTATTATAAATCAAAATAATCATTTACGTTTAATAGAAATTTCAGTTACATTTATATATTTAGTTTACTAAGAAGATTGAAAATGTTCCAAGCTAAGTTTCAAGTTTTAAAATTCAATCATTTTTTATAATGTGTTTATAGCGCAACACTGTAGACAGTGATTTATTTTCAACATCGATTTCCCGCTTAAAAATTAGCATTTCCAAGAATATAAATTTTGTGATTTAAATAAAGTAAAAGAAATAACATTAAAATTTAAATGAAATTTATAAGAAAAATTAATGGGGACGGCACTCGAGCAGCTAAAGTTAATTAGTGTCACCTAAATCGCTCGTTGAGTGATTTTACTGCTGCGCTAGTTATTAAATTCACATTGAATTTTATTGAATTTTTTTTTAAATCGTACGTATAAATGTATGAACGAACGTTGAAATTGTATTTGCAACGTGCCCAATTAAATGGATAATTAGGAGTAAGAATGAAAAAAAAATTAACACAAGAGGGATAAAATATTCTTTTATTGGACTTAATCAATTGAAAAATGTTACGTCCAGTGTTGCGTTTGGCTAGAACAAAAGATATCGAGGAAATTTCCATATTACTTTTTAATATATTGCTGAAAGTTTTCATGATTAGTCAAATATTATTTTGTAATGTACATATGTCTAACCTATTGTGTGAGTAGCATCCCAAAAGGTGTCGAGGGAATTTCGATATAACACCGCTTCACGCTATAACTTTACAATGTTATTTTAACAGACCTGCCATAATATTTTGAAATGTACGAGTATTAAGCAAGGTTCTCAAGGAAATCTATAACAATAAAATATATATTAAGTGTTTTTTCTGACAAAGCCTACTACAGAGTAATATACGAGAATACGTGGTAGACCTTAGCTTGCTTTTACGTTTTTAAGAAGTAACAATTTATTTTTATAAACTAAGGATAGCCCGTCTTCCGAAGATTTCTATCTATAGTCTATTTTGCCTTTACAACGATTTTTCTTCGAAGATACAGCCTCGTGATTGTACGTCAAGCATAAAACTCTCCTGGGAGAATCTGTAAAGAATTTCATGACAATAGATAAAGAGAGAGTATATTGATACCGTAATATATTGCGTTACATTTTCTACCTGCGCTGTGCAGCTCAAAAATCAATAATTGATTATATAATCGAAATAAAAACTTCAATAAAATTAAAATCGCATACTTTCACATACTCTTTTTCAGCTTTACGCTTTTTCCCGCATATAAGGGTAGTCAGAGGTAATTTACACTTTGCGCCTGAAATCGATTTGTGTTGAGTG
This sequence comes from Podotricha telesiphe, assembly GCA_038994665.1. Taxonomy (NCBI): domain Eukaryota; kingdom Metazoa; phylum Arthropoda; class Insecta; order Lepidoptera; family Nymphalidae; genus Podotricha; species Podotricha telesiphe. Next base: position 74,967 of record JAOYRR010000158.1, read on the forward strand.
GCGGAACTCAACTCCACTCTTGGTCTTAGTTACCATGGCGGGGAAATGGAAATAAATTTTATATTTTCTTCCCCGCTTAGGCCACAACCAATCGCACTTACAGTCAGTCGTCCCAGTACGCCAAATAACAAATCGAATTAATAGCTTTTATATACTATTTTTGGACTAAGACAGATTACAGAAAAATATACATGTATTTGTTGGTTTTATTCGTTTATGTCAGTGTCATTCCTTTTATTATGATTAAACTTTAATCACAACACAGTCGCAAAACACTGTGTTATCCATGTTATCCTCAATTAAACGTCACTTCCCATATGCGGTTAGATTCTATTACGTGCAAGCTTGATATTTTGTAACGTATTTCTATTTTATATTTATTGCAAGCCCAATTATACTTTAACACAGCTGATCGATAAGCATACAAAAATATTATTTTAATATTTAGAAATTGTGAAAATCTCTCTAGTTAGAGGTCAACAAGAATTTCGACGAAGCTTAATAGAACTTATAGCTTAGTTGGCTAACGTTCTTGAATAGATTACAGTAAGCACAGGTTAATTGAATCATGTATAAAATTGAACGTTGCAGGCCAAATTAACAGGACAAGAATCGTTAAATTTTACATCTGATTCTAAATTAATAAATAAATATATTACTATCTGTAAAATCTAAATGTATGTATGTAAAAAACACTTAGAGAGCTTAGTGTCAAGACACTTTGTTCGCCGTTTTCCTTCCGAAGTGGCGAAATTAAAATCAGACTAAAGAATATAAATATTATTAATACACTTCCATTAATAGCAACGTATGTATGCAGGCATATATTAATAATACAGTACAAGAAATATACAAGCATATAACAGTAACATTTATATTGCTGGAGGGTATTCAGGTTGAATTATTACGTCAACCGAGGTGTCGCGGTGCTTCGGACTCTGTAAAGCAAATTGCCTTGACACATACAATTTTACAATCCCACCCTTGAAATTGCGTGTGATTTGTTAATATAAACGCCTTAATTTCAAAGCATGTATATATTTTAAATAAAATATAAGTTATATCTGTACGAGATTTGAATTTTCTTAAATAAAATGTTATATAATTCTTCAAGAAGATGGAGTATTCTTTAGAATGTTGCTTTATTTCTTCTTACATTTTACTGAACAAAAGTTCTATTTTGTTGTAAATGATATTGCTGAAGATGGCAGTTTATGACAAATAAGGGTGGTGTGAAGTAAAATGTACTTAAAGTTAGTATCTCTAAGCAAAATTCACTGTCAACTAATATTAATATTTTTTTGCATATTTATACGAAGCAGATACCTATTTCACGGCTTGGCTCATCAATATTATTTAAAATGGAGTAAACAGTGAAACCCTTTTATATCGATTGGTTATCCATTGTTCTTTTGATTTGATTTATTTCCTGCATATTAACCGGAACTCAACGCCACACTTTTTTTAAACAGACAAATACTTTAATAATTACGGTAGTGCAACATAATTTCATATTAATTTACAAAAACTGGACTGTTTTAGGGTATAAAGAAAGTTTTGTATGTTACCCAAAAAATATTTTTACCAAAGTCTCTACCATACGACCGTAGTGTGTTAATAAAGTATTATAAAAAAAATTAATATACCTATATTTTGAAATTATTTTGCGGCTATCGTACTTATTTAAGGACGTTTCATGATATATTGTAAACAAAGATTATTTTCCGCATATAAGAGAAAAATACATTTCCGCATATATAAGGTATAGAAGGCATCAAGAACTATCACCACGAGAACCCTTTCAACTTCCCTGAACGAAGATTGAACCGGTGCCATCGGGTGTACAATGTGAATTAGACATATTCACAATTTCCCACTGCGCCACAATGGTCTTATTTATTTTATCGTCCTTTAATTAAATATTGCTATACTAGTAGTAAATTCATTGTCATCAACAAGCAATATCAGTGAAATAATCGCAAGCAGACTATCAATTGAAATTGACAGGAATATGAAATTAATCTTTATCTATCTGTCATTGTAAGAAAGCCAATTGAGAAAAGACGCCATTTTGACCCACATTTTACAATCCGATTTGCCTAAAAAATCGCTCGCGTGTCAGGGCCCGATGATAGTAAAATATTTTCATAGATTTTATAACGGCGATCAGGATGACGAAAGGGATTTGAAGTTAATTCTATGTGAAGTTAATTGTATAAACTAACACAGATTAGATATAAATATACATTTGTATATATAATCCTATACGATGTTTAATTCATATATTTGCTTTCACAAATGCATGAGTACTAGAAGGAGCAACTGACAAAACGCCAGACGAGATAGCCCTCCTTATGAACTTACGGTACATACGCTTACTGAATGATATTGAATTTAAAATATGTATTCACTGGAGCGTTATCAACGAATGTATGAGCTTAATTATTTCTATATTCTGTTTTAATTAATTTATTGCAGTCAGTTGTTTTCAGGCATTATTTATTCATACCATCCGTGTACCCGTGTATCAATTTATTATACATTCAGAGATTCAAATATGAAATTCACTTAACTGTGTGTGTATATATACATTTTGAAACATTTTTTTTCTTGGTAAATAACAACGTTATGTATTATATTTATAACTTATTCATGTTTGACATTTCATAGTCAAGAGACCGAAAGAAATGCTTTAGATTTTTACCTTTAATTATCAGTTTAAAATGTATTAAGTAAGTCTGATGTTTTTTCATTAGGGTTCCACAAACAAACATGCCAATTTTATAAAATTTACCTTAATAACCACTTATTTTCACCAAGAAAATAAAAGTAACACTGTTAAGAATATTTCCCGTTATCCTGGCCGTCCTGACGAGGATGTAAACTTCATATTACGAAAGAAGAAGAAGAGAAGAAACTCCTTAGCACTCGTCACTTAGTCCCATGTGGGACTTGCAATCTGACTTAAGTTAGGTAAGCTTAAATTACCGGTTAGGTAAGCTTAAATTACCGATCGCCTCCACTGTCCACAGTCCTCTCAATAAACCAAATTGGAAAAATCCTACTAATGCCGCTTTTCTAATACGTAATAGAAACGAGCTAATGACAGTTCTAGACGCCGAGAATTTTTAGTAGTTTATAAGGAGACTTCGTTGTTATACCTCTTGCGCCTTCTTCTATCGCATATAAAATAACACTGAACCTGGTCAGTTCATTATTAAGTTGAAGTATTATATATTTATTTACTTTAAAGTGATGATCTTTAGAAATATTCGTTTCCCACGGAACTGTAAGTTCTACCAGTATTACACATAGTAAGCCTCTACAATAAAGGGAAATGTTCAGTCTGGATGATGAGATACCAATATCCTCAGGGATTTTACACTGTTTTTCATACGTATCAATCATCAGTGTCGAGTCAGGGGCTGATTCTAAGATTGAGTAAGGCTTTAGTGTACATTTTTAGACGAGCCTTTTTCCACAATCTCGATTAGTCATTTGTTGATTGTTATATTTCTCTGCACTATTGCGCAAAGTTTCAAGATCAGACCAGACCAGAGTGGACACGTCCTTAAGCAATGAAATACACTACGCAGAAGAAGTATGATTAAAATAAATTATGCATGGTTATGCTTGTAGATTTTTTATACGAAAACAGTTTTGTTTTCGTCCTATACAGCTTAATTTGTAATGAAGCCATAAGCGCAAGACACAAAGATAGGGAAGAATTTAAATAAGTTTCAATTAATAAATTAGCCCAATAGATAACATGTTAAATAAATATTTGTTAATAAAATTAGTTTTATAATACATAAAAAACAGTGTTTATTTCAAAAGTAAATGTATTTATACATTTATTTGTAAGTATTTCAAAAATATATCATACGTGATTGCACTATTGAGATAAATGTATTGAGATATCGTATATAGCAAAACTCACACCACTTATCCACAAATATTTAGCCAGGTAATGTTTATTAAATAAATTTTAAATGCCAACGACAAACGACTTATTGCGTCTTAATTGAGTCAAAATATAAATAAAAAAATATTTTTTACATTATACTTATCAGAAACGATTATGGATTTTTCATCATATTTACGTTTACATTTATTAGATTAATTGAGTCTCTTAGTCTACGTTTCTTCAGGAAATTAAAATAAATCTGTATAAACGTGGCACGTATTTTGCGTCTTACTGCTGAGCTCTCTAACGGAATACTTGTTTTATTTTACTTAATTCTTAGTAATATCCTTCAGAATATTCTTAAGAGTAAATCAATATTTTAATATACAACAAGCAAAGGTTTATGACTTCGGGTTCGAATCCCGTTAAGAGCACTTTAAATCAAACCATTTTAATATAATTAAATATTACATTTCAGCAAGCCCAAAATCTTTTTCGTTTAATCCGCGCAGGTTCATGTAAAATGCTTAATGCGTACAAATGCAATATATTTTCACTCACTATAGGACAATAAATTTAATATCAAAAATTTACCAAGTGTCCTTTAAAACCACGCTCCTCGCTAAGCTACGTTCTTTTATCTTTTTCTTTTTTAAAACGCAAATTTATTTTTTTATTATCTTTAATTACAAGTATCAAATAAAACATAATTTTATACTATAATTAAGTTACTTAAAAATATATTAAAAACCCACATATAATTATATGTAGTATGTATCTTTACAAATTGCTATATTAAACTTTATCGCCATTGATCTACGCGATTAGTCCGTGAAAATTGTTTAATTTATTATATAAAATTATACATTTTGAGTAATTTTTAAACTTATAATATATTATTGGGGCAGAAAATGGCGAACGCAATAATATGTCATTAAGAACTCTACGTCCTTTTAAAGGATTATACACTTAATTAGTAATACTCAGTTATAAACCGTAATATGTCCCCTTTTGAAAATGCTTAATACGCAATTATCTTTCTTTTGTATAAACGCTAATCCTTTCGTACGTGCTTTAATAGCGTAAAACCAGGATCACATGTTAAGTGAACTCTCATGACAAGAGGATATCTAAGAAAGTTATTATATTTTTGTGCAGCTGAAAATTTTAAAACTTCTCGTGTTATAATGTTTTTTAATTTGATTACATTTTATTTAGTTTTCAAGCTTTATATAATTATTTTGGAAAAATATTTCTGTCTTTAGAATCTTATATTATAAAATAAAATCATGTATTTTTTGTGAATTTAAATAAAAATCCACGTATCGAGCGCCTGAACTTATCATGAATTACGTAATCACGTCAGTAGAACTTGTTCAAACCCGTCACACGACATCTGAAAATTAATAATAAATTTTATTGCTTCTTTCATTGTTTTTTAAATAATTTGTTCTTTTTGCTGTACTTTAAGATAAAGTTGTAATTTTCTTGTAATAATGTTAAATTCTTATTTCTTCGCTCTGGTGCTATATAAAACACCGTTTTGAGTTTCGCGAATCAGCTCACAATGTCTCGAATTCAGGCGGAAATTGAGTGGTCGGGCAAAGTGTTTGGACACTAGGCTTTCTCTGACTACCCCGCTATACGGGATAAAAGCACGAAGCTGTTTTTATTGGGATGAGAACGTCGCGGTGAATAATTCAATCTTTCAAATTGATGTATATGTAAAAGAGTAAAAAAGTCAATTCTTTACATGAAATATTTCAAAAAAAATATTACTTGGGTTAATTATCGAAAGCAGAAGTAAAAAAGACATTTAGTAGAATTTATGTTTTCGTTTGTCTGTCCATACGTACGTTTGTCCTTTCGTCTGTCTGTCCTTTCGTCTGTCTGTCCTTTCGTCTGTCTGTCCTTTCGTCTGTCTGTCCTTTCGTCTGTCTGTCCTTTCGTCTGTCCGTCCGTCCGTCTGTCCGTCCGTCTGTCCGTCCGCCTATCCGTCCTTCGGTCTCTCTATACATTTACTGTGATGCAAATACAAATAGGGCAGTAACATTTTGAAAAGTCCTCTTACAAAATCTGAAATTTAGTTCGAGAGAGTGTAAGTATAGAATAATAAGAGAATAAAATTTAAATGAAACTTTTTTATTTATGAACAGTCACTTGAAACTTTCGGCTTAAGCCATTAGTCCGTACGTCTTAAGTGACGTTAGTTCACTACGCAGGGTTTTTTAAATAGTCCTCACCTGAGGATGTTAAAAAAGGGATTATTTTAATTTTAGTTTCAGTCTTAGTACCAGCCTTAGTTTTCCCTACTGCTCATGTTCCACTCCCGTTAGTATATTATATTGCTTATAGACTTGGTGATTTCAATGTTTAATATATATCATTAACAAACCTCAGAAAATGTGTTCTGTGGTCAGTGAACACAAATTAGTCCAATCAAAATATACGAAATGTTCAAAATGTCAAGTTTATATTAAAATTAGTGCTTTGATTGCTTTACAATACGACCCTCAACTAAAATTTACGACAACAATTAAACTTGTCTGTGTCCCTTTACTAAGTTTGAGGTAGGACTGTGCTGTAATTTGAATTATAAACCACTAAATTTAAGACTTGTACCTAAGGTTGGTACCAAATAGTCATTGTATAATTAAACTTAACGCTGTAGGGTTAAATAACAAAGCAAGAATATAAAGACTTCAAGGAAAGTTAATAAAAAAGTTTTAATAATAAAAATTACGTCTTTAATAACTTTTTGTATATCTAGTTTTTAGATTGTTTTTGTTTTTTTTACTACAAAAATTATTTGATTAAAAATTATTATTTCTTATATACACAACAGAGCAATCTAACTATTTGTTTAATAGTTTTATAGCGGTATCTTTTATACTAGCGGAAAGCGAAGGAAGAAAACGGTGCTAAAAAAGGGCTGTGTCAGGCATGTACTTTCCATAGATTCCAGAAACACATTTAATTATGGCAGTAAGCCAGCTATAAAACGTATTCTTTACAAGCGACGATCAAATATGATGCCAACAATTAAGATCAAAGCGATAAAAGCCTGTCATTACCATGAAAAGCAATTACGGTATAGACAAGTTCTACATAAATTAACGAGACCTATATGTTGTCTTGTAGTTGATATAAGCTTTATTTGTAGTTGATATAACTTTATCTTTTAAAGAATATAACAAATAATGTTTAATATTGTTTTAAAGTGTTATTCGCACACTTAGGATATTTAAAAAGACATATTTAGAAAACGTATAAAAAACCCGCTGCGTTAAAATTTTTATACGTTTTCTAAAAATGTATTTTTCAATATAAGAAATAAATTAATATAGGCTATAAGGCTAGTTTTTCATTATTTATTTATTTTTGTAAAGGGACTGGTGATAAATGAGTAATAAATGATTTAATGACATAAGAATTTTGACGTAGCCTCATAGTACGTAGGGCTTAGTGTTCAGAGCGCTTGGACCGTTTTCAAGTCCCGCTATTCCTATGGAAGCTTAAATGTTTGTTTATTATATAAAAATAATCAATACACTTTCTGCACTTTTAAATAACCGGTAAGTTGCAGCAGCCCATTATTTAATGGGCATAATTTAACTTACCGTTTTTTAAATTATTTGATATTTTATAAACTCCATAACTCACAAATGAAATGAGAGCAAATGAAATTTAAAAAGCGTATATTTTAAAATATTATATTTTAAATATTGCATTGCGAAAATAAATTCAGAGTCATACATTTGATAATTAAAGAAACAAAATTACAATGAAGGTAGTTTGCATTAAAACAAAATTTAGTGTTATAATTTTCATACATAATATGTATATGCGCGATGTCGTATGGAGCTTTTGTTAGTTTTATTGGTAAACTTAATTTTTCAATGGTTAGTTTTTATAAAGATCAGTGTTAGCTAAGTCACTTGTTATTACAAGTGTAATTCTGTGGTAAGAATATAGTAAATAGTTGAGGACGTCGTGGCGCAGCTTCATAATGTGTGTCTGTAAATTCGATTAGTTAAGCGTTCGATTCCCGCTCGGGGAAATATTATATTTACATTATTTTTCTTAACACTCAACATGCAATGTCGTGAATTCTGGAGGAAAGTGAAGAACGAGGTGTCTCACACACTAGGTTCTCTCTGCCACTCTCGGCGTGGAGAAAAAACCAAAAGTAATCAAAATTGTGTAAACTTAATAAATTTCGTCAAAAGCGATTAATAATCGATTAAAGATAACTTAATTGCGAACAGACGCTGAATACAAAACATAATTTAAAACAAGGAAACAACATCCTTGAGTAAAAAGTTTATTTTTGTAATTGTACGCCGAGTAATTGAAAACTTAAGCTAAAGTGGCCTATTTCCTTGATGTTTCCCTTCCAATTAGCCATCTGTTTCTTACGAAAAGTGTACAGTTTTGCGACATGAGTTATTCTCGTGACAATAATGTATTTTATATTTCTGTATTTTTTTTATATATTTATCTGTCTGTTTACTTATGAGAATGCGAAATGTTTTTGTACGGAAATTTCCAGCGGCGAATTGTCTATACCATATTAACAATATTGCCAAAATCAAAATCAACCAAAAAAACTTTAAATAATAAATATACAATATAAAACTGCTATGTACATACTCGTAGTTATATTATCAGTGATAACATTCTCAGTTTGGAATCTGTCGTGATCGATTTATTGATATAAAAGCGAGATTTTGATAACATATTACCAACATTCATTAATTTTTTCTAGATATTTAATTCAAAACACCATTACGTGTGTTAATGTTTTTAGATTTGATTTGATAAATTCAAAATATTCTCTTTTTGAATAGACATTTGCGAGCACTTTTCACTACGCATCATCAAATGAACATAAAGCTACCACCGGCTGTTGAGAAGAACCGGCGGTAAAATCAACAGTTGCTCTATTCAAATATAAAAGTTACAATTTTTATTATCATTTAATACAATAGTAGCTATGTTTTATGACAATATTTTCAAAATGTTCTTATATTTTACGGCAATTGGACGAGAACTAGTAGATATGCGAGACGAGACTAGTAGTATTTTGCCATGTACATACGAGTATGTCGAAGTACGGTTATCTATATTTTGTTCTATAGTAATATTATTATTCACTCATTATTCCTATCATAATTCAGTAATTTATAAAATTAATGTTATAAAGACGCTTACTGGCTTATTTTCCAATGATTCAGCTCGTTAGCGCTAATCAAATATTGTAATGAAATTACTGTAAGGTACAACATGGATTAGCGAAAATTTAATTATTTAATTTAAACTGTTAGAATAAATATATTAACCAGTCAATATATAAACACTAATATATACATAATTAGATATACAATAGAAAATATTTTATTAAGTAAATGCATCTTCTTACTTTAAATATAAGCAACAGTCAACACTTTTGCCATATAGGCAGAAATAATTTGTTAATATATACTTAATTATTTTTTTTACATTTTTTGAAGTGTTATTCCCACACTAAGGAAATTGAAAAAGACATATTTAGAAAACGTATAAAAATTTGAACAAATCAAATCAAATCCCGCTGCGTTCAAATGTTTATACGTTTTCTAAATATATACTTAGTTTTCTAGTTTTTGTTCAGAAACATTGCATTGGGTAATCATCATTATATTATTAACACGTGAAAGATAAATTTTGGACCCATTTTTACTAAAATTATACGGATAATGATTATGAAATTTGTCATATTTACCCTTTATATAGAGAAGATTTGTAAAAAGTCATTATTTTTTATAATATGGCATTATAAGTATGTACATGACAATCGTTTGTATAAAAGAGTGACAAGAAACGTTGCTTCTGGAGCAACGCGCAGTGGTGATACACACTCAATGGTATCATTTCAAACTTTCGTCACTTTTATCGAAGGCCTGACCATGTATCTGACATCATATCTGTTGGACATTAATTTTTAAATAAAAACATACTAAAAACTTAACATTTTATTTACTATATGCACAAACTGCCTAAAAATTATATTTAAAGCTATTTACTTTGCAAAGAAATCAAGATCTGTACTTAATCTAATACGTCTTTGGTTGTCATCTAGACTAGAGTACACGTTTATTTAAATAGGTATTTATATATATCTATTAGTATCTATTATTCTATTATTTAATTCTTCGAATTATAAAATCAACCGATAGAGTATGATCGTTTAAATGTTGCATGTCTTCTCCTTCTACAAAATTTTCTCTTAAACTTGCGTCTTGTTTGGAAGCCCTTTAATTTTTCATTGTTGTTTATTGTTTCTATAATATTCGTCCATTTCTGATCTATATCCTCTGGCGGCTTATCATTGATTAAAATTATTGGTTTCACAAAGCAGACAGTCTTTTCTTCCGGCTTAGTGTCGCCTTTTAAAAATACTGATGATATTTCTGACCAATCACGTGGCACTGTTTCATCTGTAGTATTTAGTTTTGAACTCTCTTTACTAGATATTATTGCAATTTCCACGGTATGCGACAGTTCAGATGTTAGTCCGTCGTTTTCTGCATTTTCTTGAGCTATTGCATTCAATGCTGCTTCTGCGTCAGCCGCCGCTCTCTGTAAAATATAAACGAATACTTTAAAGGACAAGTAAAACTTAATTCAATCTTTTTGACACTTTACATAGTTCTTATAATAAAGTATTTTTTATAATACAAATAATCGCTTATGTTCCTGTCATATTAACACTCCTTAACTACATTCTTTATCGACGCACTTAATATAGAACAGCCTAAATAGAAATCTATGATTAATTATAGAAACAAATAATACTAATATAACGGCTGCAGTTAATTTAGGAAACTACGAAATAGCTCGAAACAGATAGCTATAAAGTGTAAATACATACGTTTGTATATACTGACAGTGATTTTCACATATTGGTACGTTCTCAACCTCAAAGGCATCGTAAAACTGCGCGAAACGAATCCCTTGAGAGTATATTGGTGGATACGAAACTGCCATACAAAATTTATTTACGAAATTTCTTATCTATCCCTTCTTACATGACGTGTATATAAAGAAAATATTGTTCCAAGGATCATTTTATGTATTTATCAAGTTTATATATCTACAAGTGTTGTTCGGAAACGATTTCTTAGACTTCTGTTAGTTCTGAGCCTTGATTGTATACATAGATTAGGGTGAACCGAAATAATTATTACATGAATGTATATGGTAAATAAAGGTAAATACTGTATTATTATTTTTTTTTTTATTTAATCATGGCAGCCATTTTAACGTTGCTTGTTTACACTAATTAATTCGTGAAATCCAATTATGTAATCTATTTTATTTCACCTTCACGAAAATTAGATTTCCTCAAAATAATTGTTATTACCAATCTTATCTAAAACTATATTTTTACTGTAGACCATTCTAGTGCCCGTTATATATTTTATATTTTAATCAGTGTATTGTATGTGAATGAAATATCAAATATTTTATAATTTCTTTAATTGTAAATTATTGTTTTTTTGTTGTAACATATGCCCATAGTGGTCCAGTTAGTCTGGGTGTTTTTTTCCGCGGCGTTGAGTTTCGCCTCAGAACACGCAATGTCTCGAATTCGGGCGGAAAACGAAGACAGGATGCTTTGCTAAGCTGTAAATAAACATTATATTTGTTTTAAATAATATAAGAAAGCCCTGAATTCAAACCTCACATCAACTAAACTGTTAGTTAAATTAAAACGCACGCACTCACGGCGGCCAGAACGCTTGGACGGTACCCAAGAGGTGCGGGTTCGAATACCGCTGCGTTCAAATTTTATAAATTTTCTAAAAATGTTTTTTAATTACCTAGGTATGCGAATAAGACTAAAATGTTACTTAGATTTTATATTAAAACACATACGTTCGACATGTAAGGTTCAGATATGCTTGTTTTATAATGCTGTAGGAAAAAAGGAATATTATATAAGTGCTTGTCTAAACATCATTTTGTGTAGATAAAAAATTAATATATCATTTTGTGAAACTTTTGTCATTTATAAGAAATACAAAAGTATCAGTGACTCCCTGTTTACTCAGAATTATAGTTAAATAACTAGAAAATTCTAGAAATGTCATCTAATTTTCTAATTTTACTGTGAAAAGCTATACTTTTATAAACAAGTCGATTTTGCTCCACTTTTATTCGCTTGGTTATGTTTAATAACCAAAGTAGTTCCTAGGAGAACACTATTTATATATTATATACATATAATATATAAAGGCAAATGAGTTGAATTGTATCAGGTGCGACAACCGTCTCAAAGCTTATGACAAAACTTAATGCTCAAGCTACTTTGACAAACGCTATACCCACCTTAACATAAGATTAAAGTTTTATTTTATATCCATTATTTTATAAATAATTATTTTGTAAATATAACAGCGGAACGAAACACATTTTCGTGACGTGATACCTAGTATGTAGAAACTTTGTGTGTAGATTTTTTTAATACAAAGTGGAAGACGTGTCAAAATAATAGAAAACAAAAGAAATAAATGTAGTATTTTCTAGAGCTAATCATTTCAAAATGGCAACAAAATTTTATATATTTTTATTAACAACAAACAAAGTTATAATATATATTACTGTCTGGAAAAAAAACATTAACAAAAATTGTGACGGAAAATCAGCGTTTTAACGTTCGGTCGTAAACCTTAATAACACCCTCTGGTCTCGGTGCTCGATCTAATTGAAAACGATCAACGCCCAGCTTCTAGATACTTCAAACAAGGATCGGGATATGACTTAAGAATTAAGAAAGTATATATATATGTATATGTTTAGTATAATCTAAATTCTTTAATATATATTTTTAAATAAAGCATTTCTTAATATTTTTTTTACTAGTATTTTATTTAAATAAAATTATATTTTTGAAGAAGAAGAAATGTACGATAATAATTTAATTTCCATGATATTGTTAAAGAAAGTGCAGTGTTGATTTGCAGGAATTCAACAAGAAATGTTTTAATTTGGGCGGAAAATGTAAACACATGGATTTTACAATTTCTGTGAATATAATTAATAACAATAATACATATACTTTAGCCTTTTATATCTGGTACTATACAATATCAAACGTTTAAGACCTGGGTGACACAACGGGATAACTTCTAACTGAAGGGATTGGTTTTGGGTTCGATGTCCACTCGGAGGATTGATAATACGAATATTTAAATTATTTTAAATACTCCTTACAAATACTTCCACGAACTCGAGCGGAAAGTGGACGACGGAGTGTTTTGACACTAAGTTCCCTCTGACTACCGAGATATTGGAGATAAATCGTGAAAAGAAATGTGAAACGTTTGATAGATAATTTCGATGTCTTTAAGATACTGCCGCTGAGAAAGTTTATTTTATTTTTCAATTCTATCAATGAGCCATCTTCGTCATATTTACGTACGTCTTCACACAACGGTACATAACTCGAATTCTAATGAATACATCCCCCGATTTTACTTTAGATCATGTCTTGCTTATTTGAACAACGGCCTGGATAGAAGCCAAGAAGTCAAACCACTATTTGTTCCCAACAAAACTGTTGATATAAAGCTCATTTAGCCCTGTGTACTGTACTATCGTTTTCATCGACTTCCTTAGCTAAAATCGATGAATAATAAACACATTGAATTATAAGACGAACTATGAACGCTTGTGGTACTTTGTTTACGACAGGAAAATTTTATAGATAATTGAGATGTGCTGATCTCGATGGTCAGAGGTGTAATTAGTTTTTCCTTGGTTCAGTTGTTTTTAATTATTGTATTCGCACTATACTATTTAATCTTTATAATGACGGTATATTTATATGTACTGGAGTGACAAGCTTTCGCACTTCACGTTTGTTCCGGCAAAGCGGGGTAGCCAGAAAGAACTTAATCAAGACACTCTGTTCTACTCTTTCCGCCCGAATTCGACATATTGCATGTGGAATGGCGGAACTCAACCCCGCTCTTTGCCTTGGATCAGCGCGTAGAAATTAAAATAATATATAAACATTGATAGACTTGAAAAATGAAATAAACTTCCTCGGCGGCAGTATCTTAAAGACATCGAAATTATTTATTAAACGTTTCATTTCTCTTCACGGTTTTTCACGCATATCTCACTAGGTTCCCTCTGACACTAGGTTCCCTCTGACTACCGAGTGTTAAAACACTCCGTTGTCGTCCAATTTCCGCCCGAATTCGAGATATTGCATGATGAGTGGCGGAACTCACCCCCGCTCTTTGCCTTGGATCAGCGAAGAAATGAAAATAATATATAAATATAATATGCGTGAATATTGCACCCCACAGCCAATCGCGTTTACAGTTTCACTGCGCTACGATGGCCTCAATGGAGTGCCAAGCCAGAGTGCTGAATTGAAAACAGTATGATAATAAAAAATGTGAAATGCCATATATACAATTTTTATATTAGTCGTTTTTTTATTATTACAGCCAACTACGCTGCAAATTTTACAAATATTTTGAACAGACATTTTTTTATATTGGACTAAACCTAAGGCTGAGAGCAGCGAGCAATCATGGCAATTGTGCAACAAAATGTAAAAATAATGGAGGATCGTCTGGACAGACACGTACTATGGAAATTGAAATGATTTATAGTAAGGAGCGTTCCAAATTGACTCGGTACTCTAGAATAATCGACACCCGCGATTGAATGAACAAATTGGTATCATTTTTCTTCATTTAACGGTTTTTATACACATAAAAAATGAGAGATTACGACAGAAGCTCTATAATATGAATTATTCAAAAAAATAGAAGCATGTGTCGTTGTATAACTTAACTTGATCTCACAATCAGTACAATTTAGTTTATAAGTTAGTATCAAATTATTAAATTGAAAATTATGTTTTAAATTAACATTGCCTTTTTAATTAAACATTTCAACAGCAAGATACATTTTCAGTGTAACGTTCTAGCTCCAGCAAAGGCAAAGAGGAGATTAAAAATCACAGCGAATTTGAGCTGCAAGTTAGTCAATTGCAGTGACGTGAAACTGGTCGATGCGTTGATTTTGGTTGCGAAGTTTGTACGGCACACTAACAAACTTTTAGTAGCGTTAGTTTGTTGACTTCATTTTAATTAATATTTTTGTATAGAAGTCGTTTTTATTTTTTGCTTTGAAATATTTATCATTTTGTAACATTATTTTCCTTTATTTAGTTTTAATATAGGTTCATGAAATGTTTAATCAGTTTTTTTGTTTGTCACGTCTCTCATCTCCCACATGAGTATATACAGAGTTGAATAAGTATACTTAAAAATGAACTGCCGGAAAAAAATTAAAGATACCAAATTTATATTGTATTCTAAAAATAATTATTATTCTATACTCCACATTCCGTAAAATTCATCACGTGTTTTTATACACGGGCATACCAACCAAAACATTCATCTTATAAAGCTTGTCAACATAAACTTTGAGATGATTCACTTTTAAGTTATATATAAAGCGCCTGTTGAAAGTTACCAGTGTTTTAACGTAACCTTGGTTGTATAAAATAAATATGTGAACAATAAGGGAACACAAATAAGCAACTCGAATTTGTTTTCATGATAATTACACCTACTCGTATAATAATACATTACCTATAATATTTGCAAATTATTTTCATTTCTTCGCTCTGGTGGACAAGACAAAGCGCGGCGTCGTGTTCCGCCACTAAACAACTCAACAATGTCTCGATTTCGGGCGGAAAGCGGAATCCAGAGTGTATTGACACTAGGATCTCTCTGATTACCCTGCATGTGGAAAAAATCGTGAAGCTGTACAATTATAATATCGCCTTCACTCATCCTTGTTTCAAATATAATGTCTTCATTTATAGAAGTACGTAAATGGTTCAAAATTAAATCATACAACAAAATTTTCGATTTATACGCGAAATTTAAGACAGAATCAAATCTACATTTCCAAGTCCACGTACATATCGAATATCTACTTCCATATTCGTTAACCAAATTGAGATACACGATCGCGGCTTTGTATCATAAATATGTATATTTACGACTAATGGTAAATTACTACGCATATTTCATATAAATCTCTGTAACGTTTATCAAACGTATGTAGTTTTAATTTTATCAAACTGACATCTCATTTTAGTTATATCGATTTTATAATATATATAGCTGTTTTGAATTTAACTTAGACACTATGTGTAGCCTCGAGACAGAGCCAATAGACTTGTTACTGGCATCTAATATCTATGCGTGTGTAACAGTGAAATATCACACTGATTCTAATTTATCACCAATTGCAAATAAATACCCACAAAATAAAATTAATGCAATTAAATATGCAACCATATTTAATAATTTTATTTGGCGTACATTTAAACATTCCTGATTCACGATGGCGGTTAAAATATTTAAATATAATCATAACCACTGCTAGGACTTTAACATTAATTGAAACATATTTACTTTCTCATTTTCGTAATGTACGTAGCGTTTTGACATTTAACGTAACTTTTAATTTATTCTTTGTAAACAGAACGTTGGCTTGGCGTTAATAGATTTTACTCTACGGACAAGGAACTAATTTCACGAGATGCGTTCTTGATGTTCGTGTCATCAACAAGTGGATTCATCAACGCTTCAACGCTTTTCATATAAGTAAACATTTTTCTTTATTACTTTTGTTCATTAGTATTATTTAAAAACGGTAATTTATTACATATAATAAAATAAATTTTTTATATAATAGTTAGAACCTATAAAATTTCGATTTCGACAAATTTCGTCACAGCTCTAATTTTTCTTAGCTTCATTTGTATAATGTATATGTTACAGTAAAAGGCCAATATGACGGTGAATCTTAAAATTTACAAACTTTAATTATAAAATTCCGAACTCTACCTAAACTAATCTATATTTGCCGTGTATTTTACACGTAAAATCTAAGTTTTCCCGAGGTATAAATTCAACTTTATCGAACAAATTAAACTATAGGGACTTTTGGATTTCATCATCACCGGCATCATCAACCCTTCTTTGTATACTGCTGGATATAGGCTTGATTTTTGCATTTAAAGTTTGGTAAATCATAAGTATTACTAAATAACCATAGAACTTTATGTAAATTAAGATATTATTAAATGAAATGTAACGGGTTAACGCTCTTGTTATTTCATGATAAAATAACTAAGTTTTATTGGTACGTACGAGCTCATATAAGTAACATAATTTAGGATTTACAACAGTATAAATATTTCATTTCATTTTTTTTCGTTTCATTCTTATCTTTGTCTGGATATATCGAAAATAAGCATTACACTACATACAAATATAAAAAGCGATAAAGTTTAACCGCGAGCTATTCTATTGAACTCTATGTTCCAAGGATCTAATAGCATTCGCTTGTTTACACATACGCACAGACGGTCTATGAATCAGTCCGCATTATTTACATTTCTTTGTAATCATTAAACCAACTTTGAAGTTGCCTTTTTTATTAATTGATTTGGCAGTTTTGCATTTAAATTCAGCTAACGAGTTTGTCGAATGTATTTTTTTTTATTTTCG
Organism: Podotricha telesiphe; assembly: GCA_038994665.1. Taxonomy (NCBI): domain Eukaryota; kingdom Metazoa; phylum Arthropoda; class Insecta; order Lepidoptera; family Nymphalidae; genus Podotricha; species Podotricha telesiphe. The sequence continues at coordinate 92,475 of JAOYRR010000158.1, forward strand.
ATGAAATCGTTAACTAAATTAGCTTGAACAAAGATATTTCAAATCTCTATTTATAAAACTTGAATTAAACTAAGTCCAATTCCAGTGATACTTATTATTTATTCAAAAATCTAATTTTACAATGTATGATTATTACTTGCAATATTTAAATAAATTGTGTCAAATTAAGCACCTCCAGCAGGCATAATCATGTGGGCTAGGCAGACGACGATTCCTTCCGCGTTAGAAACATTGCAACTTTGGTGGCGACTACCACTACTATCTAGAATATACCATTACGTGTTTTTAATGTCATTGGCGTTTAATATGGCGAAACATAAAGAAGTTAAAGGTAAAATAGCCGAAGGTTATACCAAGAAAATATTTCCCGTCCCGTCTTCCCGCCCTAACGGGATATTGTTAAGAAGAACCCTTCCAGCTCAATGCCCAGGCACAATCCAATTTACCCTACATTACGACATTGGAAATTATCCACCTATAACGATCAATTGTTGTATAATTATACGTGAGTTCATTATCAAATTACTCGTATTGTTATATTTTTAAGGCGTTCGTATATAACAATATACATATTCTACCCTTTTTTATAATACCTATACTATAAATTTTAGTAAATCTTTAATATTTATATAGTAAATCTTTAAATCTCTTAATAAAGTCGCCAGGCTTATCCTCATCAAATGTGTCCTCCCTTTCATCTTTTAAACCCCTAGAAGAAATTTAATACGTAAAATCTTTATTAATATTTTACACGATATAAGTAAAATGATTTAAAATAAAAAACGCCTTAAAATATACTGCTTCAACATGCCTTTATTAGCTTTAATTTAATCTTAAATGTATAAAACTAATGTATTAAAAAATTGTAGCTATAGTATAAAAATACTAAAGCTAATAATAAAACTACGAAACAAACTACACGAGATTGTTTTCTTTTTATATTTTTAAAAATAACCTAAAAATCAGTTCATACCAGACAGTATAATTTTATAATATATTTTATTTAGTTAAAATACGATATTTACCCTCTTTTTATCCCGCGATGCGGTGTAGAGCACCCACCCAACATACACGAACATAATAAGGGCGGGTATCACGAGACTTGCTACTACCGGTATACGCCGAACCCATGCATGGTAAAAAGCCACTATTAGCAAACTTATTCCGACCAAAATTGCTATATATCGGCCTGTGCGTTGTCTTTCTTCCTGGAAGTAGAGGAATTGTGTAATTTATTAGAAAGTAATGAAGCTTAAGTTTAGTATCATCGCTTTTAACATCAGGCTTTTATTAGTAATAGTTTTAAATGTGTTACTTAAAACATATATAGAGTTGTTTACAAATAAAATTATATTAAAATCAAATGGAAAGTATTTTGAAATTTCAAGCCTTGTCTAGTTAAATAGACCTAATCCAACTTTGGTACGAAACATGCTTCGTCTGTTAATGAGTTTCATACAAATCGTACAGTATTTCTACATTACATTTGATTTTGTAATTTCGTTAGACAATTCTCATTCCAAAGCGTTCATCTTAGAGACTATTTTCGTGCATGTTATTTCAGAAGTTGGTGACAAAACGATTATATTAGTCTTATTGGATTTAGAACGATCCCTGGGCACCTGAATTTCTCGCCTCAACCACATGAACTGGTCAATCGACATCGTTGGTTGAATTCATTCATTCATACTGAATAATTCGAGAACAGCTTCGGAGTTTCCTATGTTATTTATTAGGTAAAGTTTTGACATAGAATTTATCTGTCTTAAAATAGAAATATGTTAAATAGTTTTAAATTATAATACAAAATATTATATTTAATTTTAATACTAATAATAGTGTTAAATACTTTTTGGTAATTTTGAAAACCCTGGGCTAATAAGTCTAATGATTCGATTTTTTTTTAATTTTAAATTTAAAAACTATAAAAATATTATTGTTTTGTCTATTGACTGGGGCCCTGAAAACCCACGAGGTCCTGGGTTGCAACCCAATATGTAAGTCCGCCCTTGAGTATGTATATTCATACACTTAACTGCGGTTAATGGTTATTGTTTTTTCATATTTCTAATCTATATATTAAAAATGTAACTTTCTGGACATGAAAGATATATCAGAAAAAAAACAAATTGGGAAAAAAAGATTTTTGCATTGTAATAGAAATCAAAACATAGATTTTTAGTTTTCTTTTCTGTTTGTCTGTGCGTTTGTATACGCTAATTTCAGAAACGGCTCAACCGATTTTAATGCAGTTATCAATACAATAATCATATTGTATTTTGGTAAACTACTCTTAACATTTAGTGTTTATTTTATTTCAATAGGTTAATAAATAAAAAAGTTGGTACATTTTAATTTATAAATATATATAAATTTTAGAAAAATTTGTAATTTAAGTGAAAAATAGTTATAGTGATATAATTTCGCAGGCGAAGCCGCGAGCAGGTCACTAGCAAATAATATGTCTTTAACTTGGCGTTGGAAATTGTCATACTACTTCAAATATTTAATATGTTCCTTTGCCGAGGCTTTTTTATAGACTTTTTTATAGACTCCCTATAAAAGTGATTGACTGAGATGCCCTGTAAGACATTATTAATCAGAAAAAGCTTCAAGTTTTACCATCAATAAAGAGAAAAACTACGAAAAGTTTAATCATGCTTATTAATATAACGCTTCGTCAGTGTTAAGACACTGTGGTGACAAATTAATTCCATATAGAATATATATATTTTCATAAATTTTTGAAATAAGTATCATTTTAAAAGTTTTTTTTTGTCTCTATGTTTAAAAATTTAACACTAATTAAATTGGATGCGCTTTCCGCTTTCCTAACGCTGAAAGGTTATTATTAAATTCGATATATATTCTATCGTAATACGCCGCTTGTAAGCGGAAATAATTAAGCATTGCTAATTGCACTAATGCTGATTATAAAATCATGTAAAAGCGATTGAACGAAGTTTCTTCTTTACGCTTTTCCTGCGTACCAAATAAGTCACAGAAAAGAGTCAAAACACTCCACTCTACAGTTTTACCCGTAATCGAGGCAGATTGTCTAACAAGATCGGAAAACTAAAAATAATTTAACTAAAAGCCCTCTCCCAAGTAGGGATCGAACCCACAACCAATCGTGTTTACAGTCAGTCACTCCTACTGCGCCACGATGCGCTAAAATTTTTGTTGTTTACAAATCTTTCACAGAACTTGTTGCTGGCAGTGATGAGTATATAGTATATATAGCCTGACTTTGCCTTGTAAAACCTACATTCATCCTCACATCCTCTTATCATATACATGCCTATTGGATCGTGGTATCAATTTTTACGACGAAAGAAACAGGAGGCTCTCAATTCGATACGTATACTGTTTTTATGACCACGCAAAAATTAGTACAGAGTGGACCATTTTTGATCATTCTTCTTTTAATTCTTATCTAATACAAAAGTAACTAGTATAATAAATTATAATATTAAATAGCCACTACACTTATTTATGATAAATTGTAGAAACATCGCTTTAAATTTATATTTTTAAACGTCTGCCATTCTTTTTTTTCAGCCACAGGGCGTTATGAATTACGAAAAATTTAAAACGTACATATGTTTACCTTTCGTAATGTAATGTAATTTAGTAGTTGCTTGTATGAAAAGTTTAATTTACGTGCTTTTAATAATAGAGGGAAATAAAAATCGTATTCAAACATTCTCATTTTATAACCATGATGCGTTATACAACGCGTTAAAGTGTTTGTTCTTAATTATAATAAAGAGATTTTGAAATACTTCAATCGTTTCATAAGAGTTTTATTACCTTTATAATGGCACTAATTACTTGATAACTATTTAACGGCCACGTGTACTGGTTATGAATGTGATTCTCTAAGGACAGTTATCTAAAATATAATATATCTCTAAGGACCTTTAAGGAGTTTGTTTAGAGGACACTCCAAATCTCCTTTAAATCCAAATCGACTTGGACGTTTATAATTAATCTCATTTAAAAGCCATATAGATTTAAAAGTAAGCCATTTTTATTTTTGAAAGACAAAGTTATAAAAATATAGTAAACGAAATAAGCAATAATTAGGATGGGAATGCAATGGGACAACGTTTGACTGTAGACGCGTTTTGTTTTGTGGGTTCGATTCTCACGCGGGGAAATAATAATAATTAAAATATTTTCATTTCTCCGCTGTGGTCCCTAAGACAAAGCTCGGCATTCAGTTACGCCACTCAAGAAACAATGTATCGATTTTGGGTGGAAAACAGAGAATGAAGTGTCTTGACACTAGGTTGTATTCCCTGATGGGTAGTCTGAGAGAACCTAGCATCCATCGCAATGCGGGTAATAGTGTGAAGCTGTTAATGGAAATAACTATTATGATTTGATTTTTTTTCGCATTATAATTGGAATAAGTAGAGACTTGCTTTGGTTTTCCCCATCTTCATCAACTTCTTTTTTCTTACGTGCCCAGAACGGCGTCAAGTTATTCGAGTTTCCTTGACCGTCGGGCAACATTTCATACTGACCATCCTCCTATTTCAGCTTCTGTGACACAGGTTATTCTTCTAGCATAAGATTTAGAGAGTTTTAATTTAAAATATATATTTTATTTAATGACAATAAAATATTTTTCCCCTTTTATACCTTTTCTTGGATAATGTAATTTAAATGCAGGTTTAAACCTTAACGTTTAATTTCCTTCTTTCATTTATTTTTAATCATATATTTTTTCGTATCTCTTCAAAACTAAAATACTCGTGGATATTATAATAATGTAGAAATTACTTATTATGATTTTTCTACATTCCTTACTTTGATTTATTTAATTTTTGTTCCATTCAAAATTACTGTATTGTAATAATATACTGTACTTTGTGAGTTTCTAAAATTGCGATTATACAGCTATACGGCTATTTGTATATAATAATACTTACCGAATATGTACTTTGACAAAAATATAAATTACATTAAAATAAATATTTGCCTTAAACAGTTAACTAGTGACTGTATAATATTCTAATATCTTTTAATTTAGAGGATAGCTTCATGTTTATTCTTGTATAACAAAGTAGGGAGATAGTCAAGACATTCCTTCCGCTTTTCTTTCGAATCCGACATTGACAACTTTGAGATTTCGACGTTGAGTGGCAGAATTTAATACTGCTATTTGTTTTACCATAGCAAGGCAAGGAAAATAAATTAAATACTTATTAATAATCAGTCATCCGATGGGTATCAAATCTACAGCCATGTTTACAGTGAGATGCTGATCGTCAGCGCAACGATAGCCTGTCTTGTTAATTTTATTTTTTTAATTAAAAATGAGTAAATTATACAAATTTAAAATAATATTAATAACGTTATATATTAGTAAATTAGTTACATTGACAGGATTAATATGGTTGCTCCAATTAATGTCGGATAATTGTTTGTTAGCCAAAAAAGTTTGAAAGCATTATTGTCTTGGGTAATCAGCATTCCATACATGGAACACCTGTGTACACACAGGAGGTAATTTTAAAATAAACTAAACAACAAATCTATCTAAGTATGTCAAAAATGTAAAAAGATTACTTGTCAGAAAAGTAGTCGGTTTTATTAAAATTACCTTTACAGAAGTGGGAGGCTCTGTATGAAGCAAGTTGACTGAGCTCCTTACCTCGTTGTTCAGTTTTAGATTCATTGCGCTGTCAAATGATATATCCTTTTAAGATTTGCAAACTACACTACCGAGATAAGCACTTCTTATTACCGAAAATATAATATTTAATTGAAATTGTTCAATGTACGATTAAATGATGTGTTCTAGAGATCGATGCATATATAACAACACACCTATCACTATTATCACTCATATAAAAATAAATAAGATGCGTCTTTAAAACATCCTGTATATTTGCGTGTGCGCGTACACCGGACACCGGCGCGCTGCAGGCAGAACTAACGAGACTGCAAAATTTTAACGCCGTATTTACATTGCCCGTTAAAAACGCGTTAAACTCACTGAACAGTGTATCACTCACGGCTAAGCTTTAATGCTTCCCTGATTTCCTTCAAGGAACAATGGTGTAATTAATCATTTAGAACGTATATATCGGCGTCTGAAACTTGCCAGAGCAGTTCTTTATTTACTGCGCCGAGTTAACCAACCCACTATCTATAAACAATTTTTGCTAACCATCAAAATTTACGACATATGAAACCGAAATCAAAAATTGCAAGTTCGCTGCCGGGCGTTGAGTGATGCTTTGCGGTTTACACATTTGAACGTTGTTTTTTTCTATATTCGTTTTCAACACAAACAAACGTAGCATAGCAAGGTAACAATAACTGAAATCGACGTCTGTTTTACAACTTCTTTCAAATACCAGACGAGAGAATATCGATAAATGTCAAAAGAACTGGTTAATAGAAAGTGTAGGTGTATATGCGTAATGGGATGTATCAATTATTTACTTTTATAGTAATATAACTTCAGAATCCTGTAACATAAAGGTACAGAGGGCACGTGCAAAATCAAATTTGTAATGTACAACTGCAATCGTTTTAGTTTTACTTCTAAATATTTCTTGTAGTTACTTGTTATAAGTTCAGACGTTCAGACTTGCCACTTGAACAATTTAAATTCAATATTAAAAATATATTATTGAGAAAAGTATATTATTCTGTCCAAGAATACTATTCTGATGTTAATATGTGGAATTAAATGCTGTTGATGCTCATTCTGGAGGTTAATGATAGATATGAAGTTATTGTAAAACTATACTTTAAAAGAGCAACTGTTGAATTTCTCGATCACTTTTCTCAGCAGAACTGCCTTCTGAACCGGTGGTAGCTGCTGCTAGGACTGACAATAATTACATTTTATGTTAATTGACGATTCGAAAGTGCTTGTTGAGTTCTCCACTTTCCGCCCGAATCCAAGACAATGCGTGTTGAGTGGCGGAACTCGACCCCGCGCTATGTCTTGTCGCCAAAACGGTACTTACCTTCTTCAAATATCGAAATCATTGACAGGACCAATAGATGAAACATAAACAGTATGAAGCCACTGCTCAAGCTCAAGTGTATCAAAAACGCTTAGGGATCAAAAACTGTTGCACCACAAGCAACTATAGTTATATATTTATTACTATCGGACTTTGCGGATTTTCTTTATTTTCTTTAAAATTTTAAAAACATGGCATTCTGGATTACTTAAAGTTGCTCTTTACGTAAATCCACATACACGTAAATACACTCTGTTGTCCACATTCCACCCGCATCCGAGACATTTATGTTGAGTGGCGGAACTCAACGCCGCGCTTTATTTGCCTTGTCACCGGAGCGAAGAAATTAAAAAAAATTAAATATAATCATTTTCCCGAATCAAACCCACAACACTGCGCCAAGGTGGCCTTATCGATAAGTAATAAAATTAAAAATATTAATCCAAGTGGCATTCCAATACACAACCATAGTCTCAAGTCACATTCAACTTCACATTAGGGTGTTATCTCATCTCAGGTATTATATTACATAGAAATAAAAATATTCCTCTTGAAAATTTTTCGCACAATTAAATCGTAATATTGCGTGCTAACATTTACATCTACTTATTCTGTAATTATATTTCTCTCTGTCATAAAGTCAATGACTTGTAAATAAGCCGTCCCATTAAGCAGAGCTTTAGAAACTTTTCCATTATATTATTATTTGCATATTGTTTTAGGCTCAAGTTAAATTATTTTCATATAATTCAATATTATTTAATTTTAGATGCTTATGTAATTTAATGTTTTAAAGCATTTTCGGTAAGTTAATCGTTATATATGCTAAATCTACATATAATTTGCAATAATTATTAGTTTTCAATTTTATTATTTTGATATCGTAATTAACAAAGTGTTTTTTCAACTTGGTTGTACATTATCATAACCATATATTGTAGCAAAAGTACTCACAAAAACTTATAATTAATTAAAGAAGTTGAGGACTTTCTTAAATCTTTAGACGCTGTTATTATGACGACGAAGTACAAAGATAAGTTTCATATTTAATGAAAAAACGCTCCTATTAATTATAAAAAATAATTTCATTTGCCTAAACATTAAATTAAAATATCGACAGATTTCCGGCGGAAAGCATACTTATCGTTAAAACTTGCTCATTTGTTTAAGAGCTCTCATAAATTTAACGATTTATTACGTTCCGCTTCATGTTAGGATACATATGTACATCCCACACACAACTTTAAGACATTTTTTAAAGTGTTATTCGCACACTAAGAAAATTGAAAAAGACATACAAAAAGACCTCTTAAAAACCGTTCAAGAGGCGCGGGTTCAAATCCCGCTGCGTTCAAATTTTTATACGTTTCCTTAATGCCTTTTTTAATTTTAAGATTGTTTAAATTGCTGACATAATCTCTACATACATTTTTAAATATATTCATGCTTAATATGTTATGTTACAGTTTATTTAACAGACCTCTAGTGTCACAAGTTAAAATTGGTTTTAACTATAATATTATAATAATAGTATAACTCAGAGTTATCTCTAAGAGGCCGCTATATTTTGGACTTTCTTATTTATTATTAAAGGATCGGGTATTTCTGAACATGATAACTTATAAGAAAAAATATTACCATTGGATTGACAGAATCTAAAGCTATATTTTTTCAAATCTTAGAAATACTTGCTAAATGAGAGTTCCAGCAAGTTACAGGTATCTAAGTTATAGATCTCCACATAATGTCGTGTGTGTCAATTTTAACCCAATACACCTAACTTTCCCTTGCCACTTGTAAATTTTAGGGTTTATATAGGTGGGATCGATTCGTCGATTCGACAAATATATTTAAAATGCTTTGAATTGACTTGTATATTTATTTTTTATTTTGTTTATAGGATATATATCTAAATTACATATCATTCCATAAATAAAAATGCATCGTATTGTTTTCATTATTAGGCCATCGTGGCGCTGAGATACAGCGTCTCAGCGTCCGGGAGAATATATGAAAAACACATTTCAAACGTTTCTCCTTGAATAACATTTTGAATACTACGAGAGAAATGAAAATAATAAATTTAAATATAATCACATCCTCGAGTGGAGAGACCCACAATCTTCGCATTCACAATCAGACACTATTTCCTATTTGAACATTTGTTATTCGCACACTTAGGAAATTAAAAAACATTTTTAGAAAACTAATAATAATCTTAAGGTAAGAGAAATTTTTAAAAATCTCTCTACAGAGATGCTAACAACAAAAATAAATTGTCATAAGCGTATAAAAATTTCCACGTAGCTGGATGTAGAACCCATGGCTTAACGGTCAGACGGAAAGCGGACCGTTTCCAAGAGGTACCGGTTCGAATCTCACTTCGTTCAAATTTATATACGTTTACTAAAAATATAGACGGTATATAAGAGGTGACTATAATCATAATTTACGATGTGTATAATAACAAAACATGAACAAATTAATGAACATTTTCATTTTCACACAACACAAATTTGTCTGTTTTTTTATATATGTCAATAGAACATCTCACCATAGAACAATTCTAAACAATCTCACTTAAAGCTCGTAAGCATTTTGAATAAAGGTCAAAGTAGTAATAAAATAAATTACAAAGCGTAGACAACTACACTCCATTATTTTCATGATTAATTGATATGCATAGTAGAAGACAAGTGATAGTCAGAAGTGGGCTAACCACACACTAAGTATGTCATTGAACTGTGGCATTATGCCCGTTGCAGTTGCCAAGCCAGTGACACCATAACTCTCGTCTGGCAAGGACTGTTGCCAAAAGAAATCTCTAACTTTAGACAACGGCTAACTTAACTTTTAATTATTTGAACACCTTTTTCTATTACACATGATATTTAAACTTTCATTCTAAAATGGTTAGATTTCTGTACATTCGTAATATGTGTGTAATAGGGGATATTAGATACATATTTTACGTATTTCACACGACTTAGCTTTGATAATATAATTATGATTATACTTAATGTAAACAAAACTACTCTCTTTGAGAATCTTAACTTGCCTAGATCACCAAGTCAATCACAAAATGCCAACCCTTAAACTGAAGCAGGCCACAAAGCAGGAGTGCGAATCCACTCCACGGTCTATCGAAAGCTATCTAGATGTTGAGCATCGCCAAGGTATGTATATCGAACTTCTTATAGGAACTACTGTGTTGAGTTTTAGTGACTCTTGCAGTACCATTTTATCTGAAAGTAAATCATATGTTGACACACTGTACTTTCACACATGTGTGTGAAATTGGAGTTCACCTGTAACATTTTGTTTTGAACCCTTCACTAAATTTACGAAATTTAGTGTTTACAGTCGATTAGTTTCAGTTTCGTTTCAATCGTTCGCGAAAACTAAGTGTTACGTAACACGTATATATTTGTAGAATTTAGTGAAACACAAGCCCTTTTTTAAAATTAATAAGATTCGAAGAATATAGTGATTTATTTATATATTTGTTTGGCTGCTTGGTTGCTTGCTTGCTTGCTATGGGCTTCTTAGATGCTCGTTTAGTTGATGCTTGTATGCCTGGCGCTTGGATATTTGCCACTCTAATGCTTTTCGCTTACGTGCTCGCTCGCTTACCTTGCTTTGTCTACTTATTTGGTCAATTTCTTTAGACTCTCAACTGGCCACACTAGCTGGTTTGATTTTAGCATTCTTATTGCTGGCTTCCTAGATCCTTATTTGCTTTCTGTTATACTTGCTTGATGCTAGCATACTTATTGCACGGTGCAATGTTCGATGTGTAAGAAATACAGAAGTATTTAAAATATTATAGAGTTTATTGTACGCGTTGAAAATTTAGGTAAACATGAAAATTGTGGTTTCGGTTTTCGGAATTCGGGCGGAAAGTGGACAACGGAGAGTCTTGTCTAGGCTTTCTCTGACTATCTCCTATGCGGGAAAAAGCGTGAAGCTGTAGACAACTCTGTGTTAACTCTTACATTACAACTCTGTCTAAATTTCACATCTTAATTAATTTTTAAATATGAATAATATTTTTTACTATATGTATGTACGTACAGTACAGTACGTATCTGAGATTATTTATTTAAAAAAATATTCTCTCATTTGCGCCTGTTTTTTCCTTTAATTATAATATTTTTCAACTGCCAGCTGTGCTACAATAGGTTCCCACTCTTTACACACAGATTTTATGTACTAATATTATTCTATAAAAAAATTATATTATATTACATATTTTATATATTTTTATTACAGTGCTTAACGTGGATTTAAGAGAATAATACGCCAATTGAGGTAATCACTTCGTGGATTTGATTTCTACTGGGGTAAATGATTTTATATATTTAAATTACTTTAATTTCTCCGCTCTGGTTTCAAGACGAAGTGCGACGTTAAGTTCCGCCACTTAACACACAATGTCTCAACAGACTATGTATATCTTTTAATTTAAACTATTTCATAATGTGTTATTATTACACTAGACAATTTCAAAATTGTTCAAATCTTTGTATTTCATTATTTTTATGGAACCCTCAAATTAATACAATATTTTAAGTTTAAATTTTTAATTCATAACTAAAATTTTAAACGATACCCAACATTTTATACCTGTAGGTAAATTTACTTTCATAATTAGAGAAGTACAATCTTTCCCTAAGATTACATTCATTAATAAAATATTAGAACATGTGTTTGTTAGCTCCTCCTAGTCAAATATCTAATTATAGCGCTACTTTACTGACATATGTATGTGTTGCTGCAATAGTTTTATATATAGCATTCATCGTCACATGAAATTAAATATTTAAATACGAACACCCAAACGACTTCACTTCAAATACCTAACTTGCGTCTTCATTTGCGTTTACAGGTAATCTCTCGATAAGGTGTTCCAGTAAATGATATCGATTTTAAAAATAAATTTAGCCGGTCGTTAAGACACTTGCTCATCGGCGTGGGCCGTATTTACTACTGCCCTGTGAATTGGCCACGTGGCGCCGCTATTTAGAGTAACAAAGTTTTAATCTTTAAACATCATGTAATATCTTAGAAACGTTTTATTTATATATATATATATTTTTTTAACATTTTTTAAAGTGTTATTCCCACACTGTTCAAACGTTGAACGGTTTTCAAGAGGCGCGGGTTCAAATACCGCTGCGTTAAAATTTTTATACGTTTTCTAAATATGTCTTTTTCAACGTTTTATTTGATTTTTTTGCAGCGATGATGCTATTAGGTAACTTCGCCGCTTACACACTCGGTATTGATGTTTTAACATTGTTTATTACTTTACCTAATAGGCACGAGATTAATGTTCATCTTAGAAACGCGGGCGTTGATTCTTTCCATAATGGATATATTTTAGTGTTAAAAGCACTTAACAATTAATTATCATCGTATTGCGAGTGGAATTGGTGTTGTTCTAGTCATGAGGGCATATCCTAAATATAGATTTGTTAGTGTTAGCGCCTAATAAATAGTATTAGTTAGCGCCTAATAATAGTAGTATAAATCTATCACATGTTTAGTAATAAAAATAAGTAACACCGCAAACACGCAAAACATTTTGGAAATTCACGCTTAACGTTATTATCTACATAATATATATGAATAGTTAAGTACATGTTGGCCCTACTGGATACGGTATATAGCACTCCTAATAATATTATAAAGTTCAATGTTTTTTGTTTTAGCTACTCGTTTTTTACCGCATAGCAAGGTAGTCAGAGAGAACCTAGTGTCAAGACACTCCGTTATCCAGTTACCGCCTGAAATCGAGACATTGAGTGTTGAGTGACGGAATTCAACACCGCTTTGTAAAATGCTTGTGTTTTGAATATTTTTACTTAGATATACAAAAGCAGCATTAAATATTGTAATATTAGGTTGAAAAAGATACTAAGAAGAGGACGTTTAAAATTATTTTTTCGTGATCCTAATGATCTTGATAAGGACATGAGCTTCAAGCTATGAAAATGATGTATTGTATTGGAACTGGACAAGTATGTAAATTTTAAGGCAAATCGGACAGGTAGAAGTGGGTAAAATGTTGAAGGGTTTTCAAACATTTTTTAAAGTGTTATTTGCACACTTAGGAAATTGAAAAAGCCATATTTAGAAAATGTTTAAAAATTTGAACGCAGCGGGATTTCCTGTCAAAGTTTTATACGTTTTCTAAATATGTTTTTTAGTAGAAGCTTGTTCAAAATTACGTAAGCGATTCTTAGGTCGCTTATAGTCTTGGCTTATAGTCTGAATTAATATGATAGGTATCAATTTATTTATTGACCAATTGGTCATTCCTCACATATTATTAAAAACTCTTCCAATCTAATAACTTAAATCAATCTGACAAAATCTGGCCATAAATACCGTTATAATTATAAATAAACAAAATATTACTTTTAAATTTGGAATCTGTCAGTTTTATATGACTTCATTGTGTTTTCTTACTTTGGAGCCAATATATTGTGCTATATTATGTGATATTAAAATGCAGTGGGGTGATAAAGAGAACCGCAATCACTGTGATTGCATTACATAAAGTAGGTATGGTGCCAAATAGGATTTTTAAAATCCTCCATACGCTTGATATTAGTCAAATGTTCGTGGCCCGGGCTATTGACAGGTACAATGAAACCAACTCTTTTTGTGATAGAAAAAAATCTGGCCGTCCACGTCGTGTTCGTAAGAAAAAGGTGATCAAATGGGGAAGAGAAAGAATTCGAAGAACTCCTGTCAAAAAGAAAAACAAAATATGAGATGAAGACAGCCAAAACCATGCTCAACCAGCATGGTCATTTTGAATTGATAATTTAAAATACAATGGGGTGGTTAAATCAAAACAACTATTTAAGCAGTACGCAAATTTAGGTCACAGAAAAGTTATATTAATGGATTAGAATTTTTTTACAATTAAGTAATATTTTAACAAACAAAATGCCGTATTTATGCTGAAAAATGTGAAGTGCTTCCCAGTTAGTCAACAGAGTACAACGTTGTCATTATCCAACTTCAGTCATTTGGTGGGGCCATATTTTTGTGAAAAAGGTATCAAAACGTCGGTACAAGCATATCAAAATACCATTCCTGAGTAGTTAGTTAAGTCCCTTAACGACACCATGTTCAATAGCTGGGCAACGGGTCATAAGGCTCGAACCACCCAATCTATTAGAAACGGACGGACCGACGGACGGACGGACGGCATTAGAGCTGAAGACTGACCGTCATCTAGTCTTAATCTTAAACCCCTGGTTTATGATTAATGGTCAATTTTAAAAAGTAAGTTTTGCTTATAAACGTTGTCATAATTTGGAGTGAATTTTCCCAAAAGAAAGAGTGCGAGCCGCTATTGATAACTGGGCTCAAAGTTTAAAAGACTGTATTACAGCCAATGGAGACCAGTTCGAATAAGCTTTATATATTTTTTATGATTTTTAACTAACATACTGTAATATTAATGAACATTACGCACAATAAAAAAACGTTGTTTTTCTTTGTAACAATATTAATGGCAAGATTAACGATGACGAGACGATGATTCTTACTATGAATGTATACTAGTACTAATAAACTTTCGATTGCTACAATACAGCTACTAATTATTTCATATAATAAATATGGGGTATTAACGATACTCTGCTCGAATTCAAGGAGCTTTTTTAAAAATCAGTTAAGTTGTATTAGAAAGAAAAACACTTGAACATGGTAAATTCATTTTCAACATTTTTTTAAGTGTTAATCACACAATTAGGAAATTGAAAAAGAAACGGAATACATGCGCATGGAATCCCGCTGCGTGAAAATTTTTGTACGTTTTCTAAAAATATGTATGATAAATTCATATTAGGTCTTGATTAATTAATTTTATCATAAGATTGAAATGTTCTTGTCCATAGATAATTATTTATCTATACCTGCCCTTTATGGGATAGACAAACAGAATTTAGTCAGGCATCCCATTCTCCTCTTTACGTCCTTTTAAACTTAGGTATAACATGCTAGTGCGTAATGCAAACGATCCCCTGACATGTTCAGGACTTGAACCCATATTATTCTAAGCCCCTTAGATAAGTGTCAAATGCGCTAAACTATAGTGTTATTATAAGAATATAGGAACATGCATATGTACATATCAGTATATTCTTGTATCGATTTTAGCTTAAACAAATTATATATTTCATACATATATGTTGTATAAATTGATATAATATAACTATAATATATCAATTTATACAACATATATGTTTGTATGTATTTTTTGTAGTTTGATTTTAGGTTATAAAAACATTTGATATGTACGGTTTGCAATTGGAATTGGAATTGGAATTGCAATAATTTATAGATACATAGGTATTGAAGTTAAATTGAAGCCCTAAATTGAGTTTTAAAGTATTACCTACTAGTAAACTAGCATATTACACAATCGTTTATAGTAAAGTTTATAAAAATGCAAACAAACTCAAGCTATAACAGTAACTTGAAAATATCATACTTGTATATATAAATGAAGATGTGAGAGCTGTCGTAAAAGCGCCTACAGTCATCTATTGTTTAAGCTATAACGTGCATAATAAAGTCTTAAATTAATATCCTTTTGTTATATCTTTCTTTATATTTTGACGCGAGCTCGTTCGATTCTAAATAGTGTATTATTTTAATGAGTCATAAAGAATGTCAGGCGCGGAACCAAAGAGCTTTATGAAGGCAATTTACAAACCGTTTTAAATCGCTCATGACCCGATTTACGAAATAATGGCATAATGATATGTCATATACCTATTGTTTTCAAGCGGTACAGTGTTTTGTATTCTTTTTATGGTAATTTTTTTAAGCTTCTCACTACTCTCTCAATACGCTGCTAGCGTATTCAGAAAAAAACTAATATCAAGAAACTGCGTTCTCCACTATCCGTCCGAATTCGAGAGATTGCGTGTAAAGTGGCGGGCCTCAACGCCGCGCATTGACTTATTGACTAGAGCGGAATAATGAAAATACCGAAATTATGATCATTCCTCCGAGTGAGAATTGAACCCACAAACAACGGTTACAGTCAGACGCTGTCCCACTGCACCATGTTAGCCTAATATGTGATCAGACAGACAGACAGCCAGACAGATGATCTCAAAGCATATCTTGACTATTATATTTGAGACTGCTTATTTCTTCGAGCATAATACTTAAAAGTAAATTACACAAATTGAATTGAAATCTTGAACCTAATCTTTATATTTGCATATATATATGTTAACATAAAATGTGCTTACTTTTAAATGCGCCTTTAAATATGTAGAATACTTATATAAATATAATTCGAATTTTCAATATGGTTTGAAAAATTGTAAATGATTTATCATAAAATACCTTATCTAATTTCAGTCTTAGTCAGCAAAAGCTAACAAGATTAATGGACGAAATTAAAGTCTCACATCCGATTTCCCGCAAACTCCCACATAAATTTAAAGTTTTCCATCCGTAAGTAATGTCTTTTCAAAGGGTAATGTTTATCGGTCTCAAAATTTTATTCACGTTCGCTGCCGTAACTGATTTTTACAACCCTCGTTAATGTTTTGGCGAAACAATGTAATATAAGTTATTTTAATATAACCGATAGCTTAATACTGTTCTAAATTATATGTTAATTGAAAAATTATAAAATATTCTTCTTCCGCTTCCCGCTTTTTTTCCGTATAGCAGGGTAGTCAGTGAGAACTTAGTGTTAAGACACTCCGTCTCTACTTGCAGCCAAAATTTGAGACATTGAGTTTTAAGTGGCGGAACTCATCGCCAAGTTTTTATCGAATTAACATACATAAATATTTGTATAGCATTTGAGAACGCATAAGCAGTCCTAGCGCCTATAGAAGTAAGAGTGTGTTATAAAATAAGCCTTAAGCATAAGCCTGATGATGGGGTAGTAGATTTGAATCCATTTTTTTTTTTTTGATGAGACACACGACACATGGCATTTAACTTACTATGCCCCGTATATAAGGATAAAGTGAAGGCTTTTTATAATGTACGTTTTATATTCCAAAAAGAATAATAACTTTTAACGTAATTAATAATACAATGTTTTAGGATAATTTCATATAAATGTTTTACTAGTAATTAAATTATCTTTATAGATTTTCTATCTTGTCATAAAATAATCATCTTTTTTCCTTTAAATAAATCATAATATTGTGACCAATATAATAAATAAATCGGACGATTTATTTTATCTTTAAAAATATTGCGTTTTAAAGCTATAAACATGTATAGGACGTTGTGATGCCACTTGCAACCTTGCCGCAACGGCGGACCTGGTCACAGCTTTGCCTGTTTCTCGGCTACATTCGAGTATTGGGGACTTTTGGAGAGATCAAAGATTTTAACTGTGCAATTAACTATATTCATTTATTTATTTATTCCAACCCGTTAATATAAAATGAATAAATCACTATTTTAATTACAACTCATTTCGATCAATTTCAACTTTCAACATATCTTAAAAAAAATGTTATAGTTTCGATACCTAGAACAGATGTCACTGAATATCCAATCTTATCTTATTATAATATTTTTCTCTGGATTTATTTACGTTAGTTCGTACATAAATGTACATTTTATAGTATATTAATTGTTTTATACAAACACAGTACTTCAATTTTCTATAATGGCTTTTCCAACGTGTCACACAAGTCACTTCGCCAGTTCAGTTCAATTAAAGAACTGAACTGATGATTGAGCGGTAAAAAAGAGCTAGTAGGTACCTTATATGCAATTGAAACCAAAAACCGAGTATCAGTTGTAACTATATTAATTTATATATTAAGTAATAAATAATTATTGCTACAATGCAGCAAAATTTTAGAATTAATTTAAAACCAAATTGTGGGTAGTCTTAAAATAAAATGTGTTGATAACTCGATTTATTGACGTAATACAAATAAAACAAATATACCTTTTATTTAGTTATTGTCACTAAATAAAACTATATGAAATTCACTGTTAGTAATAAGCAAGTATAATTATTATAACAGAAAATCAGATGCCAAACGTTGAGTACAAATTCACGTTGAGCACTATACGGTTTAGTAACACAGGCCTAAGCCTAATTCTGTTGTTGACATCGCTTAACTGTAAAAGGCATTGGAAGCCTGCGACCCATTTTCTCACATGAAACATTGTATGTAGTTTTTATTAAATTTTTCACGAGCACCTTTATACCTTTTAAAGCTTTATAATGTTTTACGTTCGCCGTTTTATTATTGAAATATAAAATGATAACATAATATATTAGATAATAATAACTAGTTTTATTACCATTATTTGACTATAGCATGTAGTCGGTGAGAACTTAGTGTTAAGACACTCCATTCTCTACTTCTGAGTGACGGAACTTATCGCTTTGTCTTAGGCACTAGAGTGGAGAAATTAAACAGTTTAAATTTCTTAAGTGTCTGAATAAGACTTTAAAAAACAAATATTAAAAATAAATATCTCCCGAATGGGAATCGAACCCATAACTAATCGCGTTTACAGTAGGACGCTGTCACACTAGGTCACGATAGCCTCCTTTAGATTTAGGTGGTCTATTACGAAGTCATATTTTTGAAGTTGAGTATTATAGAGTATTTTTGATAATACTCTACTATATGGTTTGGACGTATCCACACAAATCGGATGTTTGTTTAACTGAATATGAATAAACAAAACAAATTAGTTTTGAAAGCGCGTCTATTTCCACCTGAAAGGCCGGTAACATCCCTGTAGTTCTTCTGGTGATACTCGTGATCGTGGGCGGCGGTGATCACTTAACATCAGGTAACCTGAACGCTCGTTTGCCTGCTCTAGAGGATAAAGAAAAAACTAACAATAAGGAAAATGTTGAAAATTATTTTCCCTTTACCCTCGTCGTCCTGGCTGGGACATCACGTTTATATTATAAAATGTAATGTGTGTGTAATGACATCAGATCCGGATACACGTGCAAATTTTGAAGAAAATCGGATGAAAAGTAAAATAAATAAAATAAAAAAAACCTTTTTTATCCATTCTTGCATTTTAACTTAATACTTATTTAGAATTAATGACTAACTTGTAATATATTTTAGTTAATATCTATATTAACTAAAATATATTACAATATTGTGTTGCTCAAATCTAGAAAGTTAATTTTAATAGTACTAAATTTAAATTCTAAATACTTAAATATGCATGGTATCCCAGACTGGATAAATGCCTCCTAGAAAGACCCTCTTTCCTCTCTCTTTCCTGTGCTATTCGCCTCCAATTGGAGACTTTCTTACATATATTTATCTTTTCAAATTTCAGTGCAACTCGTGTCATTAAAATATAATATAGTTTTTTATTGAAATTAAACAAATATTTAAACTGGTATAACATTTATTAAGTTCATTATATGTGTAAAAATAAATACACGTTAAAATACTTATCAAAAAGTCAGTTATTCAACAATAAGGCAAAGCTAACACTAAATGGCGATTAACATTAATTTTATTTATATTATATACCTGAGTATTTCGTCTGTTTTTAAAAAATTAAAAATGTTTTTCAAAATTATTAAAGTACAAGTCAAATAAATACATACTCCAAAAATTTACTGTATAATTTAGATTTTATTAATGCATTTGTGAATAGACAAAGGTTGTAGAAATCATTTTTTTTACTTTACAATTGTTCCTGCATCGCAGGGTAATCAGAGAGAACCTAGTGAACCTACTCTCCGTTCTCCAATATCCTTTGAATGACTGTGATGATTTTTTGATAAAATAATTGTACCTACAACATGGAAAAATTGTTTTGCCATTTTAATAAACACGTCAACTTTAAAAAAATATGTGCACAGATATTGACAGTGGAGTATTATTAATTATGCATTTTTTTTAAATAATATGAATATAATTAATTCTGACTGGTATCGTAATACTCAGCTGAGTATTTAATCTTAAAAAAAAACAATGATATATAACCCTATCATTGTTTTCTTATTCAGAAATATTTCAGTTTTAGTTATTTTTCCGTTTTATAAAAAAACATCGATATAATATCGATTTCCAACAACATAAAACTGTCTGCAATATCGATTTCCGTTACATTATATATATTTTTTTATAAAATTATGCCTGAAAACAATTAGTAGTCTATAAAAGATATTAAGACTAATTTAATTGTGATATTCACTGGGTTATACACAAAATGCATTAATGACAAATTATAATATTGGGGCAATTTATAATTTGTAAAATCATAATTAGCATTACATTAATATGTTAAGGAAAACCTTGTCACTAGTCTTTAAGTAAATTATGCGGATAGAGTACGACATTGGGCATAGTTAAAATTTAAGTTATATTCTTCACTTACTTATCACGCCTTGCTAAGGTCACCCATATTTTATGCATCAACGGCTTCACTGTTAATATAATAAATACGTAAAAAAAATTATATTCAGTCACATAACCTTGACGACAAATCAAATTTACGACCTTTGATTTAGCGCATAGTAACTAACTTCTAGACCAGCGGAACAAATATTAAAAAATATATATTATTTATCAAGTATACACAAGTTATTATAATCACAATTTTCTATGGAATCCTGGAAATATTCCCTCAAGTGCGACAATGGGCACAGTTCGACGTCACACATGGGCAGTTTGATTACTCTCTCTTGATGTAGAGTCAATAACTTATCACCATCTTTACATCTGAAAATTAATAATTCTATAATTTTTTTACTGCTTATCAGGACTTAAGAAATTGAGTGTTGAGTGGCGAAACTGAACGCTGCGCTCTCTCTTACGAGAGTGAAGAAATAAAAATAATTTGAATATAACAATTCTCAAGAGAATCGTATCCACGACCAATCGCCTTTACAGTAAGACGCTATCACAATCATTAAAATATTTAAATTTCTCATCTCTGGTACCGGGAGACAAAACGCGGCGCTGAGTTCCGACACTTAGAGAACGATGTTGCGATTTCGGGCAAAAGGTGAATATCGGAGTGTCTGACTACCCCTGCTATACAGGAAGCAGCGTGGAGCTTAAAAAAACAAAACTTTACTATAAAAAGATTACATATAAAGATAACTAGTAAGAGGATATTTCCTAAACTACTGAATTAAGAACAAAATAATATACAGAACTTCGACATATCGACGGGTCCCACGTTAGGTACAAGTGCAAAAACATAACTTATCTGGAGAGCGATTTGGAGGTATATAAGGTTTTCATTTTGTCATTATTCAAACAAAGCTATTAAAATTTCAGCTACTGTAATATAATCTTAGGAACCTTCAAAATGCTCGATATAAGCGGAGAACGGAGAAACGGAGAACACACGGAGACGGACACGTCGATATAAAAATACAGTATTTTTAAAGGTACCAACCAACTCACTTGTACAAAACAAAAGCTACATTAGAAGCGAAACAGTCTATGTTAGACGCTATCCATGTCCTCTCCTTGTCTAGAGAATCACCTCTCAAATGTGAAGCGGGCTTGTAAAGATCCAAGTGGCTCAGTAACTTTAATACTGTTCCGGAATGTGCAAAATGGAATGTTGATATGGGAATTTCTTTACTAAAATAAAAGAATATATATATATATATTTAAATGTGACTACAACTAACAGGGTCTGACTGTAAACGGCCTGGTTGTGAGTGCGATTACCATCAGGGAGAATGATTATATTTAAATTACTATTTCCATTTCCATACTCTGTCTCTTTGTAGAATCGTCTCGATTTCAGGACGCCATGTCCTGCCTACCCTGCTAAAGCATGGGAAATACCGTAAATTTAATAAAACTGATAATAATACACATAAATACTAATATTTTACATTTTATTTATATATCGGTAGAATTGTAAAAGCTGACCATTCAAAAT
Source organism: Podotricha telesiphe (assembly GCA_038994665.1). Classification (NCBI taxonomy): domain Eukaryota; kingdom Metazoa; phylum Arthropoda; class Insecta; order Lepidoptera; family Nymphalidae; genus Podotricha; species Podotricha telesiphe. The sequence goes on from JAOYRR010000158.1 coordinate 114,389, forward strand.
CCATTTTTTTTATATTTATTACCACATCGCAGAACAACGCCATATATATTTTTTTCATTTAAAAATAATGCATTTCCCCGTTGGTTGCGCACATCGTCTGACTGTAAACACGATTAGTTGTAGGTTCGATTCCCATCCGGAGAAATGATTTGTGTTAATATAATGAATAATGTTTAATTATTTTCATTAATCCACAAAGCGCCGCGTTTAGTTCCGCCATTGGACACGCAACATCACGATTTCAGGCAAGACAAAGTGTGAAATTGCATTAGTCACATGGATCATACACAAAACAAGATATTTGTTTACACGACATTTATAACATAGAATTGAGTGTCTCAGTGTGTTCCTTAAATCTTTTAATAATACAGAGCCATCTGTTGGGTTCTAGTTAAAAAAAAAACAATAAATATAATTCTACTGTATATTATAAATATACTGTATGTTTAAATATTTATACTGTATATTAAAAATTGTATTCCGTCACTCATGCTCAAATTAAATATATGTATATATATATATTAAAAAAAATAATGACGTACCTAAATGTATTGAACATATTTTTCAATAACATACAAGAAATTTGCTGAGTAAAATTATGTCCATATCCATCAAGCCAGTAATGTTTCAAGTCATGATAATATTCTAATACCTAAAATATTAAAATTATAAATTTATATAACAAATATTAATAACATATTTTATATTGCTATACGCTAAAAGGAATTGCGGCGCAGTGTGACAGGGTCCGACTGCAAACGCGATTGGTCGTGGGTTCGAGCTCCACTCGGAAGAAAAGTCATATTGTAATTATTTTAATTTCTTCGCTCTGTTTTTTAACATTTTTTAAAGTGTTATTCGCATACTTAGGAAATTGAGAAAGACATATTTAGAAAACGTATAAAAAATTTGAACGCAGCGGGATTTGAACCCGCGCCTCTTGGAAACTGCTCGATAGTGTATTATTAAATTTCCTAAGTGTGCGAATAACACTTTAAAAAAAATGTTTAAAGTAATTGTATTGTTTTTTTTTAATCTGACGCCATTTCTGTTGGTAAACAACTGCCTGTGGCGGGTCGTTGTGGGTTCAATGTCGATTCAGGAAAGTAAAGCTTATAAGATAAAAAATTACAATATTTCTATCAGTGGCCATCGTTGAACAGTGGGACGTCTTACTGTCAACGCGATTGGTTGTGGGTTCGATTCCTACTCGCGGAACATAATATTTCTATTATATTTAAAATATTTCCATTTCTCCGTTCTGGGACCAGAGGCAAAGTGCGGCTTTGAGCTCTCTGCCACTTAGCATGCGCTGTCTCGGATTAGGGCGAAAAGTGGAGAACTCAGCGTCTTGCCACAAGTTTCTCTTTAGCTGCCTTGCGTTGTGGGAATCAGCGTAAATTATTTCCCTGATGTAAGAATGTTTTTTATGCTTACCCAACAAAATGCGTAACTAAAAAACTATGTTAAGCTGTGTAATAAAAATTAAATCAAACATAATTTCTTTACAAAAAACATACTCTTATACTTTTCTCATCAAAGCCATAGCACCAGGGTGATAGAAAGAATTTCTGCCACGAAGTCTCGTATCCACATATTTTATAAATTAACACAACTGTTTCTAAGGACAACAAAAAAATATATCAGTTCAATTTTAATTATTTACACAATTTTATATTTATTATTAATATAAATGCTTTGTAAACTACATGTAATTAAAAGCTAATTTAAATATGGGGATGGCTGTATTACTTAAATCTCCAAAACAATGTATAGTAAAACCTCTATAATACGATTTCTTAAAGACCCAGCAAAGAACTCGTTTTAAGCGTTATTTTGTGATATTGAATTACACATGTATTAAAGTATAAATTTTATTACAGTATTACGAATTATCACATTTATTAATTAAACAATACTTGTATTTTTAAATTGTAGATTACTAATAAAAAAGAAATATCACTTTGTTTGTCATTTTTGTAATAAAAACATTATTCCAATAAAGAGGTCAACTTTGCTGACAGCTAACCCCCAATGAGTAGAGAGAGTGGAGAGCTGGCTACAAACATACTCATAATTTCTATGCCAGCTAGGCACTGGCCATTGCTGTTACAGCATAGATGGTATGTTAAACGGGACCTCGAATCATATTAAGCATGAACAAAACGCATGGAAATAAGCACCAAGTTGCAGAGTCTCACGTGAAAAAGAGTATTATGCGAGCAACCGCATTAAACAGGATCGTGTTAACGGATTTATTGTTTTTAGTTAACATATAATCTATACTATATATAAAAATAACTAAGAAGATAATATTAGAAAAAGAACTAATACACTATACAATGTAAATGCATATCAATGAATAAGCAAGAAAATAAAATGCCCATGAAAATAATAGATATATCAAAAAGCATGTTAGGCTAGTACCCTGTAAATAATATACATGTTATTAAAGAATATAAAAATATGTTATGATAAAGTATTATACTAACTTTCTAAAGCCAAGTGATATGTGCAATTTGCATGTAGATAAATGTGAAAGTGCAAATAGCAAAGCAAGCTTTTATTGTATTTCTTACAAACCCAATGTCAAATCTCTATCTAAGCCAAGTTTCTTAGATACAGATTGTATGGTCTCATTCATTTCCTGACTTTTGCCGAACAATAACTGTTCCTTGTATGTATCTGGATTTTTCTTAACTTGCTTTTGCCACTTGTCACAGTGTTTATAAAACTGAAAAGTTTTTGTATTGTATAATAAATTAATTTGAACCAAGTAGACTCTGGCCACAGGGCATAAATTTGGGGCTTATAAATTAATACTTATATATTATGTAAATTTAAGTAATGGCACAATTGCCATTCAACACAGTGTCTCAAATTAGAGCATAAAGCAGTGTACAGAGTGTTGTGACACTAGGTTCTGTTTACTTAATCTGCTATGTGTGAAAAGTGTTAATCTTTTTTTTATTTTTCAATATGTTTGGAACTTGTATAGCCAGAAAATTTATTTAGCCCAAAAGCAATCATTTGACCATTGTGGTAGGTTTAATTGTGTCACAAACATCATATTAAGCTTACTCACTCTCAAAGTAGTATCAATTTTTAATGCAGGCTCGAATATTACATCCTGAGAACCTTTTTTATCAAATAAACCAATAGTGAAGTATCTAGCACTCTGTTGGGCTCGTTGAGTGGCTGTGTATCTAAACTAACAAAAGAGTTACATAAGATTAAGCAAAAATATATAAATTTTATACAACTATTTAATTTTATAGCTTACTTTGTGTGTTTTATTGCTATATGTGGACTTAATTGCATTGGGAAATCTTTTTTGCATTCTCTCAGCTAACAGTATCATTTCATCTTGTCCCTCTAAAGTAAGATATTTTTCTTGTTCTACCAACATATTACTGGACCAATTTTGAAAATGTTGTAATTGCTCTTTAGTTAATTGACCTATAAAAGTCAAGCATATAGAATACTTATAATATATAGTACATAAGCCTTTATTATATAGAAAGCAAAATTTCAATTAGTTTACCATGGTTCTTTAATAATATTTCATATTTTAAGTCTTTCAACACAGTGTTCATGCCTATAATATCCTTAGCACTCGGTAATCTTGTTCCATGTCGTACAAGCATCCAAATATTTGTTTCTTTACAATCTACAAATATTTTTGTAAAGTTATTAAGCACAATATATACTTGACCAACTTAGCTTATATATTTTATCTTTTTTAGTAAATAATTTAATAAAAGTTCACAAATAATTTACGTACTAGGAAACTTTTTCTGAGTATCGTCTTTATTGTATTTTAATCTATACGGTGTGCGTGTTCCTAAATAATTTTGTATATAATCCGATTTAAGAGCTACAACGTTAAAATTATAACCAATTTGTACGACTATGTTAATTATCAAAAGCGCCGTATATACTAAATAATTTGATAAATCGTTCTTCATTGTTAATAAAAGATTATAGTTTTACATAATAAAAAATAAACATAAACAATAATTTAAATTGCCATAGCTTGAACTATTAATTGTTGATTGTCATCTGTCAATAAACTTAACTGATTCAGTGCCGACAATCAGTAATGTCAGACTCTCCCAGAGGGTGAATAATCATATGCAAATTGATCTACAGCCAAATTTAGGACGTTAAGGTTAAAACATAATTAGTATGTTTTAGTTTTAAAATTAGAATAATTATTTAATACATATTACAAAAGATCCTTTGGTTATAGTTATACTTATAGCTTATCATTGAAATTATTATAATATCTTCAAATTTATACTCTATATTGTATATTTATTGTAATAAAGTAGACTATAATTCAAAAAAATAAATCTACATTAAATGTTCACATTTCATAGCTAATTTCTTTATTGAATAGCTTTATTGAATTGAAGAGCTATTAGCCAATATTCTTAGTATCTGTCTTTTAATGTAACAATGATAATTTAAATTTTTACAGGGAGTCTCTCAACTGACATTGTTTCCACCGTAAAAGTATACAAAATACAAAGTCTTTAACAATTACTCGAATTCGCTTGTAACATTTCTAGCACAAAGTAATATTTCATATATATTCAATACTGTATTTCTAGTCTGTTGCTTTTCGGTTGTTCTGTTTTCTGTGGCTTGTCTATAGTTTTGAGGTTAAAAACATTTATTTCCAAATAAATAAAAAAAGCGAATTCATAATTTTCTTATAAGATAAACTAATATCAATAAAGTGTTTCTTTCTTAACACATAATCTAATATGGCAACTGCGTACGGGATCCATCTTGGCGATAGTTCTGGATGTCTAGCAGCATTCACTAATGGTGCTGCGGCTGTCTTAGCTAATGATGCCGGCGACAGAGTCACACCAGCCATAGTCGCTTTAAATGGCGCAGAATGGGAAATAGGATTACCAGCGAAATCTGGGCAAGCATCCTCAAAAGCGATTATTAAATATAATAAACGTCTTATGAATAGTGATTTTACGGAAGATGACCTGTCCTATGTTGAAAGTGCTTCATCTTGTCGAATACAAAACGACGATAAGTTGGTATACGAATTTGAAACTAGTGAAACTAAGCTTTATTCAAATCCAGATAATATTGCAACTAAGATTTACTCAAAGCTCTATACAATCGCCAGTCACTCTGTTCAAAATGAAGGAGATTTAAAGTTAGTTTTAGCTGCTCCCTTACATTGGTCCATTGCAAGTAGAGAAAGATTGGTAAAGTGTGCTGAATTAGCCGGGTTTGATGTTTTACAAGTCATAAGTGAGCCAGCAGCTGCCCTCTTAGCTTATAATATTGAAGACACTGCTGAAGACATCAATGTTTTAGTATATAGACTTGGAGGTTCTACATGTGATGCATCAATCATTAAAGTTACTAGTGGATTTATGTCAGTTGCAAAAAATATTTTCAGAGCAGATTTAGGAGGTCAGTGCTTAACTAAAGACTTAGCAGATTACATTGCACAAGAGTTTAAACAAAAATGGAAACTGGACCCACAAGAAAGTCGCAGAGCCCAGTCTAAGCTGTTACAGCATGCTGATAACTGTAAACATGTACTCTCAACACTAAACTCTGCACATGTTTTTATAGAATCACTCTTAGATGGTGTAGATTGGAGCCAAAATGTTTCCCGGGCCAGATTTGAGAATGTGATTTCCTCCAAAATTTCTTCTTATATTGAACCTGCTAAGAAAGTTATTGATAGCTTTGAAGGCAAAATAAGCAAAATAGTCTTATGTGGGGGTAGTATGAAAATACCTAAATTACAATCAGCTGTTGCAAATTTGCTACCAGAAGCTGAAGTGCTCTCAGGAATTAATCCAGATGAAGTAATTGCTGTTGGATGTGCAAAACAAGCAGGCATGATGTTAGATTTACCTGAATTGTCCTTAACAGATACAAATACTGATGTTGAATTCCTAGGAAAAGACATATATATGAAATATTTAGACCAAACTGTCAAATTGTTTAAAGAAGGTGCACCTATGTTTGCACAAAATGTCTGTAACATTGAAACAAATAAAGATGTAAAAGATATTAGCTTCACATTACATGATGATCCAGAAAATGAGCAATTTGCAAAAGAAACATTCAATATTGAAAGTCTGAACAAACCATTTAAATTGAAAGCTACTCTTGAACAATCAAAAGTTTTATTACAAATAGAATAAAACAATTGCAATAAAAACAATTATTATTTAAAATTTGTTTTATTTTATTTTATTATTATCCTCATTTACATTTCACTACTTAGTAGGTTACCTTTTAAGAACTTTTACTAAATAAAGAAACATACATAATGAACGGCAATCATTTTTGTTTAAATAAATAATTATGATTGAATAAAAGTAGTCTTAATTAAATATATTAAGTATAATAAAATTTTTACTTAAAATATTTTAAAGTAAAGACCTAAATTTAATTTTGGTTTGAAGTGGTGTTTGGAAAGTCTCAACGATTTAAGCTTAACTGATTGACTTGAATTTTCAAGTATTACACATTAACGCAGGGTAATCACAATTTCCGTGTTTATATTTAATAGGGCTTTACTAATGTAGGGCATAGTTGAAAATTAATTTATATTCTTCATACATGTTTTATTTTCTTTAATCTTAGGAAAACTAGTTGATTCGAAACAGAATTCAGAAGGTAAGGTGAATTAAAAAGGGCGCGTTTTCATAACAATGTCTACTAAGAGGCGAAACTATCTGTATTTATCTGTATTCTTTTGAAACTGAATTTTATTCCGGTCTAAAAAAGAAGCATACTACGAACAAAATCAGTGCACTAAATTGTGGCTGGCCAATAACCAAAAAAATAATGATCATATTTTTGTTTATACTATTAATTGACTATTAATATTAAAATTAGTTGAAAATAAAAAAAACCTAATAAATATAAAATTTATTTCCAACAAATTATTTATTAAAAAAAATGTAAAATTATTATTTACCTTTGCCTTAAGAGTATTTATTTGGTCAAATGTCATTATCGTATTGTATAAAAAAATAATTAATGCATGTGCATATTTATTACATATTTTCAATTAACTTATTGTTGTTTGTGGTATCAGTGTGTGTGTAGTGTTGAAATGAATTCAGCAACAAATACTGGAGAAAATAGATCTAATAACGAAAAATTGCAAAATATGTTAGAAAGTTTAACCAAGTTTAAAATAGTATGTCGTTTATAACAATTATATAAACTATGCGTCCCCGAGTAAACCTGTCTTTGTCTGGTATACTTATATCGTTTATATATTCATGTTCACAATACTTAATAGGATTCTGCAGAGGATAAAGAAGAAAAAAAAAGAATGCGAGATATAAATTTAAAGTTAGAAATAGATTTAAAAGAAGCGCGCGAACTTGAAAAATCACACCGCTATCATTTGCAAACATCTCGTGAAATGATTGAGAATCTACAGGAAACCGTATCCCAATTAGTTTACCTTAAACGTGACGTTAAAAAATTAAAGGCCGTGATCATTTCAAAAGATATAACTATAGCAACAATGGAAAAGGTAAGTAATCAATGTTATGTGAAAAGCGGATTCTGTAGTAGCTACATTGTTGTTAAACAAAGTAAAATTATACTCATGTTTTGTTATTTATATCAGGATAAAGTTATTATTCAAAGTAAATACGAGGAAAGTGTAATAGAACTACGAAAATCTCATGAAAAATATATTGAGAGAATAACATCTGATTATGACAAAAAAAGTAAAGTATTACAGAAGTTTAATATATATTATATAAATATTTATTTAATTAATATTTGATTTTTTTTATATATTTACAAAGTAGGTACATTATCTAACTTATAACTTATTAGTTCAACAGCTTCAATACGATTCCGATACCGAAATAGCGCAATTTACTTGTCTTATTGAAGAACTGCGAGAAAAAATAAACGAGACAGAAACTGAACATAGAAACAAGGTAATCTGGTAAAAGTTATGAAAGAAAACTCATATTATAACATTGATTTCTGATCATATTTATTCATTAGTATAAAATATTTTAAAGATGAATATAGTGGTGTTAGAATATGAGGAAAACATTCAACGAAGTGCAGCTGAGGTGATGCGGCTACAAGAACAGCTCTCGGTGCAGGCCGCTCGTGCTGATGCTAATATTGAAGCATATAGAAGGGTAATAATGTTACCTTACAGCTTAACCCGCATAGCCGGATAGGTACTTGGCAGTCAGAACCTAGTGTCAAAACACTTCGTTCTCCACTTTCCGCCCGAAATCGACGCTTTGCATGTTGAATGGCAGATCTCAATCTCAATATCAAAATGTCAATGGTGTTGTCAGAATAGGCAAATGAAAGTAATTCCGTTATATAATGTCACATGTACATTCCCTCAAATGGTGATCGAACCCACCACCATCGCGTTTTACAGCCAGCCATTCTAAAAACTCCATACTACGTCTCGCAGCTTAATTTCATTAATTAAATTATTATATATAACAGGTACATTCTTGAACGTAAGTTATAACTAACAAATTAGATAGATAGGGCACGTTGTGTGCCTACAATTATGGTATTTTATTATTTACTATTGCAATATTTATTTAGTTTATCTTTTTTGTACTAAACATCACGTAGTTCCTACCTTTAAAATGTAACTACTTGAAAATACAATAGAGAAAAGGAAATGTAAAGCACAAATTATGCAAATGATCGGGTCAATGACCGGACACTGTAGTCTGTTAAATAGGTAGTACTGGTAGGCCAAAATTAAAAATAGCTGAGTAATTTAACATAGGTTATTATGCAACTTATGGAATGCAAATTTGAATTTCTACTATTTATAAAATATAATGATATGCTGCTTATACAATATTTGAAATATATATATATATAATAAAAATGTAACTGACCGCTGTCTGTACATGGAAGATATATGAAAAAACACCTATTAGGGGCATTTATCAATATAATAGAACCCAAAACAATAATGTTTTCATTTTCGTTTCTATTAGTTCTGAAAGAACGAAATACTTCGTCACGTAGTTTACGCATGCGAAGCCGCGTGCGGGTAGCTAGTAAATAATAAATTTGTATATGAACATTTTTTTTTCATTGTGTACGGTCATTTGTTATAAATTAGCTATTAATCCACATATAAATACACATTTCTTATTAAATTAAATGCATTAATTTGGGGGAGTTTTATATTCAAAGTCTTAAACTCAGTATGTCTAGGTTATCGTTTACAGGTTCTACTACCCAGCAGATACATATACATTTGTGAAAAATTAGGTTAATGCTAATTAACGTCTATGTGTGTTATTAGTTAAGAAATAAACAAACCAAAATCTCCTATTTAATAGTGACAAGATTTTATACATACATATTTCGAAAATTAAGTGACATAATATATATTTTTTATTTCATTACATTTATATAATTTATTTAAATATGAAATTAATTCAAGTAATATAGTAAGTTTATGTAATATTTTAGAAATTGGAAGATTTAGAAGAGAAATTAAAACAAAGTCAATTTAAAGAATATTTAGCTCAGAGTGCTCATCCATCTCAAAGTCAATACGAGAATAGGGTTGAAAGACCTTATTCTGTGAACACAAATTCTTACCCAGAATCATTCGCGGAATATTCTATCCCGGAAAGTCCTAAACCAATACAGCGTCCAATGGCTAATGCCTTTAATACAATTACAAAATCACCCTTACAAGTAACTTATCGCAATGCAAAAAATCTGAACGCATTGAAAGCTGATAAAAAAGGGCACTTTCATATTATGAAAAAAAGGAAGTTGTACAGCGAGAAAGAATTTCTAAACCAGTAGGATATGTTCTGTATAAAGGTCTATTTAATTGAACGATTAATGTTACCTTTTAAAATAAACTGCACATTTTAAACACATGGCAATGTTTTCGTTTCCTTCGCTTTCTATTTTCAGTTAAGTGTTTTGATCTCCAGCAAAAATGTAGGTTTTTTAATTTAATTTTAAATTTTTTTTTTCACCTTCATGCTTTTTTCCGCAAAGCAGGGTAGTCAGAGAGAACCTAGTGTCATGACACTCTGTGTCCACTTCAAGTCACTCTCTACTCCACTTTCGCCCGAAATCAGGACATTGCGTGTTGAGTGGCGGAATTCAAAGCCGCGAGAGCGGAGAAGCGAAAAAAAAAATTTATAATTATTCCTAAGAGTGGGAATCGAACCCACAGCCAATCGTGGTAACAGTCATACAAACAACATGGGTATGGGTTACAATGGGTTATATTCTTCTTAGTCATCTCATTTTTTATACTTTCAAAAGGATGAATTTGAAGTTTAAATTAAATTTCAAAAATAATAAAGAAGAATATGAAATTCTTCAAATTTTATTGATTAGAGAAAAAAAGTGATTAATTTAAAACCTATATACATTAAAATGTATATACAATAAAAGTACTAAAAAAATTTGAATGTAATTAACAAATAACTTTGCAGAAATTATATTTGTACTTAAACATTTCTTAAGGCTTGCAGTTATGTTATTTTTAAGTAGTCACCAAATGTAAGTACAACACGCAATGTTTACGGGTTAAAATTCCATATGACTGGACACACTGCTCCATTATTATCAAACAAATAACTCTACAAAACTCGTTCGTTGAACGCATGGCTTAGCGGTCAGGGCGTTTGGACGGTTTCCAAGAGGCGCGGGTTCGATTCCCGCTGCGTTCAATTCTTTATACGCTTTCTAAAAATTTGTTTTTCAATTATATAAGTGTGTGATTAACACTTAAATTTTTTTCTAAAATCTAGTTATTTAAAAATTTTATACGTTTTCTAAATATATCTTAATGTAGTTATTTACCGTTCACCTAGGGACATCCTCTGTAGTGGTGTATATATATAGACAGATTATACATAACATAACTAAATAGATACGTAATATCCTCGTACAAAAGCTACATGACTTAAATACGAATGATGATAAATCGCTAGATGTCTAAGTGAATGCTCACAATATCTTACGTAAAAACTCTATTTCATAACAAAATTTCTTTAAAAGAGTAAAGCATGTGTAACAATTATTTCCACCGTAGTCTGCAATTAGTTGACTTCCTTATCTAATCTTACTATTACCAAATCACTGTCTAGTTCCGAAATATGAGATAAAAACAATATAAGCCTTAATTGTTATGAAAATTCATTTGTAATTAATTATATGATTATTCATAAGTTACATCACTAGTTACGAATGTCGGTAGACTGTTTGTGAAGTATTTTTGTTGTTCGTTCGTCATTGTTTTTTTTAATTTTGAGCAATAAATAATAATTGTTAGTTCTTTTGTGTATGTAATTGTTATTGTTTTGTTTTTGTAAATAAATTTTAATTTTAATTTGTAGTCTTCTGTTGGTCATCAAATTAATGGATATAGGTACATATAAATTGACGACGATTATCGAGCAATATAAAAGCATAATGTTCAAGATAGATAGCCTATATTTTTTTTTTATTTATTAATTAAGGAAATTATTGTTTCAAGTGCAATGTTGTTTTCTGCTACCATATTGGGTATCAGAACCAGATTCTAACAATGATAACTATAAGGTGTCCATTAGCATTTAACTGATAGTTGGTTTTGAATTTCTTTGTACCAATTTGAACTGATTTAACTAGAATTTCGTCTACATCACACGGGATATCCCAAACATACAATTAATCACATTTGATTAAAATCTATTAGGACTTAGTGTCACAGAATTTGAATTTGTATAATGCGATAGTTGTGGGATGGGATTGCTTACATCTACATCTAATATATCAAGAAAATGGTAAGGCTCATTTTTTAAATGATAAATGTCTAGGTAATTCAACTATGCTTGCTAATAAGTGAAAGTATTCGTTATTTATGTAAACATACAGACTCTCCCTGTAATTTAAATGGAAAGCAGCTAACTGCACCGGAGATAAATGTGACTATACTTATTTAAACTATAATTTGTCGGTTGTTGAGCATAAAATCATTAACTCTACCCAGCGTTCTATCTTATACGAACGTAATGTAAAAGCACTTTCTAGTAACATTCTAACTGATATCGTATAAACACTTACTAAGAGCACTTAAACAAAACAATTATCGTATATAAGTCTATATACATATGAATAATAGCGACACGTTCTAGCTTTAATCGAATATAAACTAAACTACTGTGACTGACTACTCGAAAGTTAACAGACTGTGTAGTTAAATTTAACTAAGTAAGTTAATCTAGTATAGGTGATAAAAACTTGCCATGCTTGAAAAGTAAATTGAATTTACCAATAAATCTATGTACACCTAGGGTAGGTTTATAATATTTTCCATGTGTTATATTATATTATGTTAAGGAAAAATTAAATATTATAAGAGCTTCAGTAGGTATAGGTATACTGAAGCTCTAATATATTTGATTATTTTTTTCGTTCGTTCGTTCTCAACTTTCCGCCCAAATCCGAGACTTGTTTGTTGATTGGTTCAAGTCAACGTCGCGCTTTATCTTGTCACAGAGCGGAGAAATGAAAATAATTGAATATCATACCGCCGAGTGGGAGTCGAACCCACAACCATTGCGTACAGTCACACGCTGTCACATTGCTCTACGATAGCCCTTATTAAATATTTTTTAAATGGTATTGGTTATTAAATAATTTTAGAGGGAGTTTATCACTTAAATCTTCTTTTTTATTTTTTATTTTCGAACGAAACAAATACTAATAGTAAGTATCCCTATCGAATCTATCGAATGCCCTTCGTTTATCCTTACAAAATACACGTTTAGCCTTACAAAACATTACTTTGTCTTATTTTTACACAAGAAATACTTTACTAAGGTTTTTAAAATGTGCTGAGAGGCGATGAATGAAAAAATAAACAAAATATAATACATAACAAATAAATCTTTATTTTCTTTGGCCTGTGCTTTTCTAGTATTTGATACAATTTACTTTTTAACAATTTCTTACATTAGTAAATAACTTACTGTTAATAGCTGTTGTTTTCTAAATTCGCCAAAAATACGAATGTTTGATTATTTCAATAGTACTTACTACCAACAAGATTAATTTCAGTAAATCAATAATTATATTTTTATAAAATGTAATATTTTATGTTTACTGCACAAGTAAATAAAGCGTCAACAATTTTTCTATTTGTGACTCTTAATGTTATTAGAAACTCTATGAAACAATGTTTTTATTGTAGAGTTTGTTTCATTATGTTTTGTAGAATTTCTTTATTTAATCATAATAAAAAAAAAATATTTTAATCTTATTCAATAAAGCGGTATTACTTTCAATATGCATTATATTATATTGTGTGTAAAAATAATCTAGAACGTATCTAGGTAACACAAACAATTACAATATAATTGTTAAAATCTACATATTAATTACACCAATTCGTGCAAGAGAATCAGATGTGAAGGTTGTTATTTCAGATTCCGTACATGGACATGTAGGTCGATTGAAAAACATGTTAACAAGCATTTTAAATATTAAAGACACCATATTTCATAGACATATGCCTTGCAGCAATACTCAAAGATGTCAATTAAGGTTTAACTAATATTAAATCAGTACCAGCATCTTGTTACCTAATAGCACCAAAGCGTTTTACAATATCTCGTAGTTGTTTTTTGACTTATTGGTTTCGAATAATCCTGTCAAGGGAATGCCAACTGCAAGAGTAATCAATCTGTAAATGTCCATACCGGGAAAGGTGGAAGTTATCAGGAGCCGTTTTCGGCATCGGTCGCGCCCAATCTTCGTATTCAGGCGACAAGCTTTCGTACGCGTATTGCTCGTACGCTTCTGTCAACCTGTCAATAAAAGACTGATTTTATATTTTTTAAAACTTTTTTTTTTAAGTGTTATTCACACACTTAGGAAATTGAAAAACGTATAAAAATTTTAACGCAGCGGGGCTTGAACTCGAAAGAGGCGCGGGCGATTTTAATATTAGTTTTATTAATGTCAGTTGTCATCTGGCTTGTCCCCTTTATCTGTGTTATATTTATTGTCAGAAATATTAAAAACTATTTTATTTAAAAGAAACTTCTGGCTGCATTTCAGTTTTATTTTATTTAAATGTTGTAAGTAATTAGCTCATAAAATACGAAATAAAAGATGAAAGTTTATATGTGAATCTCTATATATAATTAGGCATGCATATTGAGAAGCATTAAGTTTATTTCAGTAAAACATGCATATATCCTACATTTAAAATACCCACCTACTTTGTATTTTGACTACCGAATAAATTATAGCGCGTCTACACTTTGCAGGTATGCATGACTATTGCAATACTTATGATCTCTCATCCGTATCAATACGATTATACATTAGATAATGCGGTTGGTTTCTACGTGTTCACAGTTCGCACTAATGTGCGAGCATTATGACAGTATAGGTTCATGCCCTGTATTACTTTCTAGGTGCTTCATTGCTTTATGCAACAACATTTATTATTCATTTATTACATTTCATAATTTATAGGTAATTCATTTTGACTTAGAATTATAAATAATTTACTACACAAAAACGCTAGTTCTATTTACATTTTTATACTAAGTAGTTTTTTTTTTACTTAGGTGCATTTAAGTACCAGACTAAAATATCTACATAATCAAAATGCTAGAAATAGAAAACGACAGTTTTCGCTTCTTTTTTATTGATACATGCAATAAAATTATATTATTGAATTTTACGTAACGTATATGAGCGTAATAAAATAAAATTAGCAAAATTTATTATCGCTTACATTAATTATAATGACGAATGTATTAGTTTTTATTACCATGAGTTTAATTTTCACATATAGAACTTATTTTTACATATAAGGCTTTACATAAATTGTATTAGTTTGAGTGATCCTCAGATAATAATTATGCAATGATCCAGAGGTCAATGCTAGGAACAAGTTTCTCTGTAAACAAGAAACGGGCTAGATTCTCACCAATGCAACTTTCATTTGTACTAAACAAAAACTACTGCACGTTCACACGATGGATAGAGGATGGTTATAATACAAAGAAACTCGACTAACTTAGCGAGCCCCTGACTATGACGATCTTGTTTTTATTCAATATTAATGCTCCGTGGAACTCCATACTATGTTTTTTTTTTTCTGGGAATGAGAACTAACATTCAACAATGAAATGTAAGTAAAAGTAAACAAAACGATTACCAAATTAATAAAATATTTTATCATATATTATATATTTTTTTATATCCTAAGCGTTTGAATAACACATTTAGAACGCTAAAATACCCGTTTAATAAATAGCATTCTCTATTGCCAACTAATTATGCTTAGTAACAATCTTTGGGTAGCAGAAATTTGTAAAACTCTCTACAGAGATGCTAACAACAAAAATAAATTATAACAACCGCTTAAGTATTTCGACGTAGCTGGACAGAACGTAGCGGCTTAGAGGACAGAGGGCTTGGACGGTCTACAAGAAGCGCGGGTTTAATTCCCGCAACGTTCAATTTTTTATACGTTTTCTAAAAATGTCTAACAAATAAATTACAAAAATGACACTATACCTATTAGAGAATTCGTTATTATTATTTCTATTTTCCCCAATAAGACTAGAAATCAGACTTACAGTTAAGTGCGTGAAGTTTAAACAATAACGTATCATTAGCGAGAAAATGTTTGCGTGTTTAGTGAAGATTTCATCTTGAGGGGATTAAGCGTCCGAATCGCTATGCATTGTAAACATCTGTTCAAACCCGTACTTCGATTAAGATATATGTGTGTGTACTTTTAAATACTCACGTTAAATAATGGTTATTACACTATTTAAAAAAAATATAAGTTTCAAAATATTTATTCTCAAGTTAATCTACTAGATATAAAACCAACCAAGAAATTTGTAGTACATTTTTGATAGTAATAATTTATTTTTAATGTCTTAGTTATCTTAAACGTTAATGAATGTGGGTACTAATTCAAATTCAACAAAATAAGTGAAATATCATAAAGCAGCTTTACGCGTTTCCCCGCATAGCAGCGTAATCGGAGTAAACTTAGTGTCAAGACTCACTAGACAAGACACACACTCGATTCTCCACTATGCGTCCAAAATCGAGGTTACTCAACATTGAGCTTTGTCATATTAGAGCGGAGATATTATGTTAATAATCAAAATATAATTACCCGAAAGAAAATCAAACCCACAACCTATATAGTCAACCGATAGGTATAATCAATTATGTATAACAGATAATATTAACAGGTTTGTAAAACTACGAATTATTTGACGAATAAAAAATTTCAAAGGTATATGACCTTTGCCTATTTTACATATTGCCACTGTGTACAATTATTATAACTTTCTATTACCATTCGTATAAACGACATAAAATTCATTATAAATCAATTCTCTTTGGACTTGATAATACGCAATTTACATGCACAATATATATGCACGCAAGCATTTGCAAACTTTTTTTTATTCGCATACTTATAATATTTTTATCCTCTTCTCCTCTCATACGTCTCGTCTGTCGGACACGGACGGTATTCGGATGTCTCTCATAGGGTGCCAATAATCCCGGTCCTAAGCAGCTCGCATTCATCATATCAATATAATGTAATAACTAATTATTATAAGCAAATAAATTCAGAAGACGGAGTCACTAACTTTTCTCTTAAAAAAACCCTTACTATTTTGATTTTTTTCTAAATATATTATTTGTGGGCACTATGACCACGATTTACTTTGGATATATATCAGATTTCTATTTAGATATAATTTTTATTATTTATTTTATTTATTTATTAATTTTTCCCGGGTCTTGCGACTAAGTTGTCGGACAATATAGGTATATAATAATAAAGGTGTGTTGTATGAGATCGCACCGTGAACTTCATGCAATCAGAACAAATTCTAAAGTAATCATTTTATAATTAATTTATATGCTATGTGTGCTGAGTTTGATATAAGAGATCATCTAGAGTCATCTGAATTTGTAAAAAAACCAGTCATACATTTCAAGATTTTTGTACGGCTTTATATTCCATAAACGTATAGGTATTGTTTAAAAAAATATAATGCTTTACGTTGTATAAACTAAAATAACGGAGCGCCTAACGCTTAGATCCCTGCTTAATCTTTTCGTCAAATTCTTACACCCTCATACTTTTTACGTGACCTTCCTTCAGTATCATCTGATACTGTTTTCGAAATTCAACCGAGGTCTGCTTCTACCTCTCTTACTGCTGATATATACCTAATATAAAATATTATATCACAACGAAACAAAATGTTGCAATACACAATTATTTTTTATAGTAGGCGGTGTTAGTCAAGTACATTCCAGTTGAGGATGATGTCGATTATTCCTGATGCTTGAATATATTTGCTATGAAGTATGAGCCCACGAACGCCCACGCTCAATGGCTGTTTAATTTAGCATAATTAAATATTGGCTAGGATCATAGGTAAATTAATTGTTAAATTTTAATGGAGACAAAGAAAAAATAATAATATATAAATAGTTACCTTGAGTGCCTTCTTTGTTTGCCGTGACCGTTCACCATCACGTACTCTGGCTGATGCTGGAGAGACATCCTCGATCTCGGATGCATATAGGGGTTCATAGGTACAGGTGCATAAAGACTCTCGTACACCATAGGATGTGGGGCGTATATAGGTTCTTCATTGTACATTGAACGTCTACGTTCCTCTATAAATTATTTTTTTGGTTGAATTATTTTAGTTGTAACAGTAACAATATATGTTGATAAATGATAAGCATAAGCATAGTTCCAGAAAGAAATCAGTCAATCTTAAAGTTAAAGTCTCATATAATTATTTTATACTAATTGTACATAAGTCAACAAAAGTGATCGTCTGTACAATGATTTCGAAATTTAAAAAGTGTATCATAGCATAATATAAAAATATATATTTTTTAAAAATTCTTAACCCAGAGATACATCACTTCACGCTTAATTAAAAATAAAGTAAATTAATAATTAACAACTTCATAAATATTAATTCAATTGAATTCTATTTTATTTAAACTTTTTATCTTAAGAAAAGTAAAATCATAAAGCATAAAAAATATATCTACCTACATTATTTTTATAAACATAAATACTCGGACGCCACAAAAATGTGTTGCCGCTAATTAGAAATCTACTTAATTAACAGTAATTAGAAGAGTCATATCGAGTTTATCTGCTTTTGAATTTAATTTTAAAATTCATCTTAATTACATTCGAATTTCCTATCAACTCATATTAAGCACGCCGTTAAGTTTATCAAAGAAGTGATATTGGAAATCAAATATAGGAAATAAAATACGGGTCTAAATCGAAGAACTTACGTATCGGTACATGTCCATAAATTGGCATATCCTGATAATCAGTCATCGTGTGTCTGGATGGCCGCCTTCCGTAAATAGAATAATCTGGTGGAACTACATCCTCCTGGAAAATAGTTCTTTTAGCCGGTTTCGGTTCTTCTCCAGAATCGTAAGTTTTAGTTGGGACGTAATAGAAACTGGCACTAACAGGCTCTCCCGCGAAAGAGTTCATATTTTGTTCTTGGCTGGTATCTAATGATTCCCCTTGATTCATTCCAAACGCATCGTTATCCCACGGATCTAGATATACCCTGCTACTTGGTGGTACATTTCTGTCGTCGTCACCTTCGCTGTCGAAGTCGACAGCCGCCCAGTAAGGACTGCTTGCGTGTCCTGGCATTACTCAGTAGAAACTCGAAACTGTCCTCACTTGATGCAATAGCCGCTGAATTTGGACACAAAACATTACAACAGCTTGCACGTCCTATCCACACATGGTCGTGTTATTTATGCGATTTACTTAGCAACACTTGTTTGTATGCCGAGCACGGCACGCGAACATTCGACTATGCGATACGATTGCCGGCAAAAGCCAAGAAGCAGACGCGAGTGCGCGCCACAACACCTTCTTTTAGAATAAGCGCAATTTATATGCGTGTGTGGAGCTACTTAATGACGAAGATGTCTAGTATCGCGTATTGTTACGAGTGCCACCGCGAACTGGTAGTGTACCTTATATCATTTTAAAACATTAAGATAATTTTCGTATCAATATTTTTAATCATTATACATGTTATGAATTCTGTTCATTGCTATAATATAAAGCAAATATATTATATTTCTTTTTTTTATATTTCCACGTGTCGTACGCATTTTTGGATATGAGCATATAGAAAATACTGATATACATTTGTAGAAAATTTACAAAACATATTTTTAGAAAACGTATAAATTGTAAAATTTTAACGCAGCGATTTCAAACCTGCGCCACTAGGAAACCGTCTAAGTGCTCTGACTGCGTAGCCATACAAGAAGCTTACAAGGAGCGTGGGTTCGTATCCCGCAGCGTTCAAATTTTATACAATTTTTCTAAAAAAATTATTAACTTTTTTAAGTATGTAAATAACACTAAAAATGTTAAAGAATATACTGAGATATCACTTCGTTGTGTGTATACAATTCCTCGTTTTATCCAATGCCACTGAGAAAATGCCTCTTTTATAAACATAAACTTTTCCCTGAAGGGAGTTTTGAACCCGTTGTTTATGAGTAGACACTAGACTTCCAATTTATTTGGCAGGTATCGGTACATATACCTGAAAGTGATGATTCTATTGATATAGACAAATGCATTCTATTGGTATCAAGAAACTGCATAGATGGGTGTATATTTCGTAAGGTAAAATAGGTAAATAAAGGAAATAGTATTTTTCTTTACAAGGTAATTCTCATATTCTATTCTACGAAGAAAAATTTACGAACAACTGCAATTAAGATTTTAAAATATAGCGGTGGGACCGTACGGACCGTCAGTAAATAGTTCTTAATTAATTTATATAGTAGCGATATGTTAATTCAAAATATGATTTACCTTAACTTTTCAATTTAAATAATTACAATAGTGCATTTTTTTTATTTTTAGGTATATAAATAATATTATGCCCTGCGCAAAAAGTAGTTTTTTAATATCTACTATTGATTGATGATTGTGAATTGAAATTCGTCCTTGCCATATATACAAGAATGTTATTTTCTAAAAGGTTTCGTACTAAGATGTCGTAAAATTCCATGAATTGCTGTTTACTTATTATATTGATTTCTACAGATCAATTTAAAACAATGTTTAAGAAATATAAAGCACTATTATTCAAGTTTAAATTTAATACTTCTTTCAAATATCTATAACCATTTTTTTCATGACCCACAGCGTATCATGCAGAGTTTGCATGGTCTGGTTCACTCCTCGAGCGCCTGAGCTTGTATGATTATGTAACCGTCTCCATGGTCCTGGAGCCATCTCAAGGTGAAATGGGTGTATCAGCATAGATGAGAAAGAACGGTCGTATCAAGAAAGAAAAAATCGGAAAACTAAAAAACAGTTATAGAATAACTCGAAAACAAACAATGATAATTATAAAATTCAAAATTTTCTTTTTCGCAATAACTTACACAATACTCCTACATTAAAAGGCATATCCTCTGATACTACATCACAACTGTTTTAAAAAATAATTGTGAAGAAGGATATAGAAAATTTCGCTGTTTTTGATAAATTAAAAAATCTAAAAACGTAGGAGTTGAGCTATAAAAGTCAATGAATTTTGAAATTTATAGTGATGATCTCACTTAATTTTTTTATCATTTTTCAATAACTTTAGGAATTAATTATTCAGACAAAAAAATCTGAAAGGTAGTGATGACAAGTTTCAAAACACGATATTTGTAAACTCTAACGTGGTGTTTCAAAAACCTAAATAAAAAAAACTGTTTATAATATACTTAACACATTAACGCTGATATGGTTTAGAATTTTTTGTCTGCTTAAAATATTGGCTTTAGATATAGTTCAAAAAAAACCACACATAACAAATATATATTTTTATCAACATTACCGACTACATTTAAATTTATCAAGCAAATGATTAATGAAGTACTAGATAATACATCAAAATTTATATCTATTTATTTCCTTTTAATATATTTATAACATTACTCATAAATTACATAATATATTTAAACAGATTTATTTAAAAGTAAAAATAAAATACAGATAACATATATAATGAATTTAATTGTACTGGCTAAGGTAATGGCAATAAATTATGTGTCATTGTTCGCGCCAGAATTGTTATAAACGTCAATATGTTGTGTTCCACGAAAAAGTATTAAATTCGTTTACATTTATCTGGATTTTTATCTGAAATAGGTAATTCTTATGGTTTTAATATTTGAATATAATATTACTTTGATAATCATATAATCTCTATATTATCTATCTATTATGCTTTTGTGTTTTGATGATCGCATGTAGATATTTTATAGCTGCATACCGGTTGCCGTGTCCATTACTTTTTTCTTATTTGTTGCGTGGTGGGACAAAGCGCTGTTTCAGATATGCCTGAAGAACTGTATATCGTGACCGATCTGGAAAAAGCGTTAGATTATTCAGATGATTATATATTTAATATACATAATTATCAATCTATTCAAAATGCTTTGGACGCAGATGATAATATTCGGATACCCGTGATTGAAAAGTTATTATCGTTTTCCGTACGACAACTTAAAGAAGATATGAAGTATACAAGTAACATATTAAATATTATATCCACAGTATTGGATAAAGTCAAGGTAGTCAGAAAGTATTTAATTATATTATTTTTAGTACTATATATTTAGTAATAAATCGTTTGTAATTATAAATATTATTGTTTTTAGAAGGCACAGTTCTCACCTTTACCTGATTTGGTACCATCAGCAGTAGGTGTTTTACATATACTAAAAACTACTGCTTTATTTAACAAAGTTGAAGCACTAAAATCAATATGCTTTGAAATCATTTTGTCATATCCAGATGAGACTTTAATATCACTAGTTGTTAACCAATCTAATGAATTAATGGAACTTGTCAATTTGTACTGTCATCAAAGAATACCACTCAAGATCAGATTACAGGTAAACATTGTTTTTACTAAATCCTTTAGTGTGTAGTAGATGTGTAATAGATGTGTGTAATGTATCTAAGTCATTTATAATTACTAATAATTTGTCATTTCAGATTTTAAGTATCATTTTTAAATTGCTAAAAATCTTACCACCAGAAAAGAGAGCCACTTTTGTAAAGGAGGGATTGGACGTATGGTTTTCAAAGATTATACCATTTATTAGTATTACTACAGCCTTACCACAAGTATTAGATGTTTTAGAATTGTTGACACAGGATTTAATGGCTTTTGATTATGGAGATAATCCTCACTGGAGAGTTGTCCTTGAAAATATTTATACACCACAAAAGTGAGTAGACTACAGTATTTTGTAATATTAGAAATTCTACTTTTTGTTTTATAGACTATATGTTTATTATAACATTATCCACATAGTAACCTTATATCTATATTTATATGAATACTGTTCTTAGGTACCCTACTTTTATGAAAAATTTACTTGAATCTAAAGATAACAACTGGTACAGATTATGGATAATATTTATTAAACTACTGAAAAGTCAAATAACAAAAAGCATAAGTAATACAGGAAGTCCAATCAATTCAATGTTACCGGTAGTGGAAATGGCTTTTAAAATGGATGTTCCTAACAGATGTAAAGCCTTCTTGTGTTGGAATGTTTTAATAGATAATTTCTCAACAGAAACAAACGAGACTTACATAAATAAGAGGATAAAATTATTAGTCATCCCTTTAACATCTAACAATGCAAAAGTTGAAGAAACTGCACTTGCAAAACTTAATACATGGTGGCATTTAGTATGCAGCTTTTACTTGCATATGGATAAAATATCAAATGTAGTGATGATGCCATTTCTGTATTTCTGCTTTGGAAAATCTATGTGTGAAAAACCTACATTTATACCTGGAATGATTTCTGAATCAACAAAGGCTCAGTGTGTTCAAGCTTTCATAAACATATGCGGTCATGTCAATTGTGAAGGATGTGTTAATTTACCTAAATTAAAGGATAAATTACTGACTCCCAAAATTTTTGTAGATAATTGGAGGGAATGGATACATTTCTTAAATAATGCTTTATTAACATGTGCAGATAATGACAAATTTACAAACAAACAGATAGAGTGCCTGTGGAAGTCGTTTATTAAAACTATTGTTGAATTACCAGAAAATAATATTAGAAGAGATCTATTTATAGAAGTTATAGGACTTCTTGACAAAATGACAAAGGTTATTATTTAATCAATATTTCTTTAACTTTTTAAACATTAAAGTCTCAGCAAAAGTAGAAATACGGAAGTATTCTCAGCTGAAAGCTCCTTGCCTCTGATCTACTTAATATCAATTACCGTAATGTTCATAAAGTGATATGATATTCTAGATCTATACTCAAGGTTGCTTCGCAAGCACCTAGGCAAAATATGATACCTACACCAAATCATCTAACATTAATAAGTTTTTATTTTACATATTTGATTATACAAATTCTTACAAAGATTTATAATGAAAATATATAGATTTTGTTTTTTTTAGAGTTGCAGCCCAAAGCTATATAACATAATTTTGAATATAATTATTAAGTCATTGCTAAATGATGTGGAAATACAACCTCTGATGGTTACAAAGGATGACAAGTATTGTCCCATTCTACATATAGTTGAAGTTATATTAAAACTTCCAGTTAATGATGTAGAAAGCAGGTAAGAATAGTTTTTTAAATAAAATATACTTTTTATATAATAAAAATAGATTTTTAGGAAATACTGCTGCATGGCAGGGTAGCCAAAGAGAACCTAGTGTTAAGACACTCCACTTTCTGCCTGACATCAAGACATTGGTTGTTGAGAAACAGAACTCAATGCCACCAGACCAGATAATGGTGAAATTTTAATTTTTTCTCCAAAAACGGATCAAACCCACAGCTAAACTAGTTTGCAGTCAGACACTGCCCCAGTCTGTTTTCAGTCTGTGTTACTAAAACACATTCAATATTCCTTTTTTAGCCAGGCTGTAAATAACTTGAAGCCCATAACAAATTATTTGATAAAAGAAGCTATTACTACATCAAGTCACACAATTGAGTGCATATTAAGAGACTTGTCCTCAAATAACATCCTCCTTTGGGTGGCACTCGCTGACTCAATATGTGCAAATTATTACATTATATGTGAAAAAATGTTATGTATAATGATCATGTGGCCTTTGAAACACTTGGAACATTTTACAAAAGTGAGAAGATTTTTACTTATTTATTTCTATGTGATTAGATTTTATTTATTTATATCTATGTGAATAGATATATGGTTCAAGCCATAATTGTAATAAATAAATACATTACCAATGCTGGGATTATTCATAATTTTGGTTTTGTGTGTAAATTTGTTAGTCTGGTCATAGTTTGTATCATTTTGTTATATTTAAATTGTTACTTTTTAACTCCGTGGTTTTAATTGGCTTAGTTTTCGTTTTTTTTTTGTTTTTTTTTGGTTGTCGTAGATTTAAAAGAGGTTGAAATACTTCAACATTAAAAATAATAATACATTTTTAGGAAGACTTAGCTACATCAGCATGGGTGAAGTTATATGAAATTGCTTACAACAAATTACAGGAAACAAAAATTAATGATAATGTTTTCACAATATTAATGTCACATACAGGAAGCTTAAAATTAAACAAGTTCATTATAAATGCTTTAATAGCGGCAACCAAGAAAAAAAGTGATATTGGTAAGTTTTCTTAAAGCTTAAATTATTATTTTAGAGAATAAGTTGAGTAATATATGATTAGAAAAAGGCGTGCTGAAATCAATCTACGCAAAGTTTTAAGCTTAGAGTACCCAAGACCCACTCACTCTAATCTTGGTGGCAGTAGCTCATCTACTGACCATTGTAAAGTCAGTGAGACAGAAATGATAAATTAACTAAACTTTTACATTCTAATATTAAAATTATAGTATTTGTAATAATATAATAAATCATAAATCATTTTGTATAGAAAGGAATGTTTTTTCTTATGAGATTAATGTAAAAATTTTGTTCCATCAGTAATATTATTTGAAGTCTTATTTAAAAATCTTAATGAGATTTTTATTTATTATATATATTACACATTTACTTTTAATGTGGCAACTTGGGCAAGCTTATTTACTTGTGTAGAAATTTGATGTTTCTTTAGTAATATGATATTGCTCAATGTATAAAAAGTCTATATTTGTATAAATTTTGGGCAAACAATTTACAAATATTAATTTTTTAGATAATAATATTGAAAATGAAGCAAAATGGCTATTAAAATCGATTAGCAATATAGATGTATATGAAGATGTTGAAGATATTATTCCCAATCTCTCATCAGTTGTTATTAGTGTGATGAAAAAATTATGTGTGTACAAAGATGCTAAAATAGCTGAGCATGTTATACTCATAATAGAACAGTTGCTTAAGTTGTTTAAGCAATGTGGAACAAAAAAAGCATTGGTAAGTAAAATCTAAATATAAAAAGATTTTCCATCTTTGAGGCCATTGTAGCACAGCATCTAACTGCAAACGTAGTTGGTTGTGGGTTCTAATCCACTTGGATAAAGGCCATATTTAAATTATTTACCTTTCTTCACTCTGGTACAAGACAAGGGCGTAATTTCTCAAATTCGGTTTGGCGTTGTCTCAGACTCCCCCCTGCTATGCTTGAAAAATCGTAAGGTTGCATAAACACCTATTTTTATTTATGATCATAATTTGCTTCACTGCTACATTATTTATGATTATTTACATCAAATATTTGTTTATTTCTTTGCAATTTATTATTAATCAATATAACATTATTTATTGCAGGGGGATTCATGCATACATCTGCAAGTAATTTTGGAAAATTTACAAACATACTTTAAAGTAACAGAATATTCCAAGCTAGTAAAATTATTGCTTAATGAATTTAAAAGTTATGCTTTAATAGTTCAAAGTAATGAAAGTTTAAGAGACCTCATTCTGGATGTTTTAAGTGCTGGCAGTAAAGATGCAAGTGTTGATGAAGTTATCAAATTTTTGAAGGAACACTCTGAACAAAAACCTGAAGCTGAGAAACAGGCTGAAGAATCGAAATTCACAAGCCTGGATGAAAAAAACTTAAGAACCTCTGCTAAGAAACCTAAGAAAATAGAAGCCAATATAGTGAACACTACCATGGAAAATGGTGAAGAATATGTTGTAGTGAAATCAAATTGGAAATTTAATCCAAGAAAATTAACTGACAATCAAAAAGAAAAGTTTCAGAGGAAAAGAGAAAATATACCAGCTTTATATCAAGACCTCTCGCAATCACAAGATGATTTCAAACTTAATACTTGGAAAACAGATTCTCAAGATACAAGTTCTACAAGTAAATCAACAAGTGTACCTGCTGGGAATGAGGATGTTTCAACAATTCTTAAAAACATTCCTCATTCTGAATTTGTTCCGAAAATTTTAGAAAATATTATAGGAAAAGAAAAAGAAGATGATTCCAAGGAAACAGCATCCAAAGAGAACACCAGCACGGAAAAAATTGTGAATAAAACTGACACAAATAAATTTCAAATAGTAAAAGATACTAAATCACCACGTCTTGCTTTAAAAGATAGAGTATTTAAAAATGTTAAGAGCTTAATCCAATCCAATTTAAATAATGACAATAGTGGTGCCAGTTCAAAGATTAATGAAAATTTACCAAAAACACCCACTACAACAAAACCTCCACCTTTATGCCATGTGACAAATTCCGCGCCTACCTTATTAAGTGCGGACCGACCTTCTCGACTAAAAAGAAAACCTAAAAAATTTGAAGACATACAATTTTTAGGATTGAAAAAAAGACGTCACTCCCTTAGTCAAAACGATTCTCCCACTGATGGCGAATCAAGCGATGGTAGTTGTGTAGATCCAAATGCTTTGGAAACTAAACAACGAATTTCTGAAAATGAAAATAAGCAAATAGTCTTTAAAAATCAAGAAAAAGAGATTACTCCTAAAGTAATTCCAGATTCGTATGAGGTATGCGTGGATACGCCTGCAGAAGAACAAAAAAAGAATGTTGCAAAGTCAAAAATTAAAGGCCAAACATTGGAAGAGAAAGTCGACGAAAGTGCACCGAAATCAACGGGAGCTGATGAAATTAGCTTAAATGAAACACGAATGGATGATCTTATTGCAGCAAATCTAAAATCTGCTGAGGAAGTGATAACAAAGCCGAGTGATAAAAATGAAGAGAATTTATCTACACCAAAACCTGATAAAAATAAACTGACAGATGCCAAATCTTCGACTAAAAAAGCTAGTTCAAAAAAATCTCGTATAGAAAAAGAATTAGCAATAGATATGGTTGAAGGCCATCCATTTTTAAACACGTCGCAAACTGAAAAACGACTTACTAGAAAAGCTATCTTAAATTCCCCATGCACCAGGAAAAAAATATCAGAGAAATCAAATAGAAATAAAGTAGTTTCTACAAAGACCGAAAAAAAGTCTATCGAAAAAGACAAATCTATATCAATAAAAGAGAGTTTAAATAATACTGTAGATATTCTAGAATCTCAAGATGTTATAGAAAGTTCACAAGAATCCTCAATAACAACGATTTCGGTAAAATCTAATAAAACTCCAAAAAAGATTGCTATTGTTTCATTGGAAGACATAAGCCAAAAAATTTATGATACTCAAAAATTGATAGAAGAAGACGCAGATGATGTAACGATAAATAGTAAAGATTATGTTGAGCTTCCGGGCAATAGGACGGTGGAAGATGAATTACCAATATATTTAACAGAGAACATGGATACTGAATCGATAAATGAAAATTTTGATGTCATTGTCATACATGACGAAGACGAGCAACTTGTGAAAGACAAACAAGATGAGTCGGATAAAGACGTAGACGTACAAAATACTGCTGAAGCCGTTACACAGACGTTAGATTCACAAATATTTACAAAAGAGATTGAATGGGAAAATACAGAAGTTATAGATGTTACTACAAACATACCCACAGGCGAGGATTCATCAAATGCTGATAAAGATACAATTGCAGACGATGCCACAGAAACAATGACAGAATCGATATTGGAAAAAGATTCGCCGTTCAAAGACGAGGAGCAAAGGAAGATGGACTTTATGAATAATACTTTAGAAATTTCGCCTATAAAAACTTTAAGTCCCGTGCAGGAGCGCAAATCCCAACCAGAAAATAGTGATTACATGGTTATCAAACTATCTTCACCCGTGCAAGGGAACGGGGAACCATTTGAGAAATGTGAGTCTCCGGAAATATTTACTGAAGAAAAGTCTCCTCCCCGCGATCAGTCGCCAGCGCGAGAAGAGCCTGCTGCAGGTAATACAAGTCCAAGTTCTTCCTTGACCCTGAAAAAGAACAGGCCTCAAGTTCGTTCAAACGGACGAGCGGCTCAAATGTTAGGTTTGTGCGTTCCGGATATACGAATGGATGATGACAAGAAAAGTCCATCTGTCAATACGTCAGCTCGACGTAATTTACGGATTATATACAACGCTAATGCTGAACAAAGCGACAATGTAGAAGAAATTGAGGATCGTGATAATTTTCTCAAATTTAAAAAGTTGTTGCCGTCTACCGATTCCAGTCCTTCTGGACCTATATTGAAGAGGAAGTTGGCAGATATTACAGACGAGACCACTTCATCACCAGCTAGCAAGGTAACTTTGTTAATTAAAATACAAGCTTAGATTTGAACTTAGAACTTTGAAACTATTTGAAGTTTGAAATAACCAAATAAGGTTGTTAACATTTGTTTTGTTTAAAGTGTTATTCACACACTTATAAATTGAAATATATATATTTAGAAAACGTATAATAATTTAACGCAGCGGAATTTGAACTTATGAAGGATTATTGGGATTTTTCAAGAAGCGCGTGTTCAAGTCCCGCTTCGTTCAAATTATTATACGTTTTGTAAATATATGAATTTCTAATATGATTGTAATTTTTTTGAATATAAAGTAAACAACTGTTGACCTATTGAAAGGTGGTGGTATGTGGTACACATTTAATTAACTTTCACTAGTTTTACATTTTTAACTTTTACTATAGTACTCGTGATTTGTATTTTGTTGAAAAAAAGAAACTTATTTTACAATAATTTCAGAGAAAACGCGTGAGTTTCCACGATCCACCTGTATCCACAACTATATGCGTTAAAAAATATATAGAGCCGAGTGGCTTGCGCTCTCCACAAAACTCCACAATAAAACGACAAGAAAGGCTTCTAAGGTCACAATTACCTATGAAATCGCCTAAAAGACTCGAAAATGTTTTCAAACTGGATTCCATTTTAACTAAAACTGTTGAGAGCTTCTCCGAAAATACTGCATCTGATATAGAAATAAGTCCGTCAGAAACAAATCCTGTATCGGAAGTTGTGAAATCAAGTGAATTGAATGACATAGACCCACTGTGTCCTGAACTAGTTGAGGTTAAGGACCCTATTTCGAATATTGCCACTGAATTGTCAGCTCCAGCTATGAAAGAATTATTAGTCAAAGAATTTGAAGGTAAAATAGAGACTGTTGGAGACCTAGCAAAATTGACTGAACTAGAGATCAATAGGTTATGCATAGAAACACCCAAAGTACAGACAGCAAGAAAAGTGTTGACTGAATATTTTAATAAAATTAAAACACAAGAAAAAGATACTGAAGAAATAGAAATAAAAGAAATAGGAGAGTCGGAAAATAAATCTGTGAAAGTTCAAGCAAATGTTTTAGTTGAAAACATGGGAATGCAAACTGATGAACTTGTGATACAATGTAATACAACACAAACGGAGCTGCGCTTAGCTGTAAATTGCAGTGTACAGACAGACGAAGCAGGAAGCAGTACTGCCGATATAGTAACTACTGGCTTATCTGAGGTTAGTAAAGTTATATGATTTTAGTTATAGTTTGTATTTTTGTGGGACACCTAAGAAGTTGCTTTTAATTTAAAAGTTTTTGTGACAATGCAATGAGACCATATGCAGTATGATATAGTCCATAGTCTAATATATTCATTATGTTTGTTTGCTTTTACACATATCCCGCATTTCGATACTTTGAGACCATAGTGGCTCAGTGGACTTTGCGACCATAGTGGCATATCTGCCTGCAAACGTGATTGGTTGTGGGTTTGATCCCTATTAGTCGAGACAAAGCGTGGCGTTGAATTCCGCAATTCATCTTGCAATGTCTCGAATTCAGTCAGAAAGTGGAGCACGTCGAACGAATCTTGACAATATACAATACTAACTTACTACGCTCGAAAATTGGTGAAGCTACATTCCGAAGGTTAAAAATTGAGGAAAAACTACTATATTGCTTAAAATTACACTGTTTGTCTTTGACTTTCTTAAATCTGAAACTAAAATACAATAAATATTATATTTATTGATTTTCATGCCAATAAAATTGTTAAGAATGTACATTTAAAAAAATATGAATTTAGTGTCTATTTTAAATGATTACAGAGCGCCGACTGCCTAGAAAATTTTAACAAAATGGATGAACATTCAAAGAAGAAGATTGCTGACAATTTGTCATTTCATGACTTAACTAATGCATTAATTAGCAAACTTACATCTTCAAACTCCAGTCAAATACTTAACAGAGTAATTGAACAACAGAGCAATCATAACTCTGCACACGAAGACGTGAATGTAAGAAAGCTCTGTTTCATCAGAGATTATCTGTGCGATAATTTCGAAGGAAAAGACTTGGTTTTGTTCTGTAGTGATGTTTTGAGGAATATGTATGATAAATCGTTGTGATAATTACTAATTACATTTTAGTATTTAGTGTTTTAAATAACCGTAATTACAATTTTTAGAGGCTGGACTCAGTTGATTATTGAAATAGCATTAAATTGATTTTTAAGTTCCATGTTTCTCTCTAAATTGTTATTGTAGATAGTAGTTGCAACATGTCAAGGAAAAAAAAGTATTCATGTACAACATGTATTTACACACATTAGTATAATGTGCTGTAAAACTTATAAAACGGTATTTTTAATCACATTCTGTGATTCACATCGTATGATATTTATTTATTTATGTACTTTAGCATATATTCTTCACTTACTTGTAATTTATTGAACATCCAATATAAAAAGTGTATCAGATGTTGCTGCTACATATTAGCAAAATTTGATGACTGTAATTTGACAGTTAAGTATTTTAATTTAAATACATTGAAAGAGATTAAATAAAACAAATAATATTTTAAAAACTAATTTTATTTATAATATAAACAGTTAAAATATTTACAATATCAGTCAGAGATGTGACAAGTCACAAGTAAAACGACATAACAATAATGTTATGAATGGACTATTTTTTGCAACAGATATATATGTTAAGATAAAAAGAAGGTTGCATACTATACAGATTTTTCATATGAATACAGATATTTTAACTAGTTTAATGAATTTAATTATAAATCGATAAATTAATCGATTTTCGATCAATTGTCCATCCAGTACCTATTGTGTACTGTACATGGCAGCTGAAATGTATCACAATAATATTTACAGCGTCTATAAGATATAGGTAACATTAAAGCTTCATAAATCAATGAGACCTAATAAAAAATTTAAATACACACATATTTACAAGTTTAAAAGAGCCTAAGGTATGATACACCCGAACCAAAATAACCATAATTATCACTAGACATTGGAACATAGATGGCCACTGATTTAAAATGTATTTGTTTTAAAATATTACTGGTATATCACTTGGTTGCTAAGAAGATTGAAATATTTGTTTTATAGCAGTTACTTAAGATTAGTAGTTTAAGATTGTTTGAAAAAAATTGTGCCAAAATCTTATAAACAATATTGTTATATTTAAGCAAAAAATAAAAAGGATATTTAAAATAATGCAATTAATGATGAATGATGAATTTTCCAACTTTATCAAATAATGTCAAAATTAATATCATTATGCATTTAAAATTGACAATGTCATCTAAAAAATCTACTTTACAAGATAAAAATTTTGACAGATTGTCAAAATGTCAAATAACCACATGTTTTGGGTCCTTCTTAATACTTAAAACCATAAATAATATGTAAGCCAGGTTGAGTCCGATGTCTAATTATATCATACTATATTATGTTTAATAGTAGATCTTATTTTCCATATTAGTTTAAAAAATAGAGTAAGCTAATTCGACTGAAACAATGTTTACATTATAAACTTAAGAACTCGTAAGTGTCAATAAATTATGTGAAAAAATTATGTTTTATTTTTTATATAAATACGACCAGCGTTTAGTAAATGAAAGTATAATTTGAATATACTTCGTTACTGGATAGGAGTAATGTATTTTTCAAATGGAAAATGGTCTAATTTTACTAAATTTACTGCTCTTATCCTTAAAGAGTTCCATTATTTTACTATTAACCCCTAAGATACGCTATACTATACTCTTTTATATATCTAAAGGTCACCATAGCCACATTTAAAGGCTTTCACTATATTACTGACTTGACGTCACATATCCAAATCATACACTAACATTCAAAATACAATTGTCACTCACAAGAGAATAAAACTTTGGTCCACAATTGAGCACTTATTTTACTTTAATTTGTATAGAGGTTATACGGTATGCGTCAAGGAAAACGCATTTCGGCGACGTAATCTAAATGTTCAAGATTGTGGGTAGAATTTGAGCGCTTTGGGGCCGTTTTCCTATGGAGGTTGTGATGTGAGTGGGTCCGCGTCACTCTGTACGTTCCTGGCTGTGGACTTCCGTCACTATTATTTCGTCTTGAGAAGTCGTCGTCACGTGCTGGGCTTCTATAGTCGTAGCTTCTCTGATTCCTTTGCTTTTGCCAAGTGCGATCACTTTCATGCCCATATAAGTCTAATTCGCCAGATGGTTGAAATTGACTAGTGCTGCGAGCGTAGTTGTATTTCTTCCAGCCGTCGTCAAACTTTTTTCTATTTTCGTTACTGATCTGTCGACGTTGAGACTGATTTGAGCTGCTCTCGCTTGTGTCTTCACCAGACGTCCCTATACCAAGATCTTTGTCGTCTCCATAAATTTTGTAAACACCATTAGGATTTATATTTTTTCCATTGAAAGTTTGATCATCAAGCACTAACTGTGGGTGTGGGATACAGTAAGGATTCGGGAAGCACTTTTCAACTTTTGAAATCTTTAGCTTCTCTTCTCTTGTACAAGATCCCGGTCCAAACAGTGAAAGTAATACAGGTAGTAAAAATAGACCATGCATTGCCCCAAAGAAAATGACCATAAACACCATTTTGAAGAAAACAGAAAATATATAACTGTCGGCCAGGAGCAATGCGACCACGCCTAAGATGGTACTAAAAGATCCTTGGACGATTGGTAATCCTAACGAGTAAAGGCACTCGCTAACTCTTTCCCTGGGATACTTCGCTTTGGATGCCATGTACGCATAGCATATGTGAGCGGTGAAGTCAACTGAGAAACCTATGCACATAATAAGATTTATCATCGATATAGAATCTAGATTTATATCCCACAGTGCCATGTACCCTACGACGCCTATTTCTATAGATATTATACTAAACGCTACCCACAGCGAACAAAGTATGTTGGGAATAAATATGAACGACGTTATCATCATCATTAAGGCTCCGTAGCAGAGATTTTGTATGGATG
The DNA here is from genome assembly GCA_038994665.1 of Podotricha telesiphe. NCBI lineage: Eukaryota > Metazoa > Arthropoda > Insecta > Lepidoptera > Nymphalidae > Podotricha > Podotricha telesiphe. Next base: position 148,116 of record JAOYRR010000158.1, read on the forward strand.
TCGGTCTAACCAGTTCGAACTGCAAAGAAATTTTATAAATACATTAAAAGAAAAATATAATAATAGTATAGAATAGAATTGATATAATTTCATAATGAAATACGTCAATTCGTTAGTTTTTTTTAAAGTGCAAAAAATAAGCAATTTAAATATTATTTATTTAAATTATTCAATTATACAAAATGATCGTGAATGTGAATGAACTATGCAAACAATCCATTGACAATATTTTTGTGACTTGAATTGAATGTAATTTTTGTTTTTGAAACTCTTAGTCAGCAAGGTGAATATTATTCACCATCGTAAGGTTAGGCGTTTGTAATTCTTAAGCTTCCCGAAAAGCAAAGGTTACTTCATTTGACAAAAACTTTTAATATTGGTTTGTTTTTTTTTTAATTAATTATGACTTAGAAAAAAAATGCAACTTCTTCTTTTAAATTTGCATTAAATCGATTCACAATCTAGCATACATTTTATTTTTCGCGTGTCCCTTAATCAGTGTTACTACTGAATTAGATTATATAGAGAATTAGATTCTAGACGGTTTTTGTTGTTTCTATTTTTGTATAATAATTAATATAAAATATCAAGTAGTGTATTTAGTTAGGTGTTTTCTTAGGTAAATTCGATATATGTTTTATACACTAGAAATTTTATAACATACTATAAGTGTGACTTGTATTGATATTTTTGAGGTAAATTTATATTGATATTAAAATAAGTAACTATTTTAACTTGCTTATTAATAATTTACTAAAAGACCAGTTCTTTTTATCGTCTAGGGACATACAAAAACTAAATGCCCTAGAAAACTGTATGGTATCGAAAATTGAAACTACGCTTTGGTATCGGTAAGGAATGGCAAAATTATGACATAAAAGGTTTTATAGTCGTATAAAGTGCCTTTCTAAATATTTTAGAGAAATAAATAAATAATATAAGGTATTTTCGGTATAAACCCTTAAAATTCTAACAAAATATCCTAAAACAGGAGATCCACCACAGCACCACATTCTGCTTGATTTTATTTTTAGTTTAAAAATCATAAAAGCTTTATTGTCGTTAATTCGATCTCATTTTTACATTTTTTGTTCTTATCTTAATAATATTTAAAGGGCTAGTTGCTTTATGTTATTTTAAATTGCATTAACTGGTAAAACTTTATACCGAATCAGGGGACTCGAATTGACGAACTTTGAAGCAAATCAATATTTTATCACGAAACAGAACTCAAATAAGAGGTTCACAAATTAATTAATATATTAAAAAACTCGAATTGAAACTCCATAATTAATACGTTGAATAACTGGCTAAATACCAATATTAATCGTACATAAACTTTCAAAATTATATCATTTTTATAGTATATTTGAAAAAGTTAAAAGTCATGAGAGCCCCCTAATATGCCAAAATATGGGACATTAAACTTAACGAAACATTTAAGCGTCTTAAATTTTTTTTATGTATTTAACATTTTTTGATCTTACGACCTTTGTTGTAATGTTACTTAAAAATAATAAAATATTTTACCTGATCAAAGAAGACGAAGTAAGGGTGGAATACAGATGCATTTAGAGACGACTGAGCAACAACCTCTCTTAAGGCTTTAACCATTTCCTTTTCGTGATTCGTTCCGCTAATATTTATGGCTTGGATAAGAAATCTTGATGCAATTATTTCGTTTCCGGCTTCATTAAATTTTACGTCTAATGAGAAAGGATTGGCCGGGAACAACCATAACTGAAATTGACCAAAATTGAATTAAAATATTATAATGATATAATATACGAGTACATACATACAATACTCGTATATGTCGTAGCTAGTATATCATATAAGATTTTTTACATTCTGAAACTTGCCTAGCAGCTTAGGCAACGATAAACAGAAATGTGCCACAATGAGTATGTAAAATATCGATGTATTTCTTTAATTTTGTTAATAGAAACTATTAAGGCTTTAAATTTGATTTATACACTAATGTATAATTCAACATTGCACTGGCATTCATCAAGCAATCATCACTACCATTCAAAAAGATTTTTTCCAACTCCTCCATGAAATTAAGTCACAGTTTGTACATTAGACAATATTAATAAGTAAAGCTTATTACTCTGTAGAAGAATATTTAAAAGATAAAAATGTGTGGAAGTAGTATGATTTGGGTTTGGTACAGGTTATCTACCACTATATCAATTGATAAAGTTGAAACTTTTGTATTTGAAAAGAGCAACTGTTGAGTTTCTCGCCGGCTCTTATCAGCAGAACTGCCTTCTGAGCCGGTGGTAGCTTTATTTTCCTTCGACGATTCAAAATTGCTTGCAAAAGTCTATTTGAATAAAGAATATTTTAAATTTGAATATTAAAATCAGTGGCGTTTTTACATGAGGAGACATGGGGCCCGTACTTAGCAGCATGTAGCATGATCCCATTCTCTTGTACTAAATTTTACTGTTTACGTAAGGCCCACGCTGCAATTGCCCAAAGGCCCCGACAATACCAAAGATGGCACTGATTAAAACTCCAGTAAAGCACATACCTCTTTAAGATTCGCAATAAAATCTTCCTCGGAGTCGATCGATACGTTCAGATAATCATTATTCCTGTCCACATAATTGACAAATGTTCGAAGCCAAGATTCAGTGTATAATGAATTCGATATATACGACGTATTTTCCAATTTCTGCGTTAGCGTTTCCACTTCGTCCTGAATTTTCGGGTCGGAATAATTATATTTTCCACTTATTACCACCTGTGAAAACCCAACTGCAATAGTTAGTTAGGTAAATAGACGCGCATACATGAATATGAAATAGGTAGTATCTATCCAAATAGGTACATAGGTACGTTTAAAGGCTTTGGTATAGTCATCGAAAGTTAACACTGAAGGTCGCGGGTTCAGCTTGATGTTGATTTAAACCACTGAGTGCTAATTACAAATAATAATAAAGAACTAATTGAAAATATTTTACAAGTTTTACAAATGGTGAATTTGGGGATGTGCGTTTATTAGATTATGTTGTAGATTAGAATAATAAAAAAAAATACAAGTAAGGCTTAGTCAGCGATCTTTTTGGCCTTAACTTTAATACAAAGAGTCTTAAAAAATCTGCATAACTTATTATAGTTATTTAAATAAATCAATTACTTATTTAATATTACAGAATTTTGTTACCTGTATCCTGTATGGAAATTCTCTATAATAAAGATCTTCTCTATCAAAGAACTCCACAGAATATGAGTCCACTTTCGACAATTTTCTTCTTTCCAATCCTTCTTTCAAATTCGTCACTCCATATCCGGCGCCGGCCAGATACGCTAAGAATACAACAATGACCAGAGCTTTGACTAAATTGTTATTAAGTAAATTCGCCATGGTTGTTCGGAAAAATGCCATAATACAGTGCTCTTTGTTGTCTATAGGATTGTGTGGGTCTGCATTGTCGATGCCGCCGCTGCAAAATGCTCGGTACAGCCACGATTTTTCTTCTGTAAATATTCTTTTGTATTAATTAACACATCAAACATATGAATATTATTTTTTTATTTTTAAGTCAATATATTTATAAGTAAACCTCAGTCAGTAAAACTAGTCAGTCAGTAAAAAGTCAGTCATTCAATTAGTAATGGAAAATTTTCATATAAACAGTTTATCTAATTTTGTAGAGTTTCTAAAAATAATTATTCAAATTAAATAATTTATTTAATACCTTTTCTTGCTCTTGATTCAGGTAAAACTTTCAGATATGTTATTGTGTGTCGATTTTGCTTTTCCCTATATCCTGAGACTGCAACGCATCCGGCGAAGAATGTTAAATGCCAAACAAATGTGAAACATACGGCAAGACCTGTGAATGCATAATTCATATATTTTAGTATCATTCGTCGTTGTGTTGCAATGCAAAGACTGGAAATGTCTGTACAGGTCGAAGGTGTCCTAATTCACATAATTTATATATTTCTCGTTTGAATTTTTAACACTTTTAAAGTATTATGTTACACTTAGTAAATAGAATTTTTTTTTTAATATATATAAAAACTTTAAACGCAGCTCTTGGAAACCGTCCAAGCGCTCTGCCCGCTAAGCCATGCGTTCTGCATCCGGCTACGTCGAAATTCTTTTACACTTTTTACAACTTATTTTTGTTGTTAGCATCTCTCTAGAGAGATATTTTCAATTTTCTACTTACCAAAGACTATTCTACAAATAATAGTTTTTTTAACTATATTTATTATTATTTGACGTAGCCGCATGTGGGCGCATGGCTTAGCGATCAGAGCGCTTGGACGGGTTCTAATTACACTGCGTTCGATTTTTTATACGTTTTCTAAAAATGTATTGCAATGTTTATTTCTTTTTAGGTAGATAGCAATGGCGAAGTGTGAAATTTTTGTAGAGGTGTGCCGTTGTTAAACTTTTTTAAATATCGAGATTAAGCCCTGGGTGGTTATATAATATTTCCGTTTAGTTAACCACGTATATTTGCAAAGCAAACAATTTATAATTGATATAGTGACATCTAGTGGTTAAATGCCAACTCATATAAATACCTCTCATGGAGGGAAAGTGGAGAAAGGAGTGGTACATCACTAGCCATTATCCATTCTGCCTTGCATGCGTAAGACGCGGGAAAGTAAAAAAATGGTATTAACAAGACGTAGTTTAATTATACTAAATTAATCAATTAATTAAATTGTTAGTAGCGTTACCAAAAATATAGTATGAAATTAACAATTAGGTACAGTATTTTGTAAGAGAATATTAAAGTGAAGGTTGTTAGAGCTATGATTTCACCACACTAAAAATACCTTAAAAGGTAATAGTTAGGTCGTAGTTACTTACTTTGCGTGTATATAATAAGTTCATATAAAAAACCCTTATATAGGTTTTTTATCACTAAAGTATTATTTAGTTTCCTTAAAAGATTATATCCGGTTAGTACCTAGTGACTACTTAAGAAAATATTATGAAGATAAATTAAGAACTATTCTTAAGTACCGAAAGAGAATTTATACATATTTCTTTATCTATTTTCTGTTTAACTTAAGTCTTTGACAATTCCAATAATTTAATGCAATTTTAAATTGCATAGCTTATATTAAATAATATATGGCTATTTTCTATACTTTTTTAATAACATCCTAGCATTATTATAAGACATTTTTATAAAACGTATAAAAAAATTAACGATTTGAACCCGCGCTTTGTGGAAATCGTCCAAGCGCTCTGACTGCTAGGACATCCGTTCTGCATCCGACAATGTAGAAATTCTTATACGATTATTACAATAATATTTGTTAACACTTTAATTTTTTTTTAAATATAAGGCAATTACCTGAGTACATGCAAAAAATCTGCACCGAAGGGAACGGTGAAAAGATGCCGATGAAGAAAGATAGCATATCCGTCACAGATGTGATTGTAATAGAGACAGCCGCTTCAGAAAGCATAATTGCCATTCGTTCCGGTACAGGTAGCGTCGGCGCGGTACGCCTCCAAGCCGCCAGCATTACAAAGGTATCGTCAATGCCGATTCCTAGAAATAATACTTTTGTTTGAAAATGAATAGAAGAATATAACAAAATTATATTATCGAAACGATTTTTAGTTTTTGGCTTATGTTGGCTAAAATAAATATTTTGGGAGATTCGTCTCCAAATAATGCTATGGGATTTTTCCGTTTTTTAGTCTATTATGAGGAGAATTGTATATAAGATTCGTATACATATGTCAAACTCCATATAGGTAACAGTGCCGTGTTGTTTATTTATTCTAAAGAAATTGTTAATAAATTTATGACCGTGTGATATGACAAAATCTGTTCCAGCACTGGTTTTCTCACTTTAAAATAATATTTATTACCAATTGCCTTACCAATCATCAAGAACGGCGCGGCGAGATTGATTCCGATGAAAGATATGCCCAAGTAAATAGCACAGCCAAAAGCAGCTGCAGTTGCCATTACAGCAGATATGTTGCCAAGGAGGCCCAACCATGGCTTAGATCTGACCCAATCTCCCATCATACAGGTTACTATGGAAAATATCCCCATAAGAATGAACGTGGAGCTGAAGAAAGGTATGACGGTCTTCGTATTTTTCTCCAGCTCGTGATCAAGTGTTCGAGATGCGAAACGTGCAATCGATATATGTTTAAATCGTCCGGTATCTTCGGCAACACCTACAGCATCCAAGAAGGCATCTTCCCATGCTGCACCTCTGTAAATGGTATTGTAATGTGCTGTATAAAAAGCAGGCATTGTATATGTTACTTAATTTTAAAAACTGGCTATACTACTGTTAACTTTATAACAAACCTTTTTATAATATATTATCTAATGAGTATCTATTGTTTAAATGTAAATAATATAATGTCGTTGCGACAACTGACAACAGTAACCATTGTACAAAATTATATTATATAAATTCCTGTAACTATAATATAATAATTCAATGAAGCTAGTATGGGACTCAAATATTATTAAAATATTGTAAAGCAATTGATCCATTTTAGTTCTAGATGTGGTCAATTTTAATTAAATTGTACATGTATTTTTAAATAAACGTGTCCCAAAATTCACGCAAGAAGTAATTTTGATAGAAAGTCGTGGAGGCCATTTACCCAATAAAAAATTTACTTATAATCTTTAATTGATTAATTTTTAATCTTAAACCTGTGTTTTCTTTCAATATTACTTGCGTGAATTTTGACTTGACATCATTTATATGTAACTGACCTGCATGAAATTTTCAAATATTTTAAACTTTCTTTTATAGCACTAATATCGTTCAAAGCTTAGTGTTTTAAGCTTTCTTATAATAACTAAATACAATGAAAAAATAAATCAAAATAGACATTTATTAATCGCTCATATCCCCAGTGAAATGTTCTATTCGTCTCACCGAATGTTACACAGTGTTTTGTATTCGTATCTGTTTTCCAAACTGTGTCAAGATCGGACCATTATCTAAATAAGTGTTGCTGTTTGCTAAATGGCGTGCTTTTGAAATTGAAAAAAAAGCCATAAAAATTAAACAGCACAAAAATGTTTTTATGAATGAATTTACTATGAATTAAAAAAAAAATTTTTTTAACTGGTCAGGTTATATTATCTTGGTTTCCTTTTGCGTGTGATGTTAATTCTAGAGATATTATACATTAAACTAGCGGACGCTCGTGTGTTTTAATTGCCCTTTTCAAGTTTTATCTATGTACGTTTAATGTTATTGCCTTGAGTTGAGTTTGTTTTGAGATAGCTTTCTGTATGGTAATGGCCGAATAAAATATCAGAGATATACTTTAAGAGGATTACGTCACATAAAATACTAGATTAGACAAAGCCATAATTATAATAAAATTAAAGTAGTTTTAAAAAGCTTTTACATTTTGTCTATAGCATAAATATTTTAAATCAATTTATAGTATAATTTATACTAATATCACTACTTAATATCACTATTAGAACTATCATGGTTCCATCCATAAGAAGCTTCAACATACAAAGTCAATGTATACAAACACGATGTTTGGTCTGCAAATTGTCCAAACAAACAACAAACAAATTACATTGATAATTTTTTGTCGTCCAGAGATGACAAAATCTATTGCCATACTCTAACGACAGAAGAAAATAAATAATTAATTTTTTAACAATTTTTTGAATAAGGATCGTACCCACAACCCTTATGCCTAAAAATACATCTCAACAAATCTCAACAGCGTCACAGCGAACATTATTTCAAATATGAATTATTAACTTACCGTTTTACTTGTAATTTATTATCTGTCCTTAAGAACCACACGAGTTGCACGGCGGGCACGGACTCTATGACATCGTCCACCACTTTAGAACCCCCGAAAAAAACAGGAAAAGCGTGAGCCTCCCACGTCACGGGATTAAACATTATGGGAAATGTAAGATTTAGCTCTCCTCGTTCAACCTAAAACATATTAATAAGTGTGTCTAATAGTCATTTTATATGAATATAAAACTAGCCTACCTGACGTATGGCGTAGCAATTTACCATATAGGTGGATAAAAGAGCGTAGAGCCAATGAGAGAGGATGTTTCAAAACTCCTAAGGTAACGGAAAATATTAGATTTTCCGTTTTATTTTCGTGTATAAGAATCTGCGAGTTACAACTCGTCTATATATAACAAACTCTTGTGTTATTAGGTAACTGACTAACATAAAGCTGAAAGTGCTGGGCGCTAGTAAGTAGGTAGCATTAGGGAGCACTAAGCAAGGATTTTCCGAATTTTCCAAGGGCTCGATTAAAATATGATTTATATGCAATAAATTCATAAAATATTTAATATTCAAAAAAATATCGTTTATATGTATAAATCTCGAACGATTTTCCTTCTCGTACGATTTCAGTCGAATTAGACCTTTTACTTAACTGGTATTTTAAAAGAATATTTATAAACAAAATTCCAAGTCGTTACCGTGAACAAAAGATTCAATGGAGCCTGTTTACATGGAAATTTGTCAATAGAATAACAAAGCACCTATATTACTAAATTCATTGTGTTGTTCTATTATAGAAAGTGCTTTACAAGAGTGCTTATGTTTTTGAGAGTCGGTAAGTAATAATACCAAGGTAGTAATAGAAACCTATTTGTTTTAAAAATACCCATTATGAGGTATACAAAAGGAGTGTAGCTATAAGTCAACTCGTTCTTTTCGTTCCATAATCCAAGCTTATTGGGGGACCAAAACAAAAGCCGCTCTACCGGCCGCTCTATGGCGCCCCGATACTGTCGAAAATTACATCTTTAAATAGCTTGTTCAGTCATGTAACAAATCAAGCGTGAATAATTGAAAGTTGCAATTGGCCTTGGTCAAGCCAAAAAAATGGATCAAACTTATCCTAAGAAACATGGAAATATCCCATACTTATAAGACTGGCAAGTTTTTAGTATACTACTTAAGCTATATTTAAAAAAAAAACCTTTACCAATTGACTTTTATAACAGCACGTACTGGCACCTATTACAAATAATGTTAGCGAGACTTGTTTATTGACGTGCCGAGTATAATACAAATAAAACAATAACATGTGGTTTGTTACGACTCAGCGAGTTTCATTGTTAGGTGTACCACAGGGTTATTAAAGTATGTATATATTATCTTGAATTACTAATATATTGAGTTACTAATACTACTATGTGAACAATAGCGCGGGCAGGGCATAGAATTAGGTTTATTTTGGTCACTATGCACTTTAGCCGGCCTCAACTTCTCAACTCCGCGTCCAAGAGCATAAAGTGCGTCCGGCACGCTAATGAGAGAGAACACCACACTTCGTGTAATTAGATGAAGTAAATGAGATCACTAAAAGGGCAATAATTACCGCTAGTGCGATTTGAATTCATAGATGTTGCTTACGTAGTCAGACCCAGTACTATTTCGCCACGACGGTGTCACATAAACACAGATATCTTATTGTTTTCAATTAGTTTTTTAGCTTTCCGCTTTGTGCCGGTAGCGAGAACATCCGCTTAAACTGCTTGAAATGTTATAGCAGACAATATTTGCTTAAACATAGTTGCGATTCTAACGACACAATAAACAAACTAAAAGAGCCATAAAACATTCACATTTATAATAGTATATATAGGAAGTATAACGATAACATAAAGGCCATCAAAGGGTGACAGCGTCTGACTGTAAACGCGATATGTGTGGGTTCGATTCCCACTCTGGGAAAATGTTATATTAAAACTGCTTTTATTCTCTCTAGTGACCCGACAAAAAGCAGCGTTGATTTCCACCACAAAACGCGCAATGTCGCGGATTCGGGCGGTAAGCGGAGAAGGGAGTATCTTGACATTATGATTTATTTGCCTATCGTGTTATACGGGGCAGAAAGCATGAAAAAAACCTATGGTAAATATTTTAAGTATAAAAATATGTCGAACAAGATATTGAGAGAACAGTATTCATTTATATGAATCTTGTGTTATCTTGTGAAATCTTGTGTTATCACAAGACTAGTAAAAAGCTTTCGTTTGAAATGTGTATATTTTACCTGAATTTTTTTGTTTTGAATATTTTTTTATTATAAGTATTAAATACAATGGCAATAGCTTGTGTTTTAGGTGATTTAACTATTGTGTAGTATTTATTAAATTATGTTAATTAAACTTAAGTGGATAAGAATAAATTCTTAATTTAAGTAAAAAACGCCAGGCTTTGTGATTGTAAGATTTATTACTTATTAAAATAAAGGTATTTCCGGTCACTACATAACACTATATGTCTTTTATTTAATTTCGATTTTGCTTCATTTAAATTTATAGATTTTTTTGTTTCGACACCACTAGAACTTTGACAAATAACTCACACTTGCCTACACTTTACTTTACTTGGGTATTGGCAGGTATTGATTAAAATCAGTGGTTTTAGTCGACGATGTGAGCAATACCTATTGTTTGAAATTCATCGGTCAAATGCCCGACTCGTATTAATCATCCGTAGATATAATTTTATACAAAATGTACGTTACATTAATGTTACTATTATAAATAGTATTAAAATTGTTTTACAAAATAAAAGCATAGAAGACCGTCTGGCGAATATTACGCAAAAGAAAAACAAATAGTTTTTGGTTGAATTTGGTTAAACAAAGAACGACATTGGGTTCTCTTACTCACAATAGGATTTTTAATATTTAGATAGTGAAATATAGAGAGGTTATCTCTGTGTCCACTTTACTTAGAGTCTTAGAACCGTAGAGATGGGAGAAATGACGTTGTCTCAAACACATAATATCTATAATATTAATTTTATTAATTTAATGTATTTCTTATGCATTATTATAATAAATATTAGCTTTCTACAATATTTTTTTTCAGCTTACAACTTAGTACTAAGACACTCCTTTCAACATTTTCCGCCTGAATCTGAGACATTGCGTGACGGAAGGCAATACCGCGCTTCGTTTTGTCATAACAACGAATAAATGAAAATAATACAAATATAATCATTCTCATCATTGAATCGAACTCACAACCACCGCGCACACAGTTAGGCGCTGTCAGAGTGAGCCACGATGGCCTCATCTGCAGTTATTCTTCAAATAAACTTTGTCTATGCCAAACTTCATACCCTATTCTGTTTCTCTTTTAAATTTTCCAACAGTGCACAATGGCGCTAAAGTTTTTCATTCACGTATTAATTAATATATAAATATCTATTACCTCTCCAATAATTTTATCCAGGTTTAATATGTCATTAATGAAGCACTGCCCTTCCCACTTCGCACACTCCTCTTTATACGTGAACTGCTCTCCATTGTCCAGAGTTACTGTAATATTTTGAACGTATTCATCGAGCTGTCGAAGTTCCTTCCATACTTCAGTACGGAGCATATTTGTTATATTATCCTTCGCTACAATGATCACTCGGCCGAATCTACCTACGAATAACAAAGAAGATTTACTTAAGTCCAATACTGAACTGCTTGTAAACATATAAAAATAATAGGTGAATTTCCATACGATGATTCCTTCACTAGGGAATAAACAATGTTAAATTTTGAAATGAAACTATTTTATCCGGATTAATCGCGTATATTATTGGTATTCGAAAATACATTTTAGAACTGGACGTTTCGAACACTTTACAGTAGTCCGTGGTCATAGGTAGAAGGTTAAAAATTGTTTCATTTCAAAATGTGTAATAATCGTGAAAATCAAAGAACTTACAATGATAATTTTTTATGAATACACATAATAAAAATGTCTCTGATCGCTGTCTGTACTGTACTGATATATGAATAAATATATAATATATATTAAGTACACTTAATGTAATAGAACAAAATACAATGATTTTTTTTGGTTTTCGATGGGTTTGTGCAAGTTTACCTCAAAAACGGCTGAATCAATTTTAATGCAGTTTTGAGTATTGTATTTTAGTAAACTTTCCTTTCATTTAGTGATTATTTTATTCAAGTTAGTTCATCAATAAAAAAGTTACAACAATTTAAATTGTAGTCGACATACAATATTTTATATACCCTATGTTATTATAATTTGTTTAATTTTCCACTTTCTGCTCTAGATTAGATTTTTTAATAGCTTTTATGAGCATTATGTTGTCGGGAATCTAGTGCCAAGACACTCTGTTCTCGTTCTCTCAAATTTTCTCGAATTTGAAATATTTCTTGATGCGTGGCGAACACTGCGCTTTATCTTATTAATAAATACAATCGTTCCCCCGAGTAGGAATGGAATCCTCAACTATCGCGTTTACAGTAAAACAGACACTTTCTCACTGGTGGTCATGATATCTTTAAATTAATCGACTGAACTAAGTATAGCTCGAATATATATATTTACATATAATGCCCTTCCTTTATTTACTAGGAAAACAAAAAGTGTAAAGTTTTTATATATACTTGTACTGTGACCCTTATTATAATTTATTAAATGTTTCCATTTTAAACATTTTATATTCAGATTATTTCCTTTATGTACTATTTGTTATATATTATAATTTTGATCTATATCTTTTAATTATAACATAATAAGAAAATTATCAAGCTATGGCCTGATTAGTAAATGAATATTAAGTTCTTTCTTTCTAGAGTAGGTGAAAGTTAAAATTTTTAATATACCATGTAAATAATTTTCAGCAAAACTTATAATAATATATAAGATATTTATTTTAACGCACCTGCTCTCGTAATCCTTCCCACATTGAACCTATGAGTATAGTTTACTTTGAAATATTCTTCAACTATATGCCGCTCTAACTTTCCCTGCCCGCTGACAGGTGAAAACAGATACTCTGGGTCCATTTCATAGTGAACTCGCTGATATCCAGTGATCATGAGAAGAGTTAAGAGTACTGGGATAATTATGAAGTATCCAGGTCGTTTCCCAACGAATAAACCCAGCCTATAAAACGACCGGTTCAAAACGTCGTCCACAAACGTGGGCTTGCAACCCATCTGAAACAATATATTAGATTATTGTTAGGAAATGTTCATTTTAAAGTTGAAAATAAGTTAATTGATTTTAAAATTATTTTTAACACATACTAACTCTAGAATTTTTTTTGTTAAACAAAAATGACTTAATAATCTTAATAATCGTGTAATGTTGTAATCACTATTAGTTGTGGGTTCGATTCCCACTCGGGGATCATAATTTAATAACTTTACTTTCTCTGCTATGGTAAACAAGACCACCACTCATCAGGTATTGTCATGAATTCGGGCGTAAAGTTGTGAACGGAGTGTCTTGACACTGGCTTCTCTGCTTTGCACAAAAAAGCGTAAAGCTGAAGTCAGGTTATTTTTAACACGAAAAACACATAAATAAGATCGTAAGCGAGTGGAAATTGAAACCACATAACCATTGCAATGTATAGAAATGATGAATATTTAGGTATAATTTATTTATTCGAAGTGTTATATAGCAAATATAAAAAAATACCATCTAACCTATAACGGTGCAGATAATACATATGTTATTTATGATTAAAAGAATAAACATTAAACTAAACATTTAAAGGAACAAGTCAGTTTCCAAACACGACGTATATATATCGACGTATACTGTAACTCGGAAAGAACATTGCAAAAGATTGATGATTTTTTTATTAGACTATGGACTTTAAACATAGGTTGATACGATTTGTGATATTCAATATTATTTATATAATACTTGTTTGTAAACAGCTGTAGTTGTAAGTCTTGTATCGCAGTAGCATGTCCATGGATGCATGCCCTCATTTCGTAATAAAAACTGGTTGTTTATTATATCATGGGTATGCCTTGTATTTGTATATATTTATATAAATATATTTTAACAGTTTTTACCTCAATTCTACTTTTTACTAATTAGTTGGGGAAGTCTTTACTACAAACTTTTGACGTATTTTTATGGCAAATTTCTTATAACTGAAGCCGTCGTTTTGTGCAAAAATATGCCTTTAAATGTATTTCAAAAAGACATTTTTTCAATGAAGTCAATGGTTTTGTTTATTTTACGTTATTTAAACTCCGTTTTGTAAAACCGACGACAGGAACAAATAACGAATAAAGATAAAAAATCTGCCAAATGCACGTCCAAAGGTATATGTTTACAGAGAATGTTTAAATTTGTATTTATCATATTATTTTGGCATACATTACTTATTGGTTGTGAGTTGTATTCATACATTTAGGATATGAAACATATTTTTAGAAGACATATTTAAATTTGAACGTAGGATTCAAACCCGCACCTCTTGGAAACCCACTACGTTCAAATGAACTAAGCATTTGGTATTAGAATAAAAAAAAAAACTAGAGAGAATAAGAGAAAAAACAAATTGTTAACATACTTTGTTACATTCATAGCAAATATTGTTCATTATAGCGAATTGCACTTAATTGTACACAACGTATAGCCTTGTACTAAATCAATTTTTTAATTATATAATTATTTTAGATGCTTAAATAAATGTTGATGTTTCGAGGTAATTCTATGATACCGTAGAATATCCGTGCGGAACGCCTTGACCAACGATTGACCACCTTTCACTTATATGTGTAACGAGCTAATAAAGGTTAAAATGTTAAAATTATCCTTAACATTTTGACCAAGGTGTAAACGAAAATTTGTATTTAAAGCCCTTTATCACTCTGGCAGTCCTTTTATAATTTTTTTAATTAAATTTTTAGTATTTTTTAATTGAGGTAATAATATCCCAATGAAATATTATTCTGTTTTGTCACTTGTGTTAAACATTGCATGCCTTTCCGTAGGAGCCAATTTGCACTTTCTTTAAACCGACCAGGTAAAAGCATAAGTCCTTATAAAGTATGTTATTTGTATATATAATTAGGTAGCTAATATTTTTTTTATTTACATAAGAGTAAAGCCCTTACAGGCGAAAACATAATTGTTAGACCTTTTGAAACTTGATCAATGAAATAGATATATTTAATCTATACCCATTATCAAAGAAGTCAATGCTCTTGAGTCAAGTCAATACGTTTGAAACTTAATCTACGTGCTGTATCGCATCTACACCCCTGTCGCCCATATCTAATGTTTTCTTCGTAAGGCTAGTAGGTAACTATTCAATGAAATTTATTTCTTTGTCTTCAGTTTTGCTCCATAATTGGTTAAGCAAAAATTTTTTTGTATATGGTATTTTTGTACAAATCATCAAACGTTGTTTTCAAAACTTGCCTACAGTCCTGTTATTGAGAAACAGACGGCCAGCTAATTTATACGCTGGCTAATTTAGGTACTTATTTTACACTGTTGCTTTGATAATTACAGGTTTGATTGTTACTAGGCCTAATATTGTCTTCGATTTAGTTATGCTATTTTTATAGTCTGACGCACTATAGTGTAACATGATACGAAGTAAAAATATATTGTTCAAATATTCCGTTTTCCATTTACTGCCATTTTCGATTTCTACTTACTGTTTACTTTATAAAGATATAAAAAATTAATATTAGGTTAGTAAGCATACTGGAAAAAACCACAGTTGTTTTTCTTACCACTGTGAAATTATTCGTGTTTGCTGGCTTGGAATGGAATGGAAATGGAATTATGATTCTGTCCAAATTATATGTAAGCTTCATACTTGTCAATTTAGTATGTTTTTTCATTTTATTTTAACAGTACCTTTATCTACGCCTATAAATATAGGTGTTTATGGATATAGTAATTAAATAAAAATCGAAATATAATGTGAAAATATTTGTCTAATATTAAAAATTATTAATTACAACCTTGTGTAACTCTTTACGCAATAAATCGTCCACATATTAAGCTGTTTATTTTTTAGTAAAATTATATATTAAATATAGAAATTAATAAATCAATGTAATAATAATTTAAAAATATTTAAATAACTAAAAATCACGCTTAAAATATTTATATTCGTGCTACATGCTATGAAAATTTTATTTAAAAAAAAAAATTCGGTAAGCTATTTGGGCTACTTGGTTAAAAAAGCATTGCTATTTTTTAACATTAATTGATATATAGATACGGGTAAGGCTTTAAAAGCGAGTTAAAAATAGACGCGGCAGTTATATACACAGTGGGCAGTGTCTAAGCGCACGTGCGATTCCTGTAGGTTCGATCCACACTTGGGGTTTTATTATTAAATTATTTTCATTTCCCTCGTTTGGCATGAAAAAGCGTGTCGTTGGGTCATTGGGTGGCGGATAATTGTGCGGAAAATGGAGATTTGTGCACGTAAAAAGAATACTCCAATTACGGACCTAACTGTATGTAATAAGTTTTTGATTGTTATTTTCACACACCTGTAGCACATGTTTGAAAATTTAATTTGACCATTAATATTACAGATTGACTCATTCAATAAACGTGTATCTATCTATCTCGCTTAATGTATTAAGAATTGACATACTTTATTCGGCTTTTATTATGATATTAGAAATAAAAATTAATTCTACTAATTTATATATTCAATTTTTGAATAAATTTAAATGAACCATAAGTAGATACATAAGTTGTAGTTAACCAATCGATGTAAATCGATGGAGGTAGTTTAATATGAAAATTTTATCAACTGACAGACGAATCACCCACTTCAGTCTACTTGTAATGACTACGGATCGAAATACTAAAATATACACGATTGATCCGGTAAAAATATTTTTTTATAGAAAGTGACATTGTTTAGCGTATATAAATACGTTAAGAACAGTTGAATAAGGTCTCGTTTGGTTTATATTCTGTATATTCTTTAAAGTTTCATTCAAGTTTTGTAAATTAACATAGAGAGCGAGCAGCTTTACAGTGTGTTTTATAATTTTATTTAGTTTCGTAATCATTTTATTTATGCTGCATTTATCTTTATTGCTCTGTAATTGATTGAGAAATAGTTGAGGAAAGAAGCTAGTTTACTTTTATACTGTCAACTTACTTAATACTCGGCTGCTTTCAAAGAGCATTTCGTATTAGTGTTTTTTTTTAGTTACGATTTAGGTTAGTTTAGGGTGGCGTAATTAAACGCTGTACATTGCCTAAATAAACACTGAGGAACATACGTATTTGTAGATAATATTATTTTTACCGTGAGTGAAATTGTAATTTAGATATCTAACCTATTTTTTTTTTGCTTCGTACGTCTTTTGCAATTATCAAAGTAGGAGTACCAGACCTTTTGAAACGAAATTGATTTAAGTATAAACCTCGTCATCGTATCTAGAACATTCAGGTCTACAATCACATATAACAGCATGTTGGTATCAACACTAATATTTTACTCACTACGCTTTTCTAAATAACATTGGCTCCCTAACCATGAAACTGAAGCAAATAAATATATGAAAAACCTATAATAAAAATATATTTATTCTTGAAATATCGTACCCCCGTCTGCGGAATATTTAGATTATTTTCATTTCTGGTACCTAAAATAAAGCGAGTCAAATCGCGGCGCCCAGTTCCACCGCTTAAAAAGATTCATTTGAAATCCGTTATTTTGAATGATTTTAATTTCAGCGGTAAGTCGAGAACAGTGATAAAACTGTAGCAAATAAATACATGTAAAACCTTAAAGGTATCGATTATGGCCTTGACCTATTAAAACTATTGTTTTATTACTCTGAATGCGAAAAGTAGAACGCACACAATAAGCAGTAATTCAAAATCCCAGACAATTTTACCACAAAGCGATTGTTTCTATTCCATTTCTCTGGCTTTCCAGCCTTATAAATATTTGTAAGACTGACTAATTACACTATTGTTTAAATATATAGATAGTATCTTAGCATTGTTTGCTTTCACCGGTTAAAGACTTTTGAGATATGAGGCACATATAATTAAAATGTAAGTGATCGTTGTCTATACATAGACTATATATGAATAAATATATATTGGGAGCATTTGTCAATATGAATAGAACCCAAAATAATGAGTTTTATTTTTGTTTGCTGTTTGTCTGTGCGTTTTGTTGACTATTGTATTTTGTTAAACTTCTCTTAACGTTTAGTCTTAATTTCATTTCAATCGTTTCATTAATAAAAAAGTTACAACCATTTAAATCATAAATTGGTTTTCGTCGTCGTCGTCGTCGTTGAATTGAAAGTCGTGTCGGGTGAAAAATATGAAATAGTTTAGTCGTGTAGTTTACGCAGGCGAAGCCGCGAGCGGGTCGCTAGTACATAAATATATCAAATAAAATGAATATTAAATTACATTAAGTTTATTTAAAGTTCTATTAAGTGTTACCCTTACAAATCAAACTACACATGAGTTATATTGAATACCATACCATAGGTATATAAAAAAAACTTTTTATATACCTATATAGGTTTGACGAGTAAAGTGCTTTTAAAGACTTCGCACATTGAACAAAAATAAAAAAAATGAAGTATTAAGTATCTCGGTATAAGTAATACTTCAGAATTTCAATGTTGTTTAAATAATGCAATGCTCTTACCGACAAATATGAAGAAAGTATTTTTTCTCATCTTTATATATATCACAATACCTACTAACTTTTTTTTCATTCATTTTCTATATGTAACAACAGACCGATCCACAGACAGATTGTTATTAAAAATTTTTTTTTAAATAATTTGTATTGATCATCGGAATTGCAATGCAATGCAACATGTCTGTCTTATCAGTTCGAGCATGATATAAACATGAAAATATTCTGAGTCCGTTGTGGCGCAATGTGACAGAGGATGCGCAATGATTGTGGGTTCGATTCCTATTCGGGAGAATGATGACATTTTTATTTTTAAATTATTTTAATTTCTCCGCTCTAGTGACAGGACAAAGCGCAGCGTTGAGTTCCGTCATTCAAAATTTAATGTCTCGTATTCAGACGGAAAGTGGAGAACGGAATATCCTGATACTAGGCCTTCTCTGCCCTGAGCCCTGCTATTCGAGAAAAAGCGTTGAAGCCGAAATTCCAAGTGCTATTTAAATCTATAACAATGGCGTTTTCACAAACACTTCCAAACTGAACCACGATGACGTTATAAAGAAACATAACAAAAAATATACTAAGTACTATATAGAAATAATTGAATACATTCAATTACAACTGTGGTATGTTTCTAGACCAAATATTTATAACACGGACAACTAATTATGTACAGTTGCATCTAGAATCAAACACGCGCGGACTGTGAAAGTAAATACGGTCATCGACACGTCACGTGCCAAACGACTTCTGTATTATATTTAAAATATAATAATTGCCAGTGTTTGTCTAAATCTGATATTACCGCTATATTTATGTAGGCAAGTAAACTCATAGAAAAGCCCATGCGCCCATTAACTTTAAATATTTTTAAAGTGTTATTTATATACTTAGAACAAGAAGATTTCGAAGACTGAAATTGTTTCAGACGTTTGCTACAAATGTTTTTTTGACATCCACTTGTCTTTAGCTAATTGTAAGTGTACACTTCTATGCATATTTCTTCTGTCATCCATATAAAGCATCTAGTAGTCTAGTAATGTCTTCAGTAGTGTTGATACAATACATGACGTGACTGACGTTGGTACTAATATTTTCTTCTGGCCATAACTTGAACCCATATTCATGGAATGGAAGCAGTAGTCATCAACTGCTCACTTGAAAATCTCATACAGTGTGTCGAAGCGGTTATTTAATTAATATTTGCTGTTAGCATCTTAATTTGCATAGAGTCTTTCCACCTGGCATTTATCCCGGCCTAGCCAGAATCTGCCTTCCTATTTAACCTCTTCCCCTTTGCACAATCTTTGACATCCTTAGTTAGTAGTTAGTAGGTTAGTGCATTAGCTCTCTCTTGGTTTGCGTAGACTCCGGATTTTTTCAAGCGTCAAATCCGTCCAGGCCCGTCAAATCTCGGATGGATTGATTCAAATCAATTCCAGATCCTAAAGAAATTTCGAGAAATTGTCATTTAATGCTTTTCTACACTAACTCCCAGAAGACCTATATTTAACCAAGGATCTACATGCCAAACTCCAGCTTCCTACGCCTCGTAATTTTCGACTAAGATTTATTTAGTTATTTAGTTAGTACTGAAAGAGTTTTTAAGGTTCATTAGGGTCACAATCTTAAAAAAACGAGGTCTTTGGTTTTTAAATGAGAGTTTTGTGCCGTTTATACACTACGGCTTATTAATTGTCAATTAGGAGCAAGTGTCATTGTCGAATTGCAATCAACCTCGACACGGGTCGTTAGATCTCGTAAACTTGAACTGTAGTGTCGTAATCGGACTAAGTGCTGTCACCTCTTGAATAGTGTAAAATTTACACGGACGACACTACTTACACTGCTTTGTCGTTTGCAGTTAGTAACATATGTATGTACACGCAAACATTCATTATACCTATTTACATATATTTATTTATTTAAAAACTGAGTAAACTACCATTTCGTAGTTGTCAATATTCTATTACTTTACCTTATTATTTTGTAATTAATTCTTTAATTTACTTCATATTACTGCGCTTATAATATATTTTGTTAACATAAGTTATATAAATACTTTAATGTTATAAGTTAAATAGATATTTTAATATTCTAACCGGTATAAATACATAATTAATAGCTACTCTCGATCATCCATATTGTATAATAAATGCTATTTCCATAAAGAATACAATTTACATCAATTATGTGAGATCAGAAAAGTCCAATCGAAACCACAATATAATTTGTATATCATATCGACTATCGACAAATAGGCAATGCTTAATAAGTAAAATACAACTAATTAAGTCATTATACAGCAAAAACACGCAATGCGTGTCAAGTAAGTAGATAACTAGAAGTTCTCCAAGAACGAGAATCGATTCAACAATTTTTCCATGCCGCTTACGCATGTGACAACTAGGTGCTTTTTTTTTGAATCCGCACCTCTTGAAAACTGTCAAAGCGCTCTGACCGTTACGCCATACGTTTAAAGCCGCTACGTCTCGTATCGTGTGTGAATTTTTCTTCTATAATACTGGAAGTGCGAAGACAAATGATAAAAATCAATTATGTTCTGCAGTTTCTACTAAGAAATAAGAATGAACGGGAACTTTTGTTTTTGAAGTTAATCTCTCGTGAATATAAATAAAATGAAAGTGGCTTTTTGTGTTCTCCAATCACGTCAAAGTCACTGAACGTATCAGGATGGTACTTTGACCATTCGATGCGGAATAATTTGTCAAACGGTCAAAGGTTATTAAGGATCCCATTAGGGGTTGAATTTCCAAAAAAAATACTTACATCCATATTATAAATTAAATTACATCCGTAATAAGGGTTGAAAGTGTGTACGAAAGTCCGTCGTTTTTTAAGTTAAAAACATAAAACTTTCATTTCGGGGCACTGATTAAAATACTAATAAGTTATTAATTAATATTTAAATAAATTATTATTTAGTTATCCATTTTATAGACATTTATTCTTATATAACTTAGACTTATATACCTTGGTTTTCTTTGACTGATTAGACAAAGTGTTGGTTTCTTAATATGTAATATATGGAAGACAAGAAAATAAGGACTGTACTGTAATGTACAATACATTAGTGGTTGTGTTGTCATACTTGCTTATCGTAATATTTACATCCTGCTTGTATTTAGCTTTTAAGCTGATACTAATACAAAAATAATTTTAAGCCTCTATTTGGTTTATTTATAGTAGACAATTACTGATTAAATATCAGAACATTAAAGCCTAATATGTAAATTACCGAATAGAATTGTATGAAAAAATTAATTTGCTATAAGTTGTATTATTCGTTTTCACCTATCTTACACGCAAACAACAAAATCTACATTCCGTTCTCGAGTATATTTAGACGGTCTTTATTTCAAGCTAACACCTACTGTACCTTTTGGTATGTAATGCAATTAAAAACACATTGTACCCTTAATTTATCTTTGTGATAAGAATTGTTTGGGCCGAGTAAACTTAAACATTAAGTCTGTTCTAAGTACAAAGATAAAGCAGACTAAACGAAATTGTAACAAGTACAAATTGTTTGACGATGATTACTCACATCCATTTCATGTAAATTTTTTACCTAAGTTTATAATACAAAGGCCAGTGACGGCGTCTGTTTGTATTCACGAAGGTTTTAGGCTCGATTCCCAACTTGAAGAATGATTATATTTTAATTATTTTCATTTCTCTGCTCCGGTGACAAGACAAAAGTATGGCTGTGAGTTCCGCCACTTAATAAGCAATGTCTCGAATTCGGGCGGAAAGTAGAGAACGGAGTGTCTTTACACTACTTTCTCTATGCGATGCATACCCGGCTATGCCGGAAAAAGTGCGTAGATGAAAAAAAAATTGTAATACTTATTATGTGTTTAAATCATTGGTTCATATTTAAATGTATGTACTCGTATAGTTAGAACTTCAATTAGTAAGATGCGGTGAATTCTATTTAGGGTAAATTAATCTTAAAACTGCTAGTGTGCACTGTGAGTATGACACTGAGTTCAACCCTGCCTCTAAAAAAACGTAAAGTAATATTTCATATTTTTATTTATTTATCTACAATTTTTTAATTTAATCAAGCATATATATTAATATTTATTATCTTAGCTATTGTCAATAAGAGCGAACTTCAAAACAAGGCATAGCACAAAAAAGTAACTCGATTCGACCCGTGTATTAATTCAAACTTGCATTTTTTAAAAAATCGATTTAAATAATTGCTTACATAATGAAGTTACTAATCAGTGATACCTTATTTTAAAACGCAACTGTCGGTATTTACAACTTGCAATGTAAAACAACTATATATTTAGCATACTAGCGTGTTCATATATTTATTTGAAGGTAACATTAATTTTGCCACTTTAAAATGTTACTTTATATTTGAAATTAATTATGTTCAAGACATTTTAAGAGGAAATCTTGTCTCTGGTGTTATAATAGAGTTGAGCATGCGAGTCATTAAATTAATTCTGCTCGTCGAAATAATACTCTAAAGCTAGTCTGTACTTGGTCCTTATTTTAATTCTACAAATTATCTTTTCAAAAGAAACTGTTTTAACGGGATGCCTGTGACCAAATACTGTAAAATGCACACCGAGTTTACCAACAAACTACGGACTATGGAGCAAAGTGTTCGAAAAAGAAATTAACGCGTTTAATCTAATAAAAATATTTTCATTTGAAATGTGTAAAAACTCGCAAGACAGGGTAATCTCATTTAATGTTTCTCGGAATTCAGCTTATAGTGGGCTAAGTTAGTTACGCCACTAAAAATAAAAAGAAAAACAGACAAGAAATTCTGTTTCAAGAGTTTTGGGTAATGCATATTTATTATAAGTTTAATTATGAAAGAATTTAACACTTGCGTGATGGCAAGCGCCATGACTGCCCAATAAGTGTTGATCCGTTTATAAGCTTGCATAACACCACTGCGTCCGTTACCTTGATAAATCTGTCAGTAGTTAAGTATTACATAATTAGTATATTTCCTGAATATATTGTTAGCTAAGCAACTGGCTGAAGGGTAGGGTTCAAAATTGCTCAGATAAAATATAAATTCGTAGGAAAATTTGATTGAATTCTGAAAAATTTAAATCTTATTTTATTTTTTTTATTTTATTATTTTATTACTTATATTTTAAGTATAAATAAGATTTTAATTTAAGTATATTTAATATGTAAATAAATACATCAACATAAAATTAACTCTCTATCAAAATCATTACAGTCCTATAAAGCAAAGTGTTGTAATATCGGTCAACCATTATAGCCTCTTATACCTATGTACTATAAAATATTACAATTTTGATAAGCATATGTGTTTTGTTGCAATTTTACTGTAATGTTTAGAAGTAAATATATTGTACGACTTAAATACGTGTTTTTTTATGTCTTATAAGACAAAGACATATGAAAAAGACATATGACATATACAAAACATATTTTTTTTATTTGTATGACTTGATATGACAAGAGTGTTTTGACACTAGGCTCTCTCTGACTACCGTGCTATGCGGGAAAATCGTGAAGCTGGTTTTTTTATTTGTATGACAGAAGATAATTATTGGGAAATTATTATAATGAAAAGTTAAATAGTTTATTAAAGTATAAAGTTAATAAACAGAAATAATTTACAATTATGATGTCCTTGAACTAGTAAGAATTGATGAAATTAAAAAAACTAATTCTCTTGTGAACAACTGTCCAATAATGGAGAAAAATGAGCTGAAACTGTTGAAGATGCAATATGGATCCTTTACATGAAATTAATTATATACATTTATAAAAAAATAATATATACATATTTTAACGTTTTTAAAGTTTTATTCCTACACTTAGGAAACTGGAATAAATTCTAAGAAAACGTATAAAAACTGTGCGATCAGAGCGCTTGGACCAAGAGGCGTGGGTTCGAATTCCGCTGCGTTCAAATTTTTATACGTTTTCTAAAAATGATTTTTTTTATTATATACATATATTATTTATGGAATTTTACGACCTATTTGTATTTTTAAAAAAAAATGTATCAGAAAAAATAATAGTAAATTTCAATTTAAAACTTTATGTGCATCTCTACGGCAGTTTTAAATATAACTATAGACATTTATCACATTATAAATTTATTGATAACTCAGAAAAAAATATGGTAAACATCCGTACACATATTCGTATAATGAACTAATTGTAAACGCGTTCAAAAATGTATGCGCCAGCCAGATGTCTGCTTAATTTGTAATGAAAAATTATATATAAATATTCAAATCAAAGCCAATTAAAATAACGTTATATATTGCATAACATTCTTAATGTATGTAGTAATAAAATGTAATTAATAACCTTTAACCAAATATGAAGGTCAAACCGTATTTGATATCGCTTATATATTTGTTGATTCCACACATTTATCGGCAGTGAGAAAATCTAGTGATGAATTGAAAATCCGCTTAATATCCGTTATATGACTGAAGAAACGCCTCCAGTTACAATAGTGGTTGTAGAAAAAGATTGTTTTCCAATTTAGTTTTTAAAACTTGTATGTAACTTTTGGGTATATTAGTCGATTAAATATAAGATGGTTATAAAAAAATATATATACATCGTCGTGTCACGTATAATGTATAAGCGTATAGGAATTTCGACGCAATTGTATGTAGAACGCATGGCTTAGCGGCCAGAGCATTTGGACGGTTTCCAAGAGTAGTTCTTTTGCGTTAAAATTTTTATACGTTTTCTAACAATATAGATTAGTTTCATCGACAGTAAGAACAGCCAAAAATTATTTTGTTCCTTTGACAATAAGCAAATTAAAAATAAGAAGGCTTATGCATTATATTTGTGTTTTACCGTTCCACTTCATTGTCACACACAATTTCTTCGTTCCACAATTTCTCGAAACTTGTAATATACGGGTTGACACATCACCATCAAAACTACGATATAGATAGATATCTATCCACTGTAATAAATAACACTAAACTAAATAACAGGGCACATTTATTTGTGATATTATTAAACTAGACGTGGCTTCGGAAATCGACGTTGAGTTGCGCCATTTAACACACAATGTTTCGATTTCAGGCGGAAAGTGGAGAACGGAGTATCTTGACACTAGGTTCTCTCAGGTTCTCCCTGGGATGCGGGAACAAACGTACACAATGTTTGTGACTAATTTTTGTTCATGACTTACCCATGCATAAACTAAGTTTATTATTGGCTACCGTCATCTCACGGTAGATCATCATCATCTCAAAATATTTTTTTTAAATAGGCACAAAATGGATAGCTATAATCATTTATCACTTCTTTTATGTCTATTGCCAAAGGGATGGAGATAAAAAATAATATATTTTTTTGCTAATGATAAAGAAACGTTCATTAAAGTTTGTTTTTCTATTTTAGCTATGTCTTGTCCATGTCACACTTAATTAGATTTATTGCATTTTTAACGATTTTTAACAGATTTGCTTCAGCAAAAAGAAAAAAAATTTTTATATTTACGTTTATTCTTATTACCTCTATCTAAATTTAGATAATAGATAATATGCAATGTACTTTAGAAGGTAAGGTAAAAATTTAATAACTAGTACCTTATTTTAAAATCAGGTTCGACAACAGTAATTTAATTTTTGTATATTCTTCCAAAACTAAAATATGTGTGTAGAAATCAAAGAAATTTGATATATCACATTTTTTCCCTATTAATAATTGCTATACTAAAACGATCTTAAAAGCTTTCGCAACCAAAAACCCATCTCAACCCAGCACTAGTGTTAGACTTTCCTTGTATATAATGATTACTTCAGTATTACACAGCTGTTACGGCACAAATAGAAACAAGGCCAAAAGTTTTATGCCACATTATCTGTAATATTTTAATTGCTTCCACGCACTGTTAGCAAACATATACGTAATGGATCACATCGAGTCACTTTGTGTCCTAATCGTCGCTAATTTGTTTGCAGATCATGTAACAATCGTCGAACGTATATGATTAAAGTATTGGGTGTTACTAGGGTTGGCAACATTTTATTGTCCGAATAGTATTTAAAAAAAAACTATAAATCTAAAGTTCGCTAAAAAAAAGTATCGTATTTCATGAAAGGAATATAAAATAGACTAAGAGATTTATCTACCCACAATTATGTGCACAGTGAGTTATTTCTATAAGTTGCGAAAACGAAAAAAAAAATAAAGTGGAATATTTCTTTATTGTGTTTCGGAATACATTTAATAGTTTTGACACGTTTTATCTATTGTATTGAAATATAATATTTTCGTATACGATATATATCTTATCTACAGTATATAGTACGGAGTCCCGAAATACAGTACAATAATATATAGTACAGTACGGTTGGCAACCCTAGGCTTAAGTGATAATGGCAGTATGGCAGAAATCGATTCAGTTAATCGTATAAGTATTTAGAATTATTACTTCAAGAAATACTACTTGAATAAAATTAATTTATCTATGTCGTCTAAAAAAAATATTTTGATGTGGATTTGTCAAGATGTTGAAAAAAGTTTCGTTTGTTTGCCTTTCTGTTATATGTTATGATTAAATTGTATCGAGGTCAAATTTCTAAATCAAATATATATTATACTTTCAAACCTATTGAGAAAGCTTTATTATCGCTATACAAATGAAATAGAAATATTTTATTATTTATATGTCAGCATAAGGCAATGTAAAAAATACGAAAATAGATATAGTAGGTATATTAATTATATTTTTTAATAACTAATTCTAGTGACTAGTCTAGCCAAGATACGAAGTTTATGCTTAACTGTCAAATACTTTCTCTTTTTTAGATAAAGCTTTTCATATCTCTATTTTTTTATTCTAAAGACAAGGCAAACGAGCGTTCGGGTCACCTGATGGTAAGAGATATCTTTCTCTATCTGATAAGCTTATTTATTCAAAAGTCACCTTAAATATTTAAAAAAACGACTATTATTTTTTATTCGGCACAAGGTTAAGTAATCTCATCTAAACAAAAGGCACATGACAGTTGTTTCCCCTAATTTGTGAAGATTTACGGATCCAAATATTAAGGCCGCACCTGATCCGCATCGAATTACATGCTCTTAAAGTTTTTGTCAAAATCTCAACGTTTTTTGTAATCAAGGCTTGTTTAGATGTTTTTTTAGTGAACTGATATATTCTATTTACTTATAGTTTATAATGTAAATTTTATATTTATTTTTTACAAGGGACAAGTGTGCACAAACAAACAGATGAAGCGAAAAGAAAATGAAAAATCGTTGTTTTGAGTTCTATTATAATGATAATAATAATAATGTCGCTAATATATATATATATATATATATATATATATGTATATATATAACTTCTTTTTTCATATATCTTCCATGTAGAGACAGCGATCAGTTATATTTTTATTATATGTACATATATATACATTAGTTTTAGTACCTACATAAAAGATGTAAAACGAGACGAAATATTTAATACATTGGACTTATTTTATACAAGGGCAAAATGTCGGCATCTATTTTTTGATTAACTATGCGATATTTCAAATTTTAAAAACATATAACTGAAATATATTAATTAAACCTAAAGTATTTTTTTTTAAAGAGTATGTCTGTATCAAACTTTTTTTAAAATGAAAAATATAATTCTTTTAACTTTATAATCCTACCTTAAAAGTAATTTAAGCATTTTCTTAAAGTGCTATTCGCACATTTAGGACATTGCAAAAGACATATTTAGAAAACGTATAAAAATTTGAACGCAGCGGGATATGAATCCTCTTGAAAACCGTTCAAGTGCTCTGACCGCTAAGCCATGCGTTCTACATCCAGCTACGTCATAATTCTTTCAGTTTAAAAAAAAAAGTCAAAATCTAAAGTCAGTTTTCAGTCATCATACAGTCATTATCATCATTACTAACTACTAGATATAAGCTTTTATACCAGCAGTCACTGAACTCTGTATTTTCGTAAGTACTCTTTATTTAGTAAGAAACGAAAGTAGCTTTAATTCCTCCACTGAAGACGCTATATATTAATGTCGGGTGAAAAGTTGAGAACAAAGTGTTTTGACACTACGGACTTTCTGAATACCCTGTCAAAAAAGTTAAGCTGCTTAAAGACTAAAACCGACACAAACTATTAATTTTTTTTCAGCTTTACAATTTTACCGCATAGCACGGTAGCCATAATCATCGATTCCAAATTAATAACAGGAATTTGCATTTATTGTAACATAATTTAAATATCTATTGCCTTAAACCTTCTAATCTTGAATATAAGTATAAATAAGTGTGACATCTTAGAGGTCACATCAAGGCATCATCGTAGTTAAGGCTAAAACAAGAGGTTATTTCGAGGCTACAGGGCTTTCCTCATGGGGAAACTTCCTGATATCTAATGTGGATCAAATTTTAACGATCTTATTATAGAGAGTTTCAAATTAAGTAGATTTTTACAAGGGAAAACGTATTCAAACTTGTGATTTACCTGATTGAAATAGAAAGTTGTAGATTTATTTTTCATTAGCGGGAATGTTAATAGGTTTAAGTTCTTCATTTTCTAAATGCTTAGAAAGTGGAAACAGTATAATTTATTACTAGATTTTTTCTATCCATTCCCCGTAAAAAAGAAAATACAAATATTTAACACTTATTTTGTATTACTAGCGACGCGCCTGCGTAAACTACAAGACGATACTATTTCTTATATACCCGCGATAATTAATTAATACTAATAAACGCGAATAATTTAAATTGTTGTATATTTTTTTTTAACCGATTGAAATTACATATACACTAAATAAATATTAACGGAAGTTTACCAAAATACAACAGTCAAAACTGCATTTAAATCGGATTAGGCATTTCTGAAATTAGTGTCAACGAACGCATAGGCAAACAGAAAAAGGCAAACAAAAATCAGAGATGGCAAAGTTACATTACATACCATTATAGAAGTTTCTAACCAAGTTTACTTTATTCCTTACGTAATTCCCAATGCAATGAATTTAAATAAAAGAAAATATATTTTTATTTAAATACATTATGATTTTGATATTATCAGTAAGCGCTTGGCTCATCACCAATGATCCAATCAACCATCACCAGTGACGCACATTTTTTTCCAAAACGTGTTCTTCCTGGCATTTTCCTCAGAAACACACGTGTAGAATTTCAAACACTTGTACTTATAATATTTGGATAGAGGCACGATAGCGTTCATGGTTTAATAACCCTGAACCGCGTTATCGTCCTTACCAGCCTTATACGGGAACGGTGGGAACGGGAAATTTTTTTGTCAAGAGGGTTTAATTAATTTCCAATATAAATTGTAGTTAGAAATCTTCGATATAAGAAAATTTCAGAAAAGCCAATTTTTGTTTGACACTATGCTCAGTGTCACGACTCTCCGCTCCCCACTTTCCGCCTAAAATTGAAACATTGCGTGTTAAGTGGCGGAACTCAACGCCGGACTTTGACTTCAACATCAAGCCACATAATAATGCAAAAAGAAATATCACTTTAATTCAAATAATTAATAATAAAAATTAAAGGTGCGCAAAAATGCGCAAAGCATGGCATTTTAAAACACAATGAGTGTTTAACATGAAATCCTGTGTTAACAATGTTTTCCTTACTCTGTTAACTATACGAAGGCTAAAATAACACATGTTGTGTCAAGTTCAAATGACATATACCTGAATATATTTTTTAAGCCGTTCAGTATTATTTTTAAAGCAAATTTACTTTAACCCTGAATAAGTTTCTGATAATTTATTAGGTTCATTTTTTCCTTATTAGAATAAAGCTTAATTATATTTATAGGAGGTTAGGGCAAATAGAACAAAAAAGGTTTATTGAAAGGAAACATTACTTATGAGACTGCTTATCAAATCAATGTAATACGAAAAAAATGTGTAAAATGACTAGTGGTCATTATTTTACAGTATAAGTCAAATGACATACTAATTAGTAATTATAAAATATTTTTTTGATTACATCAGTTGACCATCTATATAATAACTTTATAATATAACAAGTCAATTGACAAACTATAAAATCTATTCATGTTCCAACATTACAATGTTTATTATTATTATTACATTTTAAAATCATAGTTATTAATGGCGTATAAGTTAATTCACTGCTACTATTTGAAAGATATTGGAGGTCATAGAAAAGAAGTTAGATGTAATTGACAGGTGCACGACTTCAATGGCCGCGCAATCGTACGACGACGCGATCGCGCGACGGTGAAAGTCGTTCTTGACCTACGTAGCCGTTTTTTTTAATATATTATTAATTTCTGAAAATATTTATTATTTTCTCATTCTCATTGTAGTAATCGAGAGTTAATACTATCTATTAAAAGAATTAAAATAGAAATAGTAATAATATACGTATTGAGAAACAAGTAAACGTTGCGTTGTATCGTACATTAGTTTAAAATCGCAAATTAAGACTTTCAAATGGCAATAAAGAAAATGATTCAGATTTTAAACGAAATCTCAGGTTAATTTAAAACGAACAAGTACTTGCCGTCCTGCTTTCGTCAATCATTTGTCATTATGGACGCATTATTCAATTGTGAAATTCTATTAAAGCGATGTAATCGTCTTCTACTTAGGTTTTTTACAATTACTTAATATACGCCTACACTAATCAAGAGTTACACGAAAGAAGTCGGATATATTATTGTATTTATTATTTCCTGCTTAACACTAGATTAAGATTAAAACACCTCTCCTCTAATCCTTCAGGGATAATTAAAATCTTAAACAATAAGGTACCTTATAAGGTTATTTATACCTTAAGATATAAATTTTTACTATTGTTTTTAATGCGAATTTGTTATTTGTGTGTTTTTTTAGCTTTACGCTTTATAGCAAAGTAGACAGAGAGAACCTAGTGTCTTACCACTGGAATTCGAGCCATTGCGTGTTAAGTGGTGAAACTCAGCGCCGCGATTTGTTCTACAAGAGCAGGCAAATTAAAACTGAATGGGAATCGAACCTACACTCGTCACACACAGTTCACAGTTAGAAATTGGCCTACTACGCCACGATACCTATTAAATTTATTGAGATACTTAATAAAATGTGTTTGTAATTTAATTCTTTATTATCTTTTATTGATTAATTTTCTTTGATTAATTTCTTATTATCTTTTATTGATTAACTCACGCCTTTTGTATATTTCCTTTTAATTTGTTGCAGGCTTATCAGCAGGTTAATCTGTCTAAGATTACCGAATTATGCAAACCTCTTAGCTTTTATACTTTAATCACACATTTAACAGCTTCACTATAAATATAAAATCATAAATAGCTTACAGCTGAGTTACCATCAGAATGTCATGTGGCGTTAAAGATTACAACACAATCGTGTTTCCGTTTTGTTATGACAACTTGTACAGTTGCGTCCGTTCCTTGGTAAACACCTAATTTAGTGTTACACACAAAACATACATTGCGACAACGATACGAGGAAGCAAATTAAATGTAAATTGCCATACTTATGTATACTATGCGAAGGTACATGATATTTATATTTTAAGATGTTACATTTTACCTAAACAAATTGTTTGTTGATGCAAAAGATTCGTATATTCTAAGGTGTAATTTAAATTGAAAAAAACCTAAGCGGAAGACGATTATTCTAAGGAATAGTTCAATCTTAATTAGAATGACAATATCTCCAAAGAACGATGAGTACGAGTTAAAATGTGATATAATTTTTTTAAAACAGAATGTTTGCTTTGCTATTTCATTTGACAGTTCACGATACGGGTGACTTGTGAGGATAAGTGAGAAGAGAACACCAATGAATTTATTTCTGGGAAAGCCTGGCGGCCGCAAAAGCCGAGATAGCGTAGATAGGAACCAGAAAGCACTCGGAATTGGGACTTGGCGGCAGAGAGACGTAAAAATGTACTGACCATCGGTGGCTGTACAAGTTAAGATGATGATGATGATGAGATGTATGATGCGGGGGTCACTGCTAAGAGAGGAAGTGGAGAACCTTGTTTTATCATCAAAAATAAAATTAATTGACACCGAAGCTAATATTTCAATGAACAAGACAGATTTGAGTTGATATAAGTTTATATCTTAATCTCTTATAACATTTCTTTTCCGCCTATGAGAAGGGGTAACGACCAGTGTCGCAAGGCCGATTCTGCAACTTCATGATGTAACCGCTTGATCGCTAATCACTTTTTGCTCGGGAAAGTGTGTTAAACATTTCATTTTATTCTATTAAAAATTAATATAAATTTGTTTTTAATTCAAGATCATAGTTTTATATCAATATTGTTATTGTATTAAGAATGAATTTTATAATGAATATATTAATAGTTCGTTGAATGTAAATCAAGTAATTTTGTTACATTTTTCAATGTAAAAATATATTTAAAAGTTAAACTAAAAATTTGGAAAACTTATATTGTATCTCAATTAAAAAAAAAATTAAAAACACTATTTGTGAATAATTAAGTATATAAATAAATATTAAGAAAATGTCCGTGTATATACATACATATATATAATAATTGTACAGACGAAAATGTTAATTTAATTGGCAATATATGTATGTGGGTACGAGTATAAGTAATAAATAAGAACAATACTAAAATATTTATCTATACCTAATTTATTTTTGGAGATTGAACACAAATATTTTAGTATGGTAAATTAATCCATATAATCGTTCCGGAAGTGCGGCACATGTGGATTGCGCCATTCACCTTACTTGGCCTTTGTGAAAAATATAAAATAAGGCTTTTATCAAACACAATAACTAGATTTTCAAGTGTATTTAAAAACAATAAGGTAGTCATAGTAACATATTATCAAAGTAATAGTGTTAAATGGAGACCGTTCAAGGTTCCGCCTCTTGAACGGTTTTCAAGAGGCGCAGGTTCAAATCACGCTGCGTTCAATTTTTTATACGCTTCCTAAATATGTCTTTCTCACGGCCTGTGCGGTGAAACCATACAGGGACTGAGGTACCATCTGAGTTATGTTAAAAATGCCCAAATTCTATATTACTAACTTATAAATTATAAGTTATACTATACTATACTAAACTATACTATACTCTATATACTTAGACAAGTTGGTTAGAGGGTAAATATGACATAATACATAACAGATAAAAAATTGTATTGTTTTCATCATCTAGTTGCTTAGTCAGAAAACTTAAGTTATCATCTTAATTAGATCTGGCATGGCTGGACCACAAAAATATACCTACAATAAAATACACATGAATCCGATGTATATTTATTAGTCGACGTGTAAAAAACACATTGCCATAGCAACATGTATGTCTTGTCTCTTTGCACAGTGTGTTTTATGAGTTCCTAATGCATTATAATTATAATAATAGTTTCTGCACAGTAACTTTTACACATCTTATGCACTGAATCTGAACTAAATTTTGTAAGCAGTAGCAGATTAATTAACTTGTAGCTAATATAATTCAATTTGATTATTACACATTGACAAACAGGATATCTTTTGCACCAATAACGCAAATGGGCCAAAATTCAATCACGGTATATTTATGTACTACAAAAAAACTTCCTGAATTATGCGGAGCTACATTTCGGTATTAACTTTACATACATTTTAAATTATTGGAATATATAAAAAATACCTTACTATCTATGATATAATTGGTTATAAATCAACCCCATTAAGTCTCCAACGCCATTAATAATTCACTTAAAGATAATTATTAATTTTTATATTCCGCTGGTTTTTATTTTTAAATCGAATTATTTAAATGACCTCACATTATATGTAAACGTAATTTCGGCTTTATTTGGGCAATAATTAAACATACAATCTAATTTTAATATTAAACACGTATCTTTTTAAACCGTATAAGAAATTTAACGCAGCATGATTCGAACCCGCGCTTCTTGCAAACCGTCAAGCGTTATGCATGGCTTAGCGGTAACCACTACGCCATGAGTTCGTGATTCGAATTCCACCATGTTTAAATTTCATACGTTTTCTAAAAATGATTTTTATGTCGAAGTGTGTGAATCTCTCAAAAATTTTTAAAAATCTACTTGATAACCCACACATTTGTATGAAGACTAAATGTATCAAATTATGATATTAAATCTTTATTTATTATATACAATATTTTACAGTGAGTGAGAAATGGCGAACCAAATGTTACTAGAAGTTTTTGATTAATATGAAATGTGAAAATTTTCTAAGAGAACATATATTTTAGCTCTACGAGTATGTTGTTATCATAGAATAAAGGAAGTGGTGAATAATATTTAATTTATTTGTTTCTTATCCTCCTAATATTCGCTTTATGGAAATAACCTGTATATAAATATTTTCTGTGAATAAAATTAATTGACGCAGTGTGACAGCATCTGAAAGTGATGGTTGTGGGTTTGATTCCCACTAGGGGGTAAGACTACATTTAAATGATTTTCATTTCTCCCCTCTGGTGACAAGACAGCGTGGCATTGAGTTTTGCCACTTAACACGCAATGTCTCGGAATCAGGTGGAAAGTGGAGTATGGAGTATCTTGACACTTGGTTCTCCCTACATACAAAGCATGAAGCTGAACCCTTTCGTCACGCGTAAAGGCGTATTTAAAATGAACGTTTCAATATGCATTGGCCAAAGTGCATTGATTACACGCTCGATAGTACAAGGAATAGAGTTTAAATGCATTAGACATAGTCTGCACCTTATCTTTCAATTTTCAATTTTGTTAGACAAGTTACAGCTCGCTTCCTTCTCGGGAGTTTTTACCACTAGTTAGATTATTTTCGCTTCTACGAGTATCTTCCGTTGATTCGAGTGTAAGATATTACATCCGTACAATTTTCGTTCCCGTAGGGATTTTGGTAAACTCTCGCCTATAATTCCAAACATACAAGCGAGTACTTGCCAATTTTGAATTTTCTATGAAGTTGTCTATCAGTAAGTCAATGACTAGCGAAAGAGTTTTAAAAATATTGAATCGCTTATCGTCAATTACGATGATCATATAATCAGAATTTGTGGACAATAAATTAAATAGTAGAAATGCTTTCAATATAAATATAGTAAACTTAGAAAATTATAAATTTTAAATCATCACAAATAATTGCACGATATATAAAAACGAAATAAGTTCTTTGCTATTCACGATTATTACACATTTTGAAATGAAACTATTTTTAACCGGATTAATCGCGTACAATATTGGTATTCGAAAACACATTTTAGGTAGACGTGGTCTACCTGTGACCACGGACTACTGTAAAGTGTCCGAAACGTCGGGTTCTAAATTGAAAATATCAAAACGACGTTTAATAATAACTATATTTTAAATTTCAGTTTATCCGCTCGTTTCGTATTTGTTAGTGTACGCGACCATATAATTAAGGTTTCATTATAGTGAAAGTTCTTCATTATTTACAATTAGTAAAGTTCAGAAAATTATTAACTCTTAAAAGTATATTGGAATGATATATTATGTACATTTAAACAAAATCAGGAAGTCTTTTGTAATAAGGAAAGAATATTGATTGGAATCAGCCTTGCTTTATCTCACACATCCCCTCAGGACATTTGATATCAAATATTTTGTTCTATTTGAAGATGTGTGATATGAAGCAGAATTAGAATTTTAATTTTTTTTTTTTTTAGTTATTATCTTCCTAGTTACCGTAAACTGAAAATACATAGATACAATAGTATTAAGTAAAGTTTAAACACCAATCTAAAGTAAGCAATAAAAGAGTTATTGGACAATATTTTTTGCCAATTATAAGTATAAAATATAAATTTTACGGCTAACCGGATGTTTATAATTTATTGTGTTTTCAAGTTTTTCATTCTTACGTCACGTACATACTGAAAGGTGTTATCCTTCGGAGTTCGTAAACCTCCTATAATTTTTTGAACAGCGAGTAGAGTAGAATAAACTCGATATGTTTCATAATAACTTCCTGGTTGGTTGATTTCCGCCAAATATACGCAGGCTTCAGATACCTTACCAATTTTGTTCTTGTTTTGGTCAAAATGTTTTAAACATGAAATGCGCAATTCAATTATATGATAAAAAGTGTTGAATATACGTACCTACTAAAATTGACAATGGGCTGATTAAAAAATATAAATATAAAAAATATTTTTATTGGAACTAAAAAAAGTACACGTAGATTAGTTCTATAATGACCACTTTGTAGTCCTTTACGCCTTCCTTTAAAAAATGACTTAAAGGAATTCCAAATATTACTCGTATACACTATTAGACAAATAAACATACCAAACACTAAACTTAAATAAAAAAATTATAATGGTTTTTAGATTTTAATTAATAATAATATC
The DNA here is from genome assembly GCA_038994665.1 of Podotricha telesiphe. Taxonomy (NCBI): domain Eukaryota; kingdom Metazoa; phylum Arthropoda; class Insecta; order Lepidoptera; family Nymphalidae; genus Podotricha; species Podotricha telesiphe. Next base: position 184,915 of record JAOYRR010000158.1, read on the forward strand.
TAACCTTGGTGCCAAAACCTAAACAGTTAGTGTCAAATTGGTCACCTTGACGAAACACTGGTTTTCGTCATAAATCTATCAAAAAGCTACCTGCGTATTAATTGTTAACTATGTATGCCTCAATTATGCAAAAGTAACGTGACATGTGTATGGAATTTTGTTTTTTCTTTAGCAACGTCTATGGCTGTGTGTAAAATGTGTGAAATGCCCAATGTGTAAAAATGTGTATTTGTTTCCTTCACTTATTAATATACATATTATATAAATTAAAATTCCACATCATCTATATATATATATACTGGTGTGGAATTAAAATTTAAATTTTAATTAAATTAACGCGTCAACTAGGCTAGGTGAAAAAAGGCTTCACCTAACATTTTATTTTTAGCTTACACGAGTTGTGTAAAAATATTATTTATACATAAATTCTAAGTTTAGATATCGTAATAAACTAATTAGCGCCCTCGTTTCCATTAGAAACTAGAGCCAAGACCGCATTTTGTAAGCTTTAATATTTACTATATTAATACAGGATTTAAAACACTTATTTACAATGACATTAAACAAGTATGCTAAGTTTAGATATATTGAAAAGTATATTTTTTTATTTCTATTATAACCAGTGTTTGTGGTGCTTGTATGAGTTATTAAATATTATCTAAAGAACCAACACATGTAAATGTCTATGATCCGTCAAGATTAAGTAAAAAGAAAATTAGTTATGCAAGTTACAATAGCATTAACAAGTTCTCCCGTTCAAAGGCAATCTGATATTTACAGGATACTAGCGACGGAATCCGCTACTCAAGTATTAACAAATTCACATATTGATTATTTTATTTTATTTTTTACTTAAATAAGTACAAAACTAACTGTACACTTTTCATTGATATAGCCAATGTCACAAAGACATTGCCTATATCATAACGTTTCAATGTTAACAATTTGTTTTTATTTTGTACTGGCTGTACAAACTAAAAAAAAACATTATAAATAGTAAATAAGTTAGTCAGTAACTAGATATTTATTTCAACCATAGACTCCTTACAAAAACCAAATTCACATTGAAAAATGAAACTAAACATAAAAGAAAAAACAAACATACACACTATCTTATTCTAGCTTATTTTATTGCTACGTATTAGACTATATTATAAGCTAGACTATATTATAAAATATATATGTCTGAATCTACTACCCCATAGCACGCCTTTTGAAAATAATTTAAGAGGGTTCGAGTCCCGTTGCGTTAAAATTTTTAACAAAAGCATAATGTAAATTCCGTTTTCCAAATTCCTAAATAAATCTACCTGCTCCTTACCCAATAATTCGCCTGCGTGTCATTTCTACATCGCCCGTGACTTTATCTAAACACCCATAAAAATAATTCTGAGACAAATCGAGTTGAAGTAAAAGTGTATACTTCGTAAAATTGGTGTCGTTATTTAATTGCCACCTATTATGTACTTTATTAAGCGATACGAGTGAAATCTTAAATTATGTACCGATGGCGTGTTATACGAAATTAAATAACGATAGTTTAATTAAAGGTTCAGATTAAATTGTTTTAATTTTTACTTTAGGATATTTATTTTACAACTTAATTTGAAGTACAGTAGTGTATAGGAATTGTATTACTCAAATGTAGGTATGTCACAAATCTTAGGCCAAAAGTATATATATATATATATATATTTACGGTAACGATAATTATGCTTAGTAACGGGAGTTCACGACACACTCTACATATATAGTCAGTCTATAAAAATAGAAATATTTTGAATATGCCAGACCTTTCCCATCTGAGCCACGGAAATTAGATATATTTTATTACAATATACGGTTAGAGTTTTTAATACTATTTTGTTCAAAAAATGTGTACAGAAAGTTCTCTAGATAACTAGTGATCTAGATATTAAATCTCCAAGTTAAACTTATACGATAGGTAGACGGAAGTTTCTAATATTCATAATATAACAAGTAGGTAGAATATTTATCACACTTTACTCCTATAACCTAAGAACTGAATCAATTATACGCTTTCTCTGTAACTGATATGCATTGAGATATAACGGATAACCGTATTTTATGCGTATCCATATGGACATACATGTATATTGTAGATGTAAAATATTTTCATAAGTATTCTTTATATGTTACACGTAAAAATTGACATTTAATGAATAATTTATTTACTGTAAACTAATTTATTGAAATATTATATAGCTTTTTGAAATGAAACTATTTTAACCGGATTAATCGCGTATAATTTTGGTATTCGAAAATACATTTTTAGAACCCGACGTTTCGAACACTTTACAGTAGTCCGTAGTCACAGGTAGGTCTACCTGAAAATTATATGCGATTAATCCGGTTAAAATAGTTTCATTTCAAAATGCGTCGAAAATCGCGAAAATCAAAGAACTTATTATATTATATATAGCTTGTTCACAAGTAACAAAGCATGTTTAAATTTCATCAAATTATGATCAATATTTCCTAAATTTTCTATATAACGGCCTCGTTTATTTATTTTAAATGATTTTATATAATATACTGCACGTTTATAAAAATCACTGCAAGCGAATGACTCTTACCATTACGTTCAATAACATTACGACAAATTTAAGTTTTTTATTTATAAATCTTGTTCTACTTTAAATGGAATGTAATTTGACTTTGAAACGCTTTAACAGATCGTGATTGTTAAAGGCCATTTACAAGAAAATAATTGCGAATCAAATAATATTGAAATAATAAAGGTTTCACGGATGAAATTATACAGTGAAATTAGTCATAAAATGAACACATAAATACACACCATTCAGAATTAATATAAACAAAAAATATATATTATTAATTTTTTTAAACATATTTTATAGTTTTATATAATATATTATTGATATGAACGGTTAGCTCTAGATGATGCTGCTCTTTAGAAATTAAGTGATTTAGATGTGTTAAAGCTTGATAAAATTATTTCATCATAAGTAATATCCAAATATTTTAATAAAGTAATTATTTTATTACATATCGTCATTCTGCGTGAAAGTACACTTACGGCGGACGTATAAGTGTTGAAATTAGGTACCCGCAAACGAAACCGCACATCGCAATAGGTCACTATATTACAAAAAAGTATATATAAAAAAAGAATATAAATAATCACCTCGATCGATGAATTTTCTATACACTTCACAAAATATAAATCCCCGGAACCTTCGCACAAAACAAATAGCACTATCACAAAAAAATGTTTCACCTCAACACTGAAATTCTAAACATATTTTGAATTTTGTAGAGTTGCGCGGGCGCAGCGCGGCTAGTCAGCTGCGGTAGAGCGCGAAGTGTGCGACTGGAGCCCGCCCCACTCTGCCGCTGTTGAAACTTTTGATAAGGACCACCTCCACTTGTGGCTTCCCGTCGAGACCCTAATCCTTTACGGGCCTACGGATTTTTTGTCATCTCACTGTCAGACGAAGATTCTTTGTTACCGTGCTTTACTTACATTTAGACCAAAAACCTGTTTGGTAGTGAAATTGTTTGAAGTCATTTTATATAGATGCGTGATGCTAACAATGTACTTACTTTGAAATAGATTTTCTATTTTCGCGATTTACGTGTTTCACTAATCAATTGTGTGTATAGCTTAGTATGCACGTGCATCGGGGTACACGTGGCACTCTTGGCAATGGAACAAGAATGAAAATTTTTGCAGAGGGCCCTTGAAGCCAAGCGTGATTAAGAGTTGATGACTACCCGATACGGTACATAACGTGTACTCTGTTAGTTTTATGTTTCCGCTTGCCTTTGTAGGTGGGATGAACTCAAATGTATAATCGTTACTATTTTATTTTTATAATAAATATATATTAAATTTAATCATTGTAAATTAATAATGATACATATATTTTACAATATGCTACAAGCTGGGGGCTGTGATCCTGCAAACTTTTATGAAGTTATGTCATGTCATACAGTGGAACAGTGCCAGATTTAACAATATGGTTGTGTATTTTAATTAAAATTATTTTTAATATTTTTTAAAGTGTTATTTACACACTTAGGAATTTGGAAATCATAATTTAGAAAACGTATAAAAAATTGTTTCCTTTCGTTCAAATTTATATACGTTTTCTAAATATCTAATAAGTTGTTTGATTTTCACGATTATTACACATTTTGAAATGAAACTATTTTAACCGGATTAATCGCGTATAATTTTGGTATTTGAAAATACATTATAGAACCCGACGTTTCGAACACTTTACAGTAGTCCGTAGTCACAGGTAGACTTTACATCAGTAATCCGGTTAATAGTTTAATTTCAAAATGTTCTAAATATATGTTTTTTAATTAAAATTATTTTATTTTCCTCGGTCTGGTAGGGCGTTACACAACCAACATGTAATATATCTAAAATACGAGCGGATAATAAGAAATGAAGTCTTGATTTAGTCTAGGTTCTCCCTGACTACACTGCTATAGGCCGGCCCTACACTTTTATATTTATTATTTATATATAGTATATGGTATAGGTAAGTCAATAAAATACCTAAGAAATGGACAATTATATCATAAAAGTTAAAGTTAATTAAAAATACCTGCAAAAGTAGCTATAAAGAAAAAATATATATATCCGCAGCGTTCGTTAGTCAGAATGGAATTGTTAACTCAAGCATATATATATACTTTAAGCATATATATATAATTTCATTTTATTACTCTCTCTCTCTCTCTTAGAGATAACAGTGCTTTAGAGATAACAACTGTATATACATATACATTACTGAGTAAGTGACTGACGACGAATAGCTGAAAGTAATGGGTATAGAAAGCTACAATTTGATATAAAAGTATAAATCCTTGGGAAATGTACAGAAGAGCATATTTGAAAATTTCTCCAAGAAAGAAAACATTTTTCTTCTTCTTCTATTTAACATCGAAGTTGCGGACTAACAACATAAATCGTTAATTTTGTAGTAGTATTTTATGTCTTTTGTATAGTAGGCATGTTCATAATATATCATATTAACATACTAAGATAGATATTTGAAAGTAATATGTAATATTATAATACTTATTTTAATATTTTATATTATTGAAAAACATATTTTTAGAAAACATATAAAAATGAACGGTTTCCAAGAGGCACGGATTCGAATCCCGCTGTAACATTCAATTTATACGTTTTCTAAAAATATATTTTTCAATTTCCTAAGCGAGTGAAGAACACTTTATAAATGTTAAAAAAATATATATTGTTTTTTACTAATTTCATTTTTAAGCAAGATTTCTAATGGACTCGTAAGCGAAGGACTAAAATTGGTATACAAAAAGCACATCGTCAATTTCTGTGACATCATCGTGGCACCCATTTTAAATATACAATGATTGTGGGTCCGCTATACATATTTAAAACGTTTTCATTTTAGAAGTAGGCCATCGAGGCGCAGTGGAGAATCGTCTAACTCTAGACGTGATTGGTTGTGGCTTCGGGTACCACTCGGAGGAATGATATTTAAAATATATTCATTTATCCGCTCTGGTAAGATAACAAAACACTCGATTCGAAGATGGAAGTGGAGAATAAAGTGTCTTTTTAGTAGATTCTCTCTGACGACCCTGCTATGCAGGAAAAAGCGTGATGCAGGTGGGTTGGTTGGGATGGGAAGGTGATTTTGACAGTTTTACCTAATATTGTGGTAAAATCGTAATGTATAATTACGATATTACCATAATATATTCCGAGGAACTGAGTAGTCAGTAATGAAAAGGAAATTACTCTAAAGAAAAAAACTTAGTAGAGGTCAAGTAGTTGAAAGCGAATAAATTATACTTGAAGTATATTTGGTTATTACTATTATTATAATAGTAAATGGAAAATTTATTATTTATAGTTTAAAGGTACCAAGGCTGTAAAGTGATTGTTTTTATTATGATAAGTGATTTTTATAAATTTAACACAATAAAAAGACTAACTTAATTTAAATGTACATGCTTATTGTTTCTGCTTGCTTGTTAACATAAATATCTTTAATATCTTTCATAATACATATTCATATAATTTTTATATCTTTATGTACCTTTTGTAATTTGCGAAGTTAATGGATTAATATAGCCTACTCTATTATAGCCTTGTTTATTAATTTTACAACAAAAAAAGTTTAAAATTTAATATAACTTATATAATATAAATTTAAATATTCCCTTGAAAAATTTGAACCTACGACCATTGCAGTCAGTCAGGCAGTCGATCTTATTGATCCATGTCGACTTCAAGAACATCGATCCATTTTACTTGTATAAGTTACATCATTGTAACAAGGCTAACCAGTTCAACGCAGGTTGCGATATATTAAATTTATAATAAAACTATTAAAACGAGTACTTTAAAATATTGCTGTAATAAAACAAATTATTTAATATAATATAATGTACACAAATCGTTTTATAATATTTTCTTTTATGCTGCCGATTGATATTTTAAAGACATTGACAGGAAAATTTAGGTCTTTCAACATTAGGTATTGATTTCAGACCTATTTTATAATTTTACATTTGATTTCGTCTGTCATACTTTTAATTTTAACTAACAAATTGAGCTACAATTAGAGTTATATTTGCTTTAATAATATATTATCCAAATAGACTTAATATTATTATGTCTATATAATTTACCTATTTATACAATCAATATTCACTATCATAATGACCAAAAACAATTTGGAAGGTAATCGTTATAAGTTTCGATATATATTTTCACAATAATGCATTATAAATATATTTAATCAAATTATATACCATACACACTACCATATCTGTATATTACACTTTTGTATATAGTGACACACATGTTGCTAAGGCAACGCGTACGCGTATTGTAAATTCAGTAAAATAAAAAATAGTCAAACTATTAAAAATATACTTTATTCGTTATATCAGATGTTTCACATATAGGCCAAGTTAGCATTGCTAGGTCAATGTCTAAACTACTCAACGACGGTCCACTTACTGGCCGACAGCTATATAAATTCCACTCATTCACAAAATGAGCATCCTAATTTGTGATTGCAAATACCACCTACTATTGATATAGGTAGGAGGTACCTATATGTGCGATACTTTAAAAACCTTACCTAAAGTCAGTCCGTTCGTTTGTAATGGAATATAAATAATTTTAACGTTTATTTTAATAACTAGCGACCCGCTCGCAGCCTCGCTCGTGTGAGCTATAGCTGTTTTGAATTTTCGGCAGCATTTTAGTAAAACAGTCGATTTCCTGGAAAATCTAATAAAATGGAAGAAAAAGTTAGAAAATGTTCATCCCTACACCCTCAAGTACCCCTATATAAAATTTCATCACAATCAGGTCACCGATCGGCCATGATGATGTCGCAGACAGATTTGAGATTTCGAGAAATTCAAGACGCATATTGAATGCCGAAAAACACTAACATTTTATACACTAACTACGTACAACAAAATACTGTTGATATTGAAACTTGGGCCAAAAATTATAATAATCCCTCAAAGGTAAAGTTTCTTGTCTCTTAAACTTGCGCATCAGATGTCTTAAACGATTGCAATTTTTTTTAACCTTAAGGCTTTTCTCTCTCTCTGAACCATTCAATTCGAGACTATATTAATTTCAACGCCCATCTTCTTCTCAGTGAAGAGAAAAAATTAGAACAATATAAATATAACCATTTCACTAAGTGGGAATCAAACCCATAACTATCGCGTTTACAGTCAGACGCTAGTCTATTAAGTTTAATGATTTTTATTTGATAACAAAAACCGCCCGCCACACTTAACAATTGTCACGAATGCTGCATTGACTTATTGTTGCTAAACAAGAACCATGACAGACCAACTATGGTCTATCATGGTTCTTCGTCAGATTTTCTAGATCTTTTATATGACACTAGAAAATGCTTATCACATTGAACAGTTTTTGCTAAGGCGGCATTCGCTATTTTCTAATTATTTACTATCGATAAATTATTGATAAGGCGACATTTCGTTGCTTTTTATAGTTTAGCAGAGTTTATATGGTTGTCCAATAAATTTAACGCGTCAGCGGTAAATTGTTGATCACACTGAATAACTTTTATTCGTGTGCCATTTCTTTATTTGTTATCGTTTAGCTGGTCCATTATACATAAAAAGTTCCATTGTCGAAATCAATTATACTCTATATCCTGACCGGGCTTAAAAGGTATACAAGAAAAAGGAGTTTCTTTAAAATCAGACTAACAGACAAACTGACAGACAAACAAAAATTGTAAAATTTATAGATTCATATCATACTACTGTTTTACATCCCCCAAAATAGTTTTTCGTAAATATATTTAATGTATGTTTTATTATAGTATAGATAGATAAGTAAATCATTGATAAGGCATTAGGTACGGAATTACAACAAAGTCATAACGTTGTCAAAAAATGAATATTCATAGCGTATACATACGTAAGAAGTTAATTCTATTTCGGGAAGGATTAAAATATTTTTTTTTCAGCTTTTTCTTACATAGCAGGACCGGTAGAGAGAACCTAGTGTCAAGACACTCTGTTCTCCATTTTCCAGCCGAATCCGAGACATTTCGGGTTGATTAGTGAAACTCAATTCCGTGCTTTGTCTTGTCAACAGAGCGGAGAAATGAAAATAATTTTGAATATAATTTTTCACCCGAATGCGGGTCGAACCCACAGCCTTTACGTATACAGTTAGACGCTGTCATACTGAGCCACGATGGGTGCTTAAAGAAATTATGTCCAGAGATAAGGAAGTTACAGATTCTGATGATATTATCATTATATGAGTAGCTCGCTTAAGTAATCTTTTCTTACTAATTAAATACAGAGGTCATTATAACAAGATGTGTTTTTTATAAATCAGATGTTTATTTGAGTTCATTATTGTAAGTGGAATATTTACGATTTTATTACCGGTAGCGTTTTGTATTGTCTATTGTGTAGTGGGAGTGATTCTTAACTTTTTTTAATAGAAAATACAAAGGCAAACGAGCCTGATGATAAGTGAACACTGCAGCCTACGACCAAGTGTAACTCCAGAGGAGCTGCAGGTGCGTTGCGGGTGAGGACAGACGCGCCTTTTGAAGGTACAGATGTCGTATCGACTTGGAAGCACTGCCGCTGGCAGGCCATTCCACAGTGCAGCACTTCGAAGGCAGTTCCTACAAAACTATAACAGATTTAATTCTCAAATATTGTGTCGTACTTTTTTTGCATTATTTGTGTCCCGTAATTATACGTTATTTTGCCGTACGTACGTCTGATCTTGAATTTTGTAACTGAGTGACAAATTTATTTCATATTTTATTCATAAAAGTTGGATCACATCAGAATCGAAAACGTGTGCAATTTTTCAAGCAAATCATCTGACAGACAGGTGAAGCTAACAAAAGCATGTTATAGGTGAAATAACTTTACTAGCTTTATACGATTCTTAAAATGTTTTAAATTAAAAAAAAGGTAAAATCACAGTGATACACAAGTGTTGGTTAGCTTAAATTGCCTAGAAACAAAATCATGGTCCTTGGTCGTGGTTCGGGACAGATAGACGAATTACATGTAGCATTTGGCACGCAGGGTTACACCCACATCACTTAAGCGCTTATCGTAGAGTTTGCAGAATTTAGCTGATAAATATGCGAGCTTAGTTTAGTTCGGACAATAAAATATAATTTGTATTAGCATCTTAATAAAATAACAACCGGAATTACACACAATTATTTGTTACTCTCATAAAGTCTGCCACTGAACACGAAATATCTGGAATTTAGGCAGAAAACGGAGAACAGAGTGTTTTGGCACTAGGTTCTCTCTGACTACCGTGCTATGCATGATAAATCTGGAAGCTGAAAATCTTGAAATTCGACTAGGTATGACAAAATGCATTATATGTTCGTATTGTAATGTTTTATTCATAAAGTATAGTGACAAAAAATGTTATTTAAATATTTTTAACACTTTAAAGTGCTATTCACTCACTTAGGAAATTGAAAATCATTTTTAAGAAAACGTATAAAAAATTCAGCGCAGCGTGATTCGAATCCGCGCCTCTTGGAAACCGTCCTACAAAGTAAGTTGTAATAAGCTTATAAGAATTTGACGCAGCTAAATGTAGAACGCATAGCTTAGCGGTCAGAGCGGTGAATGGTTTCCAAGAGGCGCGGGTTTGAATTCCGCTGCGTGTAAAATTTTTATACGTTTTCTTAAAATGTATTAAATTTTAATTCTATTAATGATTTATAAAAATATATATGTTTATTTATTAATTAATTATTAACATTTTATCAGAAAGAACCTAACGGCATGACACTCCGTGAGTAGAGCGGCGAAACTCAATACTTACTGCCTACCAGAGCGGGGAAATAATTTAAATATGATCACTTTCTCGAGTGGGCATCGAAACCAGAAGCAATCGGAAAGTGAAGAACGGAGTGTCTTGTATGTTGCATGTATGAGAATGTCAGGAAAAAAGGGTGAGGCGGTATCATTTGCATGTGTTAATTTTTTTTAAATTTTCAATTACTTTTGTAAGAACGTATAAAATGTAATGTATATTATGTTAAAATATATATTTTTTTAAATATAATTAGATGGCCCTTTTTACTGCAATGCACATTTATAGTACGTTAAAATTGACAACAAATAGTGACCACTTATATTAAGTAAAACGCATAAGTTACGATCGTTTCGTATAATGACGAAACCGCAAACTGTCCAGATTCTAGAGACATGCGGTTTTAGGCATTGACATTAATACTTTTAGATTATATGTGTTTGTAAATTATACATAATCCTTATAATCCAGTATGGTAAAGATATTTATCAGTGTAAATTAGGTTTCTTTAAAGCACTGTTTATGTTGTAAGTACAAATGATGGATGGTTTTTTAATAAAATATATATATTGTTAAAAAAATATTCTATTGTAATTTTTATAACAATTTATATTTAAAGGAAACCCAATTAATGTGAACGTATTTCCAGGCACTAAGTGACGCATGCGCACGTGCAGTCGCCATACAGTGAAAGTAGAAGATAATCATGCACGCGTTTTCGTTGAGCAAAATCCGTATACCTTTCTCTAAATGCACTTTTGTATTACATACTACTTAAGTGCACATTGCAGTTTTACATTTATTGATATATCTATACTATATAATAAGACAGTAAAAAAGTTGTATCTGTACATTGAATATATATAAAAAAAAACAATTTAGGAGGATGTAAACACCATTATAAAATACGAATCTATGATATTGTCTGTCTGTTTGTACGCGCACTTCTTCGTAGTTACTAAATCGATTCGAATGAATCTTTTTTGTTGTATACCTGTTACGCCTGGTTAGGCTTACGGATATAATCATTTCGAGGACTGGACCAACTGATGTAGAACCATAATGAATCAGCTAAACTATAAGAAACTATAGAAATGGCACTTTAATAAAAGTAGTTCCCTGTGATGAACATTTTCCTAAATTATATCGATTTTGTGTAATGTATGTTACATGCATAGGTATATATGTATATTTTTAAAAAGCTTTTTAAAAAGTTGGAAATAAAAAGTTCAATTATACATTTTGAAAAACCTCACGAAGGTGATTGAAAAAAGTATAAAATAATTGAAAAACCTCCGATTAAAAGAATTTATGTAACGCGACGACGAAGACGGATCCGTCCGGCGACGGGGTTGCCTTCATTATTTTAAATTTTAACATAAATTTTGTCGACAAAGTAAAAAAAAGAATACCAGTTATCAAAACTGTAGATGAATTTTAATATCCTCAATTTTTTTGCCAAAGTACTACATAGTGTGGTTCAAAATTTGGCCGACGAGATCGTTTGTCGAAATTTGAAGTAGAGATGTCAGCCCCCGACGTATTTGTCCCCGTCATCTAATTACATAATTTATTTAAAATGAAGTTTTTTTTTTATTATTTCATTATTTTTATAATAACATTTTAATTGCCATGGACTTTTAAAAAAAAAATATTTTTTTTTTTCACATATATGAAATATTATTATCGTTTAATAAAATATATGGATATTAAACATATCCGAATTAAAGTAACTTACATAATAAAGCAATAAACGTGTACCAATTATTTTACATCTAAAAGCTATAAAAAAAAACACAAAATATGTAGAACACTAAATTTACTTCAACCTTAGTTGCGCTACAAGCTCTCGTTACACAAAATGCTTTTCATTGTAAAAATTTTACATTAGACTGAGGTACATTGCGCTTTAAACAAAACAATATATGAACAATCCCTTAAGGCATCTTTAGATTTCCAGATTTTTTTCTTATGGCTACATTCACGCATATAAGATATTTTAAACATATGTCAAATTTTCTAAATGTTAATTTATCCTCATTTAATTTTTGAGAAATTCAGTAAAAATTTGTAGCTTAATCTAAATTCTCATTTTGCACTACTTTTAATAAATTTGTACTTATTTTTTTATAGATATATAATTAGAATATAAAAGTGCAATAGAAATATATATAATATAATTAAGATTGCTTACTATCAATTAGGTAACACATTTATTATATCATTTGCCCTTTAGTCCCAAGAGGAACCCAATGCCCTGAAATATTTTCAAGATTTAATTCTGGTATTTAGGATATTAACAAATATTGTTTAGCACACTGTGTTTCAGTGTGCTAAACTTTATTATAATACGGCTCGTGTCTTCACTTTGCGTTTGGCAACTGCGAGCGTGACGTATGCGGTAAATTGTTGCGACTCTAATTTCGTTTTCTCATGCAAATAGCATCATCATAACATATTTCTATTATATTTTATTTTGTTTTAATGTTAAGTGTCTATTTGAGTTGAAGTTTACAGAAGTTCAGAGTTGGTCAAATCAACATCCCTTTCAAATTAACGTACCTACAGAAGAAGCTTGTAAAAGCGTAAAAAACAAGTGTAAAATAAAAACACTTCACTAAAATGTATTTTTATAAATGTAAGTATTTTTTAATTGTATTATGAATACCAATAACATACGCGATTAATCCGGTTAAAAATAGTTTCATTTCAAAATATTTATTAAATTTATTCTATTGTATTCTGGCGCAGTGGGACAACATCTGTTTGTAAACGCGAGTGGTTGTGGGTTGGATTTCCATTCGGGGGAATGATTAGATTTAAAATATTTTCATTACTCCGCTCGCTCCGCTACTTAACACGCAACGTCTCGAGTTGGAAAGTGGAGAACGAAGTGTCTACACTAGGTCCTCTTTGAAAAGCGTAGAGCTAAATATTTATATTTCATGATATTTCACATTTTTTACGTATTTTAAAACATTGAGTAGCATAGGAAACGTCTAAACTACATAATTATACTCATAATTAATAGCAGTACTAATATGGCAGCAGTTTTTTTTATTATACAGGCCTAGACTTCGACTAATGTTTTATCGACACAGAAAAAATAAAATATTACAGACTTGCACTTTATTGAGAAAGAAAGATACATACAGACAGACATTAAATTAGAAAATATACAAGAACATTTGCAAAGTGCCTTCTTGAACGAACGATCTAAGTAAGATTATACCGAAAGTATTTTCTAAATTAAGTGCACAGCAATGCAAATGTTCTTTTGTCTATGAGCAGTATTGGCTAAAATATAATGTAACATAATAGTGGAAGGTGTCGAAAAAGTAACTGCGTGCCTACAAACAAGCAGTTCGAGGTGCTCCGTCCCCAATTCACCCGAGCGTGTCGTTGCATCACTTCGGACATCATTTTCTTCGAATTATATGTCAAAACTTTTATTATGTTAGGTACATTTTTCTCAATTGGTTTAAAAGATATTAATAAATGAAATTAAATTTGTGAAAATTGTTATAGTCGGTTAAACACAAAATAGATCTAGAAAGAACATGACGTGTGTGCTAACTTTTATTTTCCTTTTTTTACCAGGATTTACCTTATAGCCTTTAAATAATAAATCAATGGAAAATTTAAATTCATAACAAATGCGTGGAGTTTAAAAATTATTTTGTTGGTAAATTTTAATTACAATAACTATTACTAATAGCGCCGATAATGAGTAAAAAGGCGTGGCCATAGATACGTTTATGTATGTGAGATTACACAAATTTATGTCAAACAAGTAATATATATATTCAACAAAGTAATATATATTTTCTTAATTTAATTGTTTTCTTTATTATAAGAAATACTGGTTCTTCGTACTTGTACTGGATATGAACTTTGACTGTGACGAAATTCATACCCTTCCGCATAACGCTGATGAAATAAAACGGGAGTTAAACCTTGTCGTCAATCATTATATTAAAAGTGAAGACACTTTTAATATAATGATATAATCATTATTTATATCGGTATAAACTCTTATTATAACGTCCAAATTCAAAATTAACTAACAGTTAACTAATTTTCCCATTTTTAATTACCGTATAATATTGATACTGGTACTGCTATCAAGAACGAGAATGTTTTTTAGGGGCGTTTATAAAAACGTACTGTTTTTAAATCCGTCAAAAATGCCACAAAATAAAAACATATTTAATAATCTGTTTTTATTCTAAATTTCTTTTTGACGCTTCTATTAGCTTCATTTGTCGGTATGTATGTAAGGGACGTGAATTTGACCTTCCGACGATCTGATTTACTTAAACAATTTGCACGCTGACACGGTGAATACTCATCGAGTCTATAGATATTATATGTTATTTATTATATATTGAAAGAATAAAAATTTTCTAGTTTATTTTCTCATTATAGCAGTTATATTCTGTATAGTTTTATACATCACTATATTACTAATTATATTTTAAGCTTCACGATTTTAGCCGCACTGCAGGGTAGTCAGAGAAAACTAGGTTTTCTCTGACTACCCTGCAGTGTATCGTAGTCAGAAAAAACCAAGACACTCCGTTCTCCACTTTCCACCTGTGTTCGAGACATTGCGTGTTGAGTTGCGCTTTGTCGTTCACCAGAGCGAAGAAATGAAATTAATTTAAATATAATTATTACTCCTATTGGGGATCGTCAGATGATACCAGTGCGCCATATCAATATTTTCGCCATATAAATATTTTTCTATCAATATTGTACAAGAATTTCGTAAACGCAGATGTACGCATCAATTGTAGACTAAATCATCATATATAGGTACCGAATATAAGTGTACCGAGACGGTCGTCATAGGCCTAAGCCCTCGTGAGTTCATTCACTATATAGTAGTGATTAGATTAGGGAGGACGGACATAACCAATTTGACTTATCCCCTCTATGCTATTGCGGCATCGTTTTAGTTCTACACGTGTAAATAACTTAAGATATATTCTGTGGTTTGTCTATTTTAATGATGTGAATATATCTACATTTTGGTTTTAGGTATATCTTATGTAAAAGACGTCAAAATTACATTTGAGGCCATCGTGGCGTAATGGACGAGGTTTACAGTGGCTGTAAACGTTTTTGGTTGTGGGTTCAATCACCATTCGGAGTAATTATTATATTTAAATTATTTTCATTTCTCCGCTCTAGTGAGACGTTGTGTTTCGCCACTCAATATGAAATGTCTCGATTTCAGACAGAAAGTGGAGAATGGAGTGTCTTGATCTTCTCTCTGAGAACTCGATGTTCTCTCTGATAACATTGCTGTGCTATCTGGAGCTGAAAACAAATTTACCATTTGTCTACCTCAATTTTATTTTTAAACCTACTAGTCAAAAAAATATAAGTATACGTTATCTGTTGGTATATGAAAGTATATGTGTTTAATCTATTGCTGTAAAAATATTTGTATTCTGTAAGTCTATAGGAACTTTGACTGTGGCAAATATCATACTTCTCCGTCCGCAAAATTTTCGTAAAAAGCAGTTTAACGTATTGATGTAATGACGACGTTTATTAAATAACAAAAAATAATATCCTGTACAGGTAATTTCGAATATTTATAGTTTAAAACATTAAAAACAAATGCCTTTTATATATGCTTAGATGAAATTCTGATGTCCATGCAAAGGTTCATAATTGAGCATTATGATTTGTTAAATTTTATAGCAAATATGATTATTAAATAAAAAAAATAAATAGGTTTTAATGTGTTAAATATGAACGTTAGCTGCAATAATTAACTCATTTTTTGTTATATGAAAAGAATTGTACTTATTTTGTTATATGAAACGAATTATCTTGCGTACTGGCCTGGATTCATGCAGAATGAGCTGACTGTGTCTTGCTCTTTGGTGTGATCGGATTGAGCATTCAAAGTTTTCAGTATTGGGTCCCAGGTAGTAGAAAGTTTCCAACCGTTTTCTCTATTTAAATTTGGGTGTTTTTGTATTTCAATAGCCTCGTGGATCATCCTTGGAATCTGTTTTCCCTAGCGAAAGTATGAGGTTTATGAAACCTGATGTAATGGTTGAGTTTATCCGTTGTATGCTCACACACAGCTGACTTCGATACTAAGAAATCATTGGCAGTAGTTTGATATAATAATTGTATCAAATTACAGACAAATGCCATCTCAGTCTACCTGTGACCACAGACTACTGTAAAGTGTTCGAAACGTCGGGTTCTAAAATGTATTTTCGAATACCAATATTATACGCGATTAATTCAGTTAGAAATAGTTTCATTTCAAAATGTGTAATAATCGTGAAAATCAAAGAACTTAAAATATAGATACTTTAACTAAATGAAGATCCTTATACGGGCTTAAGGTAACCTATCTGTATTGTAATCTTGAAATTATTTTTTATATGAAATATTTCAAATATGTATACATTTTCAATCACTTAAAAAAAACTTGTTATACTCCAATTTCTTATTGCGTGGTATCGTTGTAGTTCTTGTAATATAAGCAATATTATTTTTTAATATTTATATTTTGGAATAAGTTAAACTTTTATACAGTTATCATATAAATCAAAATATTCAAATGAGAGAAAGTGTGCCACAATCATCATGATTAATGATACCTTGCGTTTTAATTCGCCCATACACTATTAAGTGCACAAAATTGTCGAATTTAGGTCAAATGGCAATAATTTGTCTTCGCAGGATTTGTGTCGTATATCTTTCTCAAAAGGTTAAATAATACATCCTTTCCGAGAAATTTAAGACTTAAAAAATTAAGTACTTGTTCTACATGGCATCTGCAAACGCGGTAACTTCAGTGTTGCTAACCAGCTATTAGGCACTTAACTCTGGATGTCAATAAAAAAATTTATGATGTTAATTGTTTTTTGCAAGAGATTTTGTTTTAATTCACTGTTTGGATATTAGTTTATTAAACTTATTAGAAATTACTCGTTGCAAACCAAAGTTTAAATGATAAGCTATATATAATATTTAGAAGCAGAGTCAACAAAGTTTAGTCTGCTTCCTTTTTTTTTAAGGAAATGATATGAACTAGTATTAAAATAAAAAAAAACCAAAGCAAGATTGAAACTGCGACTGTTGTATGCAAGCAGTCAAGGTGTCCACACAGTTATGTTCAAGCTACATTATATAGTCGTATTAATCGTAAATGCACGTAACGGATGTAAAACTCTCATCTCATAACACATATGATTACTCACGAGTAAGAAATCGGTAAAAACCATAACTGGAAACGTTGTATCTGTAAAGTGTGATCGTGTATTCTCACTAATTAACTATATTAGATATAAATATTAAAGTAATTTGGTCTTAATGACTTAAAACTAAAACGCTGAACAGATTGTAATGTAATTTAACATATTTCAAAATTTAACGTTAAATATTAGACATGCTTTATTTATTCTATTGTTATAATGTTTGAGAGTCCTGCGCTTATTAATATTTTTATACTTTTAGATCTCCATAATATCGTCCTCATTTAATAACAATTAAAAGACACTGATCGATTTCGTTTGATTTGAAAATATAAATATAATTTAGAGAAAAATTAAATTTATTTAGATTATATTGTCACTTAAAATATAAACAAGCGCTTATTTTATTAGTGGAATAGATTGTAATTTTTGTGTTAATGGAGAAACTGTGTCGGTCAACGTCCGTATGCGGATAGTGATAACACTATTACCTACTAGTGTTCTTATATACATACTTTGATGTGCTAACACTGCGGCAATTGACCTGCATTTTTTGCTTGCTGCTCTCAGAAAATGAATAAAAAATATGAGTTATGTTCGATGTAACATTTATTTAAATTTGATATTGAAATTTCTTTCATAATTATTAATAATTTATTTCTATATTCTTCAAGATATATGAATATATAATAATGTTGTAAAAAGACATATTTAGAAAACGTATAAAAATTTGAACGCAGCGCCATTTGAACCCGCGCCTCTTGAAAACCGTTCAAGCGCTCTGACCTAGCGGTCAGCCTAGTTCTACATCCAGTTACGTCGAAATTCTTATACGCTTATTACAACTTATATTTGTTGTTAGCATCTCTGTAGAGAGATTTTTCAAATTTCTGCTACGCAAAGATTCTTCTACGAACAATCGTTTGGCAAGAGAGAATGCGCGAAAGAATGCTCGAAGAGCGAGTGTACTAATTCTTACTTTTCAATTGACTTCCAATTATTGTATACTCGTACTTACTATTGTATACATACTACAAACATATTTAAGAAAATCATAGTTTACACGTTGTTATGTTTTCAGTTATGAACTTGTTGTTATATTAATATAATAAATGCAAAATCAGCTCTGGCCAAACCGCGAACCTATTGTGATGAAATTATGTATAAAGATACTTGAGGGTCTTGGGATGAATATAGTCTCCTTCTTTCTTCCATTTTAGTAGGTTTTCCAATAATTTCCTTGTTTCACGAATAGGCCACCTAAAACACGAAACAGCTATCTATATATATGTAGGGTCGTTGGTGTTTATTATAAACGAGTGTTTATTTTGTGATGATTCATGAGGGAAAGACCTGGCGACCTGCAACACTTTAAAAGGCAATTCTTGTTCAGGCGTCTTTCCAATAAACTCTTTGGTTACTTTCCTATAATGTAAGTTATAAATTTTTTATTGAAGTGAGATAAATCAGTAAAAGTTTATTACATAAAAAAAATACACTCTCTAGAGTCTAGAGCCTTATTTGTGCCTCATTCTATTAGGTTTATTAGCTGTAATATATATAATTTTCATATGTAATTTTATTATATCGATGTTCGTGATTTATTTTGAGTATTAAATGATATGTTTTATTTAAACAATATTTATAGGCATAACAAACCAAAAACCAAACTATGCGCAACATAAAATACAAATTGTTCGAGTTTAATAGTCTATTGAAAACGTACTTGACTTTAAAATTATCATTGAACAAATTATTTACTTATGCACTTACTTATACATAGTACGAGTATGTTACTGATATTACTATGTATGAACAAAAAATATAAGAAATATACAAAATTACATATATACGCTAAATTACTAATCTTGACGTTTGGTAAATCTAAATCTTCTAATAAATTACGATTTCAAAGCAAATTAGAATATTGAATCATACGAGCTAATGTTTTATGTATTTAATATAACGCCCCATGTTAATGACCATGGTAAGTTAAGAAAAACCATATATTATAAGGAAATTTATAGAGTTGCTAACAACAAAAATAAGTTGTAATAAGCGTTTTGTTCATATTCTAAGTGTGAGAATAACACATTAAAAAATGTTAAAAGTAAAAAAAGTTATCGTTATCGTTTAAAGAGATCATTTGTTAAAGGGTGTTATTATATATTATGTTCGAGGGCATAGTGGCGCCGTAGGACGTTGTTGACTGTAAACGCGATCGGTTGTGGGTTTGATACTCACTCAGGAGAATGATTATATTAACATTATTTTGTTTTGTTCAGCTCTAGTAAACTAGTGTGCAGCGATTTTGGGGCGCAAGCGAGTGCGGAGTGTCTTCACACTAGGTTCCCTTTAAATACTCTGCTGTGGGGGGAGTGTATCACCTATAAGCTAATCGCTAATACTAAAAAAACGTCAGTAATATAATATAATTTTATTTATTTATGTACACACCGATTGGTAATAAAATTTGATTTGGCGACCTAGAATAGGCGTTTCGGGCCAAAGGTCAGTGATAACGAATGTCACAACAGTATTGGTATGTATTTGTACTAGTTTTTGTTTTGTAGTATATTTTATATTTTCCCAGTAGATTGCCGCAACTCCGTTTGCGTGGACTTTATGATTTTATGATATACTACTTCCATATTGTACCGAAAATGGACCCATAATTAAAATAACTTCCTTTGTGGTCTAAATTACCACTTCATAACAAAGAGGACCTAGTTACTAGACACTCCGTTCTTTGCTTTCTACAAAAATTCGATACATTGCATGTTGACCGCCGGAACTCAACGCCCTGATTTGTTTTACGCAAGAGAAAAAATTAAATCTATGTAAATATAACCATTTCGTCGAGTGGGAATCGAACGCACAACATCGCGCTTTCGGTCAGACGCTGTCACACTGTGCCACAATGGCCTCAGTGTACAATATTTATTTAGTAAAGTTAGTTCTTAGTTTGTTTATTATTTCTTATAAAACTATAAGTAAACCAGCTAAACAGCTGGTTTACTACCATTCTACATCAGATGTTCTACTCTTCGAAATCAAATATATCCTAAGGCTTGCAAAGTTACTATGAAGTTTTTATAAATCATAGATTCTTATTGTATTACTGTTCGCTCATCTTCCTAAAATATTTTCGTATATAGGTATTTTCAATGTACAGATAAAACGTTTTTTGTATTGATTTATTATAGTATACATCTTCTTCTTCTACTTCCTGGCATTAATCCCAGCAATAGCCAGGGTATGCCTTTTCACTTAACCTTCTCCACTTTGCACGATCTTTAAAATCCTCGGTGATAAGGCACATTGAACAAGAACGGGCTAAGAGCCAAGCCCTGGTGAGCCCCTATCGTAATCGGAAAGGGTTTCGTGCCGCCAACAACAGTCCTAAATATTATCATTTTTTTATATATATATATTTTTCGTATGCCAACAACAAATATAAGTTGAATTTCGACGCAGCTAAATGTAGAACGCATGGCTTAGCGATCAGACCGCTTGAGCGGTTTTCAAGAGTCGCGGTTTCGAATCCCGCTGCGTTCAAATTTTTATACGTTTTCTAAATATGTCTTTTCAAATTACCTAAGTGTGCGAATAACACTTTAAATAAATGTTAAAAAAAATATAGATGTAGATTACAATATCCATTTACCGCCTATTTAGAAATAATACAAGAATATGTATATAGCAATAATATATGAAATTGGTAATTAGTCGTGCATTAGCACAAAATTGTTTAAACAAAAAAGTACAAAAACATTTACTAAGAAAGTGAACAAAAATAAAAATACAATATGGTATTTAAGATGTAAGATGTATGTATACTTATATATTGAGCTATACATTTTTACGCTTGCTATATGTTCACAATTGTAAGTAAATAGAGACAACTTTCCTTAAAGCAAGCAAATGCAATCAAGTAGTTTCAACACGTCCAGTCGTCCGTTGGCCATATACGGTACACTCGTACATTATTGATGGATACATGGATTTGATGTGAATTAATTATATTTTAGTGCAAATATTTAATTAAGTAGACAGACAACACATAGATCTTATTTACATTAGGGCAAGTTTTTAACGATTTAAACGTTAAAGTAAAGTAGTGAAAGTTCTCTTAATGTAACTTCAGGTATAAGGTTCTTAACTTAAATTCAGAGCTAAAATATTATTTATTCATTATACTAATGCTTGTACTTTTAAATTGTCTAATATAAATAAAATTATTAGCGGCTTCGCTCGTTTCTAATCTAAAAGCTATAATTTTAATACTGAATACAAAATACAATGGTACATGACTACATTCAAATGATCTTAATTTCCATACATTTTTATCCTTCAAATATACTTGAGCTGAGAATCTAATAGGCTTTGCTTTTATTAACATTACTCTCTCAGTCTCGTACTAATTCTGTAGTGGTCAATTTTCCAATAGATTGCGGAATAATATACAAGAGTTAAGTGTTCACTTGTATTGAAAAAGTTCGCTGTACGATATAACCTATAGGGTCCTGTACCTCCTACACCGACACAGTCACAATAAAGCTTACGAATTTCTGACATTTACATCGTAAAAAGAGAAATCACCAATATTAATTATAGTTAAAAAACACGGAATCTCCTTACTTGTAACGAATTTTAGGGAAAGTGATTTATACCTTGTTTTAAGGCTACGGGAAAAGGAAGTCAAGCTTGTTTACGATATTACATCTGAACAAAAACCAGTCGACCCCAGTTGTGAAGAATACATGCGCGTGCGCAAATGATTTTTTGATGACACCCCGTAATTATTTCCCCATATACATTGGAATTTATACATTTTGTATTTATTGGTGTTGGTGAGGCCATCCCGGTGCAGTGTCACTTTGTCGCGGTTTCGATCCCAATCGGGGAAATTAAAGTATCCAACTTTTTCTTTGCTCTGGTAACAAAATAAAGCGCGGCGTTGAGTACCGCCACTACACTCGCAATGTCTTGGATTCAGGTGGAAAGTGGAGAAACGATTGGTTGGAGAAGAAACGATTTGAGTGAAGTATTTATTGGTCTCAGCTATTTGGAAAGTTATTGTTTTTCAATAATTCAAAATAATCTACATGTTTCGTGGAATTTTTTTTCTGGAAATCATTAATAGTACCTATACATAAGGAAATTTTCAGTATGCAATCGAGTTTAAGTAAAGAAATATAGGAAAAGTTTTAACCATTATAAATGAAAAAAAAAAATACTTAAGTTTAAAAATGACACACGGCTCTTAATAATATAAACTGTGTGAAGCAAAATACATACAGACGCACAAAATTATATAATAACTCACCAAAGGCTTAGGAAATTAAGTAAAACCCCATTAGTATGACTTGACAAAGGTCACGAATGTTATCTAAGGTGTGTAATTATGATTATTTAGTGGCACGGCATGTTTGATGTTGCGTTAATATCTCTCTCTTTTTCCCTTTATAGTTAGAGTGAGATGGCATACCCCCCCTTTCCCCAATCGGCCGAAGTGGACCTGCTAGCATACTTTACATGGTCGCAAAGTGGATTGACCCAGGTTAAGTTATATAATATTATCATAA
Source organism: Podotricha telesiphe (assembly GCA_038994665.1). Lineage (NCBI taxonomy): Eukaryota > Metazoa > Arthropoda > Insecta > Lepidoptera > Nymphalidae > Podotricha > Podotricha telesiphe. The sequence goes on from JAOYRR010000158.1 coordinate 208,107, forward strand.
CGCTTGCTGTGGGCCAATGTACTTACACAAGTGTATATGTTAGCAAAAGTAAATGATGATCTAGATAGGATTATACAGTTTTTGTTTAAAAAATATCAAACTCGTTACGAAATAGAAAGTAATACTGTATTTAATTGAACTATGAATAGTTCAATTTAACATTACAAAAGTCTTTTCAAGTAACTCAGAAATCGATTAATGTTTAACTTACTAAAAATATTTTAATAGTCGTTTTGTTTTGTTCACTAACTTATAGTTACGGACAAAGGAATAGTATATAAACAAAAATGATTAAAATAAAAATGATATAGTACTAGTTGTGAACCACAACTTCGTTTGCGTAGACTTTACGAACTGTAATTTTGACTGTAAAGTTTGAACCCTCTTTTTTATCATTTACCTAAGTCATGGGGAGAACACTCTCCGGAGAATCTACTATATTTGTTTTATAGTGAAGCTTCTTGCTTTCCCGCATAGCAGGGTAGGCGGAGACAAGAAAGTGCCAAAACACTCAACTTTCCACTTTCCGTGCCGAATTCACGAAAATAATTTAAATATGATCATTCTCGCAATTTAAATAAAATGGAAATCAAACCCACAATCATGGCGTATACAGTCAGACGTTATCTCACTGCGCCATGATTGCATTTTTGTTTTAGTTAACTTGCCTTAAAACATGGACGACGTAATAATTGTCGAACCTTTTATAGAGCAAATAAGTTTTAATAGCGTTTGTAACAACAACATGTATCGGAGCCGTAGAAAATATTTGGTACATTTTAAACTGATTAACTTATTGAGTCAGTCTTTCTCTTTTATAATGTAACACAAATCACATATAAATTATAATTTGGTTATAAGGTGACTTGAGTTATTCTTATATAAATCATAAATAGCTACTTTAAAAGTAATGAGTTATTTTTGAATTATATGTAGGCCGTAAATTTTAAATTCATTTCCATTTCATATATAATTAAGTTTCTTGAACTTTAAATTATTTTTTTAATTGAAAATACGTTTTATCACCTTTTTTCAATTGTTTTTTACAAACTTAGGAAATTGAAAAACATTTTTAGAAAACATATAAAAAATTGAACGCTACAGGATTCGAACCTGCGCCTCTCCGAAACCGTCCAAGTCAGAAGAGGAAGAAATCGCATCTTGAACGGGTTCCAAGTGCAGGTTTCGGCTGCGTTCAGATTTTTATAGGTTTTCTAATAATGTAATTCTTTATTATATTTTGAACTTCATAAAGATGATTTAAACATACGGATATTTCCATAAATATTTTAGTATTATTTCCTATAATGTAAATTATACAAACTTATACTTGATAATTCGACTTCCGCACGTACTGCTTACCGTATAATCTTGGGGTATGTTTAATGCACATCAAATGAAATATTTCCGCTCCATATGATTATGTAGTATCCAAACAATTCCGCGTTCCGAAAAAATTATATTATACATTTATATATATATATATATATATATTAAATACGTTTGTGTGTATTTCCATAACTCAGATTTTCTTATTCACAGCAGTAACTGCCTACGAATGTAGCTGTGTGATAAAAGAACCATAAAATATAAGATAAATAAATTAAAATAAAATAAATAAGCTTTGTAACATCCAGTTATCGCCTCTAAAAAGTAAATAAGTCTTTTATGGGTCTGAGTATACGCATATATAATAAGATTCCACAACTTATGTTAGATTTGCAACTCCAGAAATTTAAAGCCGCTTTATAACAATATTAATAAGTAAAGCTTATTACTCTGTAGAAGAATATTTAAAAGATAAAAATGTGAGGAAGTAATATGGTTTCAGGTTTGGTGCAGCTACCACTGTATTAGATGATAAAATTGTAACTTTTGGATTTGAAAAGAGGAACAGTTGAATTTTTTGCCTGCTCTTCTCAACAGTCTTCCGAGTCGGTGATAGCTTTATGTTCCTTCGACGATCCAAAAATGCTTGCAAAATGCTTCAAATTTAAATTCAAAAAGATATTTTGAATTTGAATTTTGAAATGGAGGTGCAATCTTCCTATAAATACGACTAACTAATATTTGCAATAATGAGTCCCACAAAACTTGTTATGTTATGAGTTTTAATGATACAATGATGCTAGGGATGAAGCAGAAACAGCTCTGATGATTTGAGCAGAAAGAATATAGAATACCTAAGTCATGCATCACTGGGAACTGGTAAATGTTTCGGTTGGCGCAGTTTTCTGCCAAAACCCAGAACTTCGCATAAAACTTTCAATAAAACTTCGAATAAAAGCCTATAAAAAATAATACTTAAATAAGAATATTACTTTTATATCTCTTTATTTTTATTTTTTATTTCCAGTCTTGTAGAACAAAACATTATTCAACGGTTCCGTAAATCAATACCCAACGTCATTTAACGAATAGTGGAAATTGGGTGTCTAAACACTTTAAAAAATATTTTTATTTTCCGTATATATTATTTTGAGTTTGATAACTGTCAGAGAAGTCAGTGGGTACTGCTAGTGCAACTACTCTGACAAGTGAAATAAACAAAAAAGACATGACTTAAGATTGATGCGTACCATTATTTCTGATAAATAGCAATTGGCATGTCTTTTACATTCACTTTTTTTAAATGACCATGCCATTATATAAGTGAGTAGGTGCGTCCACGAAGCTTAATATGTACGCTTGAATACAAACAATTGAAGTAAATTATTGTAAGATATATATGCACATTCTTATTCATTTTCCTGGTATTAATCACAGCGTTTAGCCAGGGTCCGCCTTCCAACTTAACCTCTTCCATTTTGCATAAACTTCAATAACCTCAGCGACCAGTCCATTTGCTCCCATCTCCTGCTTGACGACATCCAGCATTCGCTTCCTTGGGCGGCACACTTAACATACTTATTGAAAATTATTATGGGTAATTTGATAATAATATCGGTCAACTTAATACAGTAACACTGTCGTTAGGGAAGCACTTATCAGAAAGTTATTAGAGGAAAGATATACGAGAAAATCCTATTAACGATACCGAGCTATTTTTGCAGAGCAGCCAATATTTTTTTGTGGAAGAAAAACTACATTTTATGACTGCGATCTAAGGCAAGGCTGATTGTAAGTCTATGACACTTTTGCTCTACGTGGTACTGGTATATTGGTGGTAACTTACAATGCTGTGTTTTCTAATTTGCTTGTCTCATGCTTGATGGCTGAATTTCATAGGTCCTGTTACGTGTAGGCAAGATGAGCCTGTAGTAGGTATACAAGATGGTCCATGGATCTCGCATGGCGGAACATCTTGTATAATACAAAACGAGTGGTTATATCAATTCTAACTGCCACACCTTATAAAAGTATAATGCTGATTAAATATTTAACTTTTATTCATATATTTTGGAATTTGATTTAGTTTATTTTTGATGAAATATCAATAAAATAATTCCGAAAGATTACCTAACTTATATTATTAAATAATTTCCACGAATTGAGATCATGCGATCTCATGTAACTAATCATTATAATTTCTAATTTTGAAACTGACGAAATAATAAAAGTTAGTCGTTGATTATAAATCATTTAGTTAACATAGATCATTATTTTTAAAAGTATTCTTAAACTTATATAAAAAAGAATTGTTTTCATTAAAAATGTCTCCTTCAATTCAAAATATTACCCATATAAAATATGTGTAGGTATGACAATCTTCCGGATCATCTCGTACAAACCCTAGGGATTATTTTTTTAAGAGTTTTCAAAAATGTAAAATAATATAATTTAAGATCTATTATCTAAATCTTTCTGTTGAGGAGGGAACCTTCTCCTCGTCCTCCCTCCCTTAAGGGAATCATCTCGTACACCTTTCCCCTACCTAAAAAATAGGCTTGGCGACTGTGACCAAGCTTATAGTAGTACTAACTTGACTGACTGGCTGACTTTTAAATAGTACATACATATTTACTATGGACGTATAGAGGGGTTCACGCATGATAGAGTAGTCTGAGAGTTTTCCACTTTCCGTCCAAAATAGAGATATTCCGTAAAGTGAAAAATAAATTTTAATAATTATTACTTTGAGTAAACTTGTAACTTATTGTTTAGTAAAAGAAAGATTATTTAATCAAAATCTTTATTTTTACTTTTAAACACAGCGGGAATTAAACCAGTGTCAATCAATTTAATTATATTGTATACACAGCTATTATATTTCGTATGATGACTTCAGTTTTTAACGTTAATTATAATTTATAATTACATTTTAAAGTGTTATTCACACAATTAGCAAATTGAAAAACATAACCGCTAAGCAAGCGTTCAGAGCGGAGCGCTTGGGTGGCTTCCAAGAGGTGCGGTTTCGAACCCCCGTTCAATTTTTTATACGTTTTCTAATTAATGTAAATTTTTTTTTTATATATTGAATTTATTTCAATAGCCCTAAAATTGTGAATAAAGTTCATACATTATATTTTTTGGAAGCTGTCTAATATATTGTAGCACTAACAAAGATAAATCATTTAGAAATAGGACCCAAGTTTGTTGTTAATAGATTTATCTATTGCTTTAGCAATAGAGCAGAACCAAAATGTTTTTTTTTTCAGCTTTAAGCTTTTGCCGTATAGCAGGGTTGTCTGAGAGATCCTATTGTTTGGACAATTCTCTGTTTTCCGCGCGAACTAGAGACATTGCGGTTGGAGTCGTAGAACGCAAGTAACGCTTTGTCTTTGTCTAGTCACTAGAGCGGAAAAATTAAAATAACTAAATTATAAATTGAAGAAAAAAATTAAATAATAACATTATTAAATAGAAATACCTCGTTCAGGTATATGTAGATACGGGTGTAATACACTAAAACTAAATTACGTTATAATAATGAAAAAAAAAAAACAATAATCGATGACTTACCATAACAAAGACTCTTATACAGTCTATTTTTACAGCAATTCTAAGAATAAATGTTCAATATAATTATAAGAAATTGAAATCAGAACACCACATTGATTATGTCTTAACTCTTACGGATATTATGTAAGGAAAATCGAGATATATTAAATATGTTTCTTATTTACTTATCTCCCACATATTTGCTCGTATCACAAAACCATTCAGACGCAGTGGGATAGTGTTTAAATGTAATCGCTATTGGTTGTGGGTTCGATTCCCACTCGAAGGATTGATTATATATAAATTATTTCTGTTTCTCCGCTCTGGTAACACAAACCAACTTGAACTCCACCACGCAACACCCAATGTCCGATGTCGAGAAGTGGAGAATAGAGTAATAGAGAGTTTTGACAGTTGGTTGTGTCTCTCTAATTATCCTTTTTTTATTCAATAGACAAGTTAAACGAGCGTTCGGGTCACCTGATGGTAAGTGAAATCTTATTATAGTTATTTTTAAATTTTTTTTTAAGCCGTTTCCCCTGTTGGGAATAGAACTCACAACCATCGTGTATACAAACAGACGTTGTGACACTGCGCCACGATGACCTCATTTATTATTTTGGTTAAAAAAATAACAGGTACTATTTTTCAATTACTTTGAAACATGCCACTTCACGCAAGATTACTTCTTATTGTACTATTTATTTACTATACATAATACATGTATTCTCTTATTCATATTCTTACATCATTTAAAATTTGAATGCCACCGTTGTTTTTCATTATATACACAATGGAATTCAGCATCCTATGTCAAAATATATAATGCCAAACGAAAATTGTATGTCGAAACATAATATTGAAGTGGGATTAAAAAGGACGTATGCAGGTTTTAATTATACTGAATACAGATTTGGTATTATTTTTAGTTGAAATTTTACAGAGACAAATTACACAAAATATTGAAATGATATTTCGAATACCTCGGGTTTTTCAAAATATCTGCTGAAATGATACGTCACCTTTTATATCCATAAATTTTATTTTATAGGTCGAGCTCATACATAACTCGGATTTATATTTTTTAACATTTTTTTTAAGTTTTATTCGCACACTTAGAAAATTGAAAAATATATTTTAAAACGTATAAAAATTGGAACGCAGCGGGATATAAACCTGCGCCTCTTGAAAACAGTTCAAGCGCTCTGACCGCTAAGCCATGCGTTCTACAACCAGCTACGTCAAAATTCTTATACGTTTATAACAATTCATATTTGTTGTAAGCATCTCTGTAGAGAGATTTTTACAAAATTCTACTACCCAAAGATTATTCTACGAACTTGAACGTTTTTCAAGAGGCGCGGCGCGGGTCTAATCCCTAGTCGGCGGGTCAAAGCTGGTTTCAAATTCTTATACGTTTTCTAAATATGGCGGATTTATATTATATTATATTTAAAAATTGCTTTTTAAAATTTGCTGATTGGCCTGGTGGCCGCAAACGCATCACTTCTATAGCGTCCCCAGGTTTCGTGTGAAAACGAACTAGAAAAGCTCTGACCTTCAATGGGAATCCAGAAAATATTTGAATCTATCCTCGACGTAGTTTTCATCAAAATGTAAGCATTTATTACTAATCTAAATGATTTTGTTTCGATAACGTTTTATGTGAACACAAAACGGTCCATACATAAGCATCGAAGATCAATTCAGGATGTTGATTTTCAGTGCAGTTACGTAAAGGCTCATGCGAGATTGTTGTACCATTGTTATATAGTTCATACCATGTAGGCACTCTAATGGAATGACGTCACAATGATATGCCGATACGATTATACGATTGCCAACCTACCGCAGAGGCGCAATGAAACTAAAAAGAAAACCTTTTTGTCTTAGCTATGCATATGATGAACTGAGAGTATTGTTTCCATTTTGTTCTTATAGCAGATCCGAGACTTTCGCTTTTCACGTAATCACATTAAAAACCTGTTATGTATAGAGCTTTTGTTTTATGTAAATTATTATGTGGCTCATACTAATTGGGATTTAAAACGAGCTGGATTTCTGTATAATTGTGTTAAGCCGAAATGAAGAGGATAGATCTTATAAAACTGAAAAAGTCGTATTTAGAGAACGTATAATAATTTGAACGCAGCGGGATTTGAACCCGCCTCTCTTGATAACCGTTCAAGCGCTCTGACTGCTAAGCCATGCGTTCTACATCCAGCTACGTCAAAATTCTTACACGATTATATATATTATTATATTTATTTAAATTTTTATACGTTTTCTAAATATATATTTTTTCAATTTCCTAAGTATGCGAATAACACAAAAAATCTTATGAAACTATCAAATTATATTACAAGTATATGAAGTATTTATATTAAGGACTTACGATTTTGAGACGTCCAGTGTTGCCACAAGCATCTGAAGAAAAAAGCGTTGCAGATATTACTTAAAATAAAAAAAATAAAAAGATAAAGAGCTTGAATAAAATAATACTGTAGAAATATAGGAGAAAGAGGTTTAGGTTTAGTTTTTGTAATACGGAGAAGTAGCGTTGAACTTTCCTAACATGACTAACTGTGCGGGTATTACCTATAACTATTGACAAATAGGTTATTTATTAGAATGTTGTATAAAAATCAGTTTTTAAGGAACCATCATTTACGATCTTATAACATTTTGCTCATCTTCCTTCTAGGCCTTCTATTATTAAGCTAAAGTTTTTCAAATTTGTTAACAAAATCTGCTTGTAAAAATTTCTGTAAGCCTTGTCGTCAGACTTCCATAATTAGAAGTCTGAAGTTTGAGTCCTGCAGTTTTTATCTGAAGCCTGAAGTCTAAAGTCTGAGCCTTAAGTCCAGACGACTAATATATAATAATGTAATTTATGTCGCAAAAAATACAATGTAACAAGACTTTTGAACCATCAGTAAAATAATATCTGTATCGTCATTTAGCTCATTTACTCAGCTACACCTTACATAAAAGATAGGTCGCCACCATAAACAATCTATATAATTGTTGAAAATTTTATTATTATATATTATAACAGACGCACGTTGAGTGTTAAGAAGCCTACAATTTTCAATCAATACGCTTTATTGATTATAAACGTTCTCCATTACTATAATTTACCTAATATGCGCCTTAAACTAGATGATTTTAATGCTAAGCTTTAAACCCACCAATTAAGTGCTAGGTGAGAAGAAAGTGTTACATAAGTTTGTATCGTCAGAAGTCGCCAGTTCGCCGTCGGTTTGCGAAACGCCGCGGCCCTTACGTCACTAGTTATGCTACTGCTTCACTGTTTGCGCTGAATGCAAATGTGTGGTCTTAAGTTATTTTGAATTGTTTTTTTTGACTATTTGCTTGTAATAAAATATGATAAAAAAAATATTAAATAGGGTGATGTGACGGTATGCTTAACAGTCTTCTTTGTAGAAAAATTAGAAGAAAATTTTTTGAAAAATTAAACGGAAAACACAAAATGCATACAAAATATTTTATAAATCACAAAATTTTACATTGTTGTGGAATCTTAAAATTAACATTTTGTTTTATTTAAGCATAATGATGAATATATTTATTTAAGAAGTTATTTAGATAACAAAAGTAAATATATGGCGTACAACGCCATCTAGCGTCCGTATTGAGTTTCTACTCAAGTTGTTCTAAATGTTGCTATTAGATGGCATTAGACACTGCTGATTATAGTTCGTCATTTAATAAAAGATGGCGGTAAAATGTAAACCAAACTGAAGTTTGCAATAAAAATGTCCCAAACCTTTTTTATGGTAAAATTACTGAAAAATTTCACAACATTTTGAGCTGTAAAAGCTGTTTTATTTTTAGTACTATAGTCTGCTTACATTTTAGTTCGTTTAAAATACTATAATCATATTTTATATGTTTTACGGTAAACGAACTGTCTCTCTACCTATTTTCTTTTTTATAAATAATTATATAAATAAAACTACTTTAACCGTATAATTAACGTATATTTTGGGTTAGTATATTTTTTTCCGTGGTCACAGATGACTGAGGTTGAGGCTTTAGCTTGTCAGTTGATGCAATTATTACATATTATCAAACAACAGCCACCGATTTCATAGATGCTTCGCGCACTGCCGTGGATTCTTGCAGAATGAGCTGATAGTATCTTGCCTTGGGACCAAGTTTTTTAGGAATGGGTCCCGGATGGTAGAAAGTTTCTAACCTTCTTCTCTATTGAAATTTAGATGTTTTTGTATTTCAATAGTCTCGCGGGTTATTCTATAAATATATCTGTCTCCCCTAGCGAGGATATAAAGTTTATCAAACTTGATGTAGTGGTTGGGTCTGTTAGCTGGATCTCCTCCCATTCTTGAAAATGCGTTAAATATATGTAATATAAATCATATATATTACAATAGACAATGGCGCTGGTGTGGAACCGAATGAACGTGACCGATTGCACGAGATGGTTGCTATCCTCATACTTTCAGTCAGTCGATATTCAGTCAGAGAAAAATAATATATTAGTACATATCTTGAATATTTTTATTTCTTTTGTTATGTTATATACAATATAGGTATCTCGCTTGTCAAAAATATAACTTTGCCTATATAAGTTCTTCTGACTTTCAATTGATAACAATATATAAGATATATATTGTTATCAATTTTTCCCCTATAATCTACTACCTTACTTCATGCATAAATATACCCCTGAGTGCAATCATGGTTGCACACAGAACGTGGAGCGTACCGATGCACTGTAGTTTCCATTTCATTTAACTAAGTATTATACATTTAGCTTATAATTAATAATGCACTATATTGTATTATATATAATAATAATTATTAGTTTTTTTTTGATGCTCAAAGTACAAAAAATAAAGGTGCCAGTCGTAGATCAATTCCTCTTTCTTATTTGAACCGTATTAATCGGCTTTTCCATTTTTTCACTCGGTAAGTTAAGTAAATACACTTTCTTTTGTTTCTGCTACGTTAATTCTGTCATAAATAAACGACATCATCCAAACGATGATAGAAACCCCCATTATCATTACATTGTACACGTTAATAACTCACAGAACAAAGAACTTGCAATAAATTCGTGTGTAAGGAATAAAAAATATATCGCTGCATTATTATAGGCTACAATGGGCGGGACACAACGTCGCGTGGCTTATGAGCACATATTGCGCTTAATTTTCTTTGTTATATACTATTTTTGTTGTTTTCACGTACAACAGGAATTACTTTAATTTTATGTGTTTTTATATATATATATATATATATACGCTATTCGCTACTCATAGTAGATATAAATTGATATATCAATCCGTTACAATTTTAGTGAGATTGCCTGCTGGGCTGAGTACCTAACATCTATATGGCATATATATTAGATACATTATATTGACGTGCTTTTATTAGCTTCATCTGTCTACACCACAATATAATTGTAACCTACATTTTGTTGCTTATTTTTTTCGATATAATATTTTATCAATATTTTATTAACATTATATATTTATTATGGGAGCATACCTATTGTAAGCCTTTTCTGCGAATCGGAACCTGGTGACTAGTAATACAAGAGCTAAGTGCTTAATACAGGCGTTAGTTAGTCTCACATAATTGTAAATTATACGCTATGTGCCTAATTAAAGTTGAGAAAAAAAGATGTAAATTATATTATATTGTTAACTTCTGTTTAAAAATGGCTTGAAGTAAACCACACTTTAAATGTCAATTCTTTTATTATACATCAATTTGTACAACTTACATTAAAGTTTCATATAAACTTTTAAAATTATGCTTATCAACTACCAAGCTACATCTGCATTAATTTCGTGTGTTCAATAAGAGATTTTAACCTCTTCTTCCCTAGAAAAGCATTTTCAGGATGGATTCAGGATTCAACAATTCAGGAAAGTAAGCTATACAGTCTAGCGCATATATATAGTGCTATCATTAGCCAATACATTTACCAAATATCAACACTACAAGCAACAGAAGTCAAATCAAAGTCTAGTGCTGCCATAACAAGTCAAATGAGACACTTATTACTAACCTTAAATATAAAAAGTATATAAAACAAGTTAACAATATTATATTAAGGTTTTACTCACTAATACATATATTAAACTAATTTATTTAAGTGGGATTTGAGACCACAATTGTCGTGTAGTCGCACAAGTCCTCCACAATTACGTTGGAAATCAATTATCAAAATTCGTATACATTTTATTTGTACTCTTTTGTGAAGCTTATAAATATAAAAATTCATAAATTTTATACGACATTAAATAAATTAGTTTTTACGAAAATATTAAATTTCGGCCTTTTCTGCGTACAGTATCTACGCGTTTTATCGGGGGAGGCCGGGGTGCGTTGGAGGCATAGTGGTGTGAGTCCTAGTCGCCGTCCTGTACCAATGTCACGCGTTCATTGCCCGACTAGAGGTCGCTCTAACACGACTGTAACAGGTGCTTCTAAATCCAGTTTCGAAGTTACGATTTACTACTATTAAGACGAATTAACTGTCAATTATGACTTGGTTTTATATAAGCTGTTTTTTTCACGTTGTAAAGATAATGTACTAATTATTATTGCAATGTCCCATATTTTGATCGTCGCGTGTGGAGTAGCAGAACCCATCGTCATACGTATTCTAACTTGATATAAGTGTAAAAAAATACATAATCTCAAACATATCATCTTTCAACATGTTTACGTGCAAAAAGATTATTTTTATCCAATAATTTTATTTAGGTTTAACGAACGTTTTGTGTATTAATTAGTTTTTTGTACCAACACAGACTGCGCTTCCTTGGCGTACAATTTAATGTATAATTTCGTTACCGTCATAATAAAAATAAAAATGTTATTTAAATAAATCGCGTGTAATTTACATTTGATTTCCCACCGTCACTCAAATGTCAAAAGTGACCGCTGAATGAAAGTAGGTATATCAATTTCTTGGCTCTGAGCCTTGCAGTACATAATATTTTCGCTAATAATAATTTTATACGATATTTTTGCGACTTCAAATTGAAACCGTTTCGAAACTCACTATAAATTACTGTCAAACTTGCTGTCAAAGAAAAAACTTTTGTGGTGGAAAATGAAAGGTACCTACAAGTTTTATGTCATCTATACAAAACTTCATGTCTTCTATTATAATTTTGTATCACATTGATATACATTAGTAGCAGTTGTTATGTTAAATAATATTATTGATGTAATTTATAATTTATATTGACATAAACTTTTATTAGTCAATATCATCTTTTTTGGATAAATTATCTTTCTTTGCATAAATTTTTTTATCGTACACGTAGGTATATACGCAACGCTTTGGGATTTATTAGCAACGTTTAAAATTATATGTTTATTTTTATTTAATATTGAATTTTAATATGGAACGAACACGTATTGATTATTACACTTGTCTCTGTAAACAAAAGTGTATCACAAACACATGGTGTTAAATGTGTTATAGTTATTTTATTAATTTAATAGACATAATTAAGTATGCTTAATTTCATATTTCTTCATCCATCCATTTTCATAACTTTTTATGTAAATTATGCTGATTTAAATTGTTTCCTTTACGTATTAATATAATAATTAAGTTACTTGTTAAAGTATTTCATTAATAGTACAATTATCATCATACCAATACTGCTACTTATCTGTAAAGTTAAATTAAAAAGCTAAATATTATTAATGTCGCAATATTTTTCGAACAAGTTGTACTTGCCACAAGTTTTTTCATAAAAAACCTTAAATTTTATAATACAAGCACTCCCCGACTCCAGTATTTGTGTATCGATCGCACCCCAGCGCATCGTTACAGGCTTCAGACGACCTCAAGGTCGCAGACAGACGCAAAATGCACGCACTGTTGTCTGCGAATGTACCTGACCGTCCGCACTAAGGACGTTACACTTTGGCCTATGTTATATAAGGTCATTGATTAGACTAAATATAGTAACATTATATAGATCTTTCTCTCGAAAATTTATCATGTTTGAATGTTTTAAACAATTTACAATGAATAGTATACTATTATAATTATATTAAAACGTAAAGGAAAAAGTTTATAATAGTTCACGAAATGGAACTTTATAACACACCTACATTCAGAGCAAATATATTTATTTTCTCTGAATGTAGGTGTACAAGTAAATATATTATAAAATCAAGTGCTAACAATATGTATCCATGTACATCGTATGTATATGGCATAGTTAAACTTATGTAAAGAAATGTTTTTTTTTTTTAATAAAAATGCATTAGGAATAAAAAAATAACTATTAGATGCAATTATATAAGTTTAGCGTATATTTTTGTAAAAAGTGAACAATACAAAATAAGTGTCGTTGGGTCTATTAATTATTTTATTATGTCTTCTAGTGTTTTGGAAATAAAAATAAATTTATTTCTAAAGGTCGTTGTTGAATTATGCCACTCTACACATTGCTCAGCCATACTCAGCGTATTGGATATTGCATATTACCAGATTACCATAAGCATTTGTTTAATATATATATATTATATTATTAATAGTATTCTACTTTTGCCTTATGTTGTCTATATGTTGTGAGATACGTATTATGTGACCTAGTAGGTTTTACATTATTTTTCAATATATGATACTTTACTGTTTGTTTTTCAAATAGCTATCTATTGAATATTAATTTCACTAGGTTACTAGGTTAGGTAATATTCTGTCAGCTATTTGATATAGAGGACCAAAAAAGGTGCAAGCCTTTTACAACTTTTTGGAACCTTTTTAACATTTTAAAGTGTTTGGGCTTTAAGCTTTATTTAAACCACGTTCTTAAAATATTTTTGAACCTTTTGTACACCTTACAGCTCAATTAAGTTATTTATTACCGTACTTACCCACAATAAAGCTTTATATCGGTGACACGATCTCCAACTAGGCGTTAAATCGATAAATCAGACAGTAAAGACGGATAGAAAAAAAACATAGAATGTATAAAAACAAAGAAATGAGTTCATTCGACAACCTTCCGCTGGGCAATAGGATAAAACTAATTTCACCGCAGACTCAATCTCTCTGGGACCACGGATTACTGTAAAGTGTTCGAAACATCGGGTTTACTAAAATGTATTTTGGAATACCAATAATATACGCGATTAATTCGGTTAAAATAGTTTCATTACAAATTGTGTCAAAATGGCGAAAACCAATTCTAAATATAATTAGGATAATACAAATTTCAATTTCTATCTCTGAACTACTAACTCCATTTGACTCTGTTTGCATTCCAACAGAGATAGATCTGGTGCCACTTGGTACCTCTTTGTTTTAAGATCGACAGGCATAGGATATACTAAGCTTCTCTAATACAAATAACAAAGTGGGCCTAGATACGTCTGACAGGCTTGCCATACAGTAGCATTTGCAGTAGCATTTGACAATCTAGAATCCCAACCAACACCTCCTGTAGAGAATAAAAATTACATTACCATTGCCATTTCAATTCCATTGCCAGTCCAATATTATTGTCGTAAGTTTAATTGAAGCTGTATACATGTTTATTTTTATTTACATCCACACTCGTTGCCTGCATTGCTATTAATTAAATTAAGAAGTGGATTTCAAAGCCAGTCTGTATAAATTTGTAATGTGTTGTAAATGTTAGTTCGCTAATTAGTTTAGCTAAATGTTAAATATGGTCAATTGTGCGAGTTAACTTGCGTCTTTTTTCTAGTATGTCGACGCCTTAAGCATAACGCTGCAAGTGCGATTATCTATGTTTTTTAAATTTAACAATGTTCAGTCTAATAGAAATATATATTAAAAAGTAATGTTTCCTTGCTTAAAATATTCTTTAAAAAGCATTAAATATAGTTAATGCAAAATTATATAAAGAAGAAAATTTTATATAATATTTTAATTTAAAATTTCAATGCAAGTATCTGTCTGGTATCTGATATCTGCATGTAACATTGCACACGAGTGCGAATTTAAAATCCGTCAGTTTTGCTGACGTCACGACACAGCTAAGGGTGCTCGCTCGCTGGAGGGCCCTAGATGCTACAAAGCATTCAGGTCAATCAATGAGGTTTTATATACCCTGGCTTTTTATTTTCCTTTTGGATGCGGTTTCTCATTATTAATAATAGCGCTTGTTTGCAATTTTTTTTATATTGAAAACAGTTTTAATTTGATGTCGTGTCAAAAAAAAATAAGTAGCATTACGTTTATTTTAATCATAATATATACATATACATAAAATGTTATTCACACCCTTAGGAAATTGACAAACATTTTTAGCTTTATGCTTTTTCCCGCGATGTATGTTAGTCACGTGTCATGACTCTACGTTCTGCGCTTTCAGCCCAAATTGGGTATTGAGTGGCAGAGTTTCGTATGTATCGGAATAAGAAAATCTAAATAATTTAATTTCTCTGAGTGATAATTGAACCCACAATCAATCGAGTTTACAGTAGAGCGCCTACTGAGCTGCGATGGCCATTCTAAATTTCACATGTTATTGAATTCCTGTAGCGTTAAGCCTTATGTTGACGAATTTATTTTATCTCTCTACCTAAACAGTCAGGCTCCCATTTCAGACGGAAAGTGGAAAACGGAGTGTCTTAACACTTGGCTATATCTGACTACTCTACTCAGCAGGCAAAAGCGTGAAGCTGAAGAAGAAGAAAAAACTTTAAACACTATTATCTGAGATGTTCAAATTTCTAAATGTGTAAATGACATGTTAAAACAAACTTTGTAAAATCGGGGAAGAATTTATATTTTATATTTCCAAGGTCAAAATAAAAAAAAACCGACTTTTATTGTGCTTATTTTTCATTTAATCTAGGGCAATACTTCGTCGATCAAGTATTTTATAATTTATATATAGCTATAAAAACATATTACATACACATACATATGTATATTGCTATAAACGTTGAATCTGTATCCTATCATTATATTAAACAATAATTTATTTGTTTATTGTCTGAAGTGCACGCAAAAGCACGCAAAACCCTTAGTAATTAAAGTCATTAATATTTCTGGCAGCGGAGTTAGGTGAAACAAAGGTGAAGCGATTAATAAGATAAGAGAGAATAACGACCCGGTAGACGTATTGTTTATTTTAAACTTGAATCAGTCACATCACAGTATGTCATGAAACCTGTGTGTTTTTTGGTTTACTTTTTAAAAAAAGCAGTTGTTGATTTATGTAATTCATGATGATTAAAAGGTTTATATCAAAATATAAATCAGAAGCCATCCTGGCGCAGTGTCGTCTGTAAGCGCGATGCTTGTAAATTCGATCCCCACTCGAGGAAAATGACGGTGAACGGAGTGTCTTTACACTAGGTTACTTCTAGTCCCTGCTATTCGGGAAAAGGCGTAAAGCTAAAAGAAAAACTTTTTTAATTCAATAAGGCCTAGCTACTGCCGCCCACTACCTGATTTATTGAATAGAATGTTAACTTTCTCTGTTGACCTGAAAATTTTCAAGACATATATATAAAATATATATTACAAACGCTGGAAAATAAGACGGCACTTTCCACTAATATCTAAGTTCAATTGTAATTCGGTCTGGCGTTTAGCATAATCTTATATGCAACGCCGCGATCTGGACACGGCCACTGTCTGAATTGTGACTAGTATTTTGTAAAATAATATTATGAAATGTTTAAATTTATTTAGAAACAATGTATTTTTAATTATAGTGGAGAATTATAGGGCTTTAAAGTTCATTTAAAATGGTATAAACAGACTTATTAAGAATACAATAAAAAGTTACTTAAACGTTTATACCATGATTTCGATGCTGGAAAGAATTTAATAAAAATTCAACTTCATGCCTATTTAAGCATAACCCAAGGCTGGACGTTATCAGAAAACCATATCGAATCGTAATATTCTTTCGAGTGTGATTGTTTCCCAAATCCATGTTTCATAAATCCAACTCTTTAACCACTTTTCAACGTCAAATGTCGTTTTCTCATTTCAAACGTTTCAACGTTGTATCTCATATATAAATTACCTATTGTGTTCCGTGTTATTTGAGTATTAACGCAATAAAAAATATTATTTTAGTAATTATAACAGTGAAAGTATTATTATACTAAAATAATTGCCTATTTATTTTTTAAAATTAAAACATCGCTCTTGTAATAACGTTTTCTTAATAAGACTATCCTATTATATATATTTTTGTAACCGCGCTTTGTCTTAGAGAAATGAAAATACATTAAATATACCCGAGCGGGAACCGAACCTACAACTAATCGCTTTTACATTCAGACGCTGTCCACTGCGCCACGAGTGCCTCCCTACTACTTAATAATTTAGGTAAAGATATAAAAAAGTTACCATAAAGTCTTTCTCTGTACGGACTAGTTGTCTGTACCCGGTATACAGCGCCAACCGTAAGAATTTATTTAACATTCAGTATTTACTTTTAAAGTACTTATATATATTATTAAAAAAATATTACAAAATAAGTTTTTATGTATTATAGAATATTACAGTTAATAAAATATAAAAATACTTCAAGTGAAGCTAAAATGAAATATTATTGCAGCATAGACTAGTACAACGTTAAGTCACGTGGCCACAAGTATGCCGTCTATCCATACAAAAACATACATTCTATACAGTATGTATACACCAACACGATTGTGTAGTCAATGCGGTGTC
Organism: Podotricha telesiphe; assembly: GCA_038994665.1. NCBI lineage: Eukaryota > Metazoa > Arthropoda > Insecta > Lepidoptera > Nymphalidae > Podotricha > Podotricha telesiphe. The sequence goes on from JAOYRR010000158.1 coordinate 225,691, forward strand.
AATCTTTTTATACCGATCGTTTGTACCTAAAGGCTCGTTGAAAAGCTATTGTAATAGGAGATGTAATGCCTATCGTTGTCGTACTAACAGCATTGGAAATTAACTAATTGATATTCCATTCGTAAATGCACACCGCTACAAGAAATATCTAAAATGTGTAAAAGTGATTCACCATTTTCCTCTAGCTGTATAATTCGTCTTGTCCCACATAAGTATGCTTCAACTGTTTATAAAGTTGCTGTTTTCAAGTTTCTTGAATAATCCATGATAATTTTTTAAGTATAACGGTACATGTAAGTAATGGGCCATTTTATTTACACCTTATAAAATCTAGACATGAAGAATCTAGACAGATAAGTGAATACACCTTTATAAAATCTAGACATAACTAAAATCACAAGCCGACTAGTTTACACTATACTTATTCAAATAAACATTTTAAACTCAAAGAAGTCACTAACAAAAATATCTGTACTATTTTAAATGCATCGTCTAACGAGTTTACAAACGGAGACAAGAAAGCTATGCATAACAATACCACAGGAGTTCAACGCTTGCAATTTGTAATACACAGTCAGCAACATAAGAAACATACTTCCAGTGTATGTGAAACATACTTGCTAACTGAAAGTAATTCTCTACATAAATTTACATAGCATAGTCCTTTACTTTCTCGTTATAATATTTCCTTTCTATATTGGAATTACTTTTAATAAGTTAATCAATAAATCGTTTTAATTCTTCATACGTATCGTGATATTAATAATTTCATACAATTAATATCACTAATTTCATATATAGTCAACTAAACCAATTTCAGAGAGAGTAAATTCGTTTTTTTACAATGAACTAACAACTTTTCTTGCAAGCTTGCCAGGATATGGCAAGAATTTTTTTTTATTTCTATGAAAGTATTGTTTGTTTTCAAGCAAATCGGACAGTGCTGCGGGATGTGGGCCCAAATAGCAATGAAAGTTTTTCTTACATAGATTGATTGTTAGACAAGATAAGTGAAGCTAATAAAAGCTTGTTAATTATGTCATTTACTTTATTTTTATATTAGTATTAGCTGTGCTCGTGACTTCGTCCGAGTGGAATTCTTAAATAATAACCTATGTTACTGATTATTACATAACCTGCCAGTAAAAGAACAGTCAAAATCGGTTCACCCGTTCCAAAGATTTGCCAGAATAAACAGGCAGACAGACAAATACTGTAAAAAAAATATTTTGGTACCATGTATACGTATATATTTAGTAAAAAGCGGTTATTTTAATATACAACAACAACAAACAGACATTCCAATTTTATTTATTTGTAAAGATATATGATATGAAAGTTACAGAAAATTATGAAAGATTTTGTCATCAAATCAAATCATAGTAAGATCCTATCTTTTCTAAAGATCTATTAATTGAATACTTCATATTTTTTCGTCTAATGCAATTTTAAGTGCCATATAAAATATAAAAAACAGCTACAGGCTTCTTTCTGCATAGCAGGGTAGTCAGAGAGAACCAAGTGTCAAGACACTCCGTTCTCCACTTTATGCCCAAAATCGAGGCATTGCGTGTTGAGTAGCGAAACTCAACGCATAGAAATAAAAATATTTTAAATACAATCATTCCTCCGAGTGGGAATCGAACCAACAACCAATCGCGTTTACAATCAGACCACTGCGCTATGATAGCAGAATATAATAAATAAAAATGGTATATGATGATTGTATTTTGGTATGACAATCATATATTTAAAAAAACATATTTAGAAAACGTATAAAAATTTGAACGTAGCGGAATTCAAAGCCGCGCCTCTTGGAAACCGTCCAAGCCGCTAAGCCATGCGTTCCTACATACATCTAGCTGCGACGAAATTTTTATACGCTTATTACAACTTATTTTTGGGTTCAAATTTTATGCGTTTTCTAAATATGTTTTTCAATTTCTTAAGTACACACTTATATGTTATACACGATTAAAACTTTAAAATGTTAGAAAAATCAAATATTTATTAATCTTTTTGCATCAGTTATTTTTTGTAATCTAGACATATTACTAAAACAGTATCTTAGTATGTTTTAAGCATTTCTAAATAAAAGTTCTTAATATGTAATATGCCAGCTTATACTAAAACACTTAAAAGCTTTAGTCTAAATATAGCTTGAACAGAAAGTGCTAATTAAGCTCTAAATAAGTGCAATGTGGCTGTTTTATCGCTGATACAGTGTTAGCTTTATCATATTCACAAGCTCCCATCTTGCCTTCTTAATGAACAATGTGGGTTAAGCAAATTTAAAGTTTAAAAGTTGCTTTTGCCAAATTTTTCCAAGAAGAAATATACATAATGTGATATATTCTCAAGAAGAAAATAATATTTTTTTTACATGTTCATCGTGATATTCCACCAAAAATATAACTGTGACAATGACAGCCAAGTTCAATATCAAGAATATGACTGACTGTTGACTTTGCTGACAAAATAATTGACGTAGAAATGGGTGCCAAGTTTTAAATGTAAGATGTAAAAATAAGTTCTTAAGATTTATTCGTCTTCTATAGATTATATTATATCTTATTTATACAAAGCAATTAAAATAAAAAAAATAGACAAACCTTACAATTTATAAAAAAAGAAACTTACGTATATCGTTTAACTAAAACGAAAATAATTTCGAATTATGTAGAAAATACTAAAATATAATATAAAAAATTTAACATTTTAAGATTTAAACCCGCGCTTCATGGAATCCATCCAAGCTTTCTAGACAACCTACCTCAATATAATATATTAACATTGTCGCTTATAATGGTCCTAGTACTGGCACTAGACCTAGTGCTAGAAAGAGTGCTAGTACTGGCGCAAGTACATTGGCTCTAGTACTGACGCAAGTATATTGCTGAATGAGAAAAGCCATTAACGCCCTCTGTCCCCTATGTCCCCAATATACCTCTATTATTATCATCCTCATTTGATATTCGAATCCACACCTATTATACCCACCGATGATGATGGTATTATAGTTACATGTTACAATATACATCATACTGTATTATTAATAAGGTTAAATCACACAATATAACGCTTTACCAATTCAGTGGGTCCAGGTGGACTGACGATCTGGTTAAGGTCACCGGAAGCCGCTGAAAGCGTCAATCGTCGTGAAGGTGCTTGTGAAAGGCTTATGTCCAATGTAAACATTCGTTGCACGGTTGAAACAAACGTGAATTTATCTTATTTATAATAATCATCTATCTATATTCTTTGTGTTCTCAAATGCGAGACAACTTGGCCTGATGCAATTATAGAAAACTAGTTCATACTCTTAACTCCGTTTCCGTAGACTTTATGACATGCTACTTTCATTTACGACTTGGTGGTAATTTCTTTTTTTCTAAGACTTTTGCTTTTCTCAGTTAGACTCAGTTTTCCTCCTGAATTCCAGACGCTGCGTATTCGATGCCAAAACTCAACGCTCTTAGGAGGGAGCTCAAATGGGAATCGGACCGACCAGTATCGCGTGTACAGTCCCACACTATCCATCTGCCCAATAACGTGATGGCCGCAAAACTCAATGATTCTTATTGGCAATGAAAACTGATCACCACACTGAACAAATGCGGCATTTACTCATTTCTTATAGTTTAGCTGGTCTATAGTGGCTCTTCATCAGGTTTTTGAGATCTTTAATTGTTATTGACCTGTGTCAATGGAATATGCCTATCACAAGGAACAGCTCTTGTTAAGAAGGCATTTACTCATTTCTTACAATTTAGCTGCCTTTTGTAGTTCAAGAACAGTTGTTCTATTCTATTTTTAAAGATGTGCGTGTAAAATGCGTTATACAAATGTTTTTTTTTTGTAAATATATTTAATGCACAGACACACTTTTATACTGTTTTATAATAGAATACATACTCAAATGATTTTTTATATATATATCTATTATATGTCGTGGCTAGTGGAAAATCCCATGTTTTACTTTGGATCTTTTCTATTTGCCTCCGTAAGTACCGCCATTATGCTGGTGTCGTTAAACGATGTTTTGTAGCACAGTTTGAAACGTTTGAGAAATGTACTAATAAATCATCTTAATGTTCGTTTGTATGTTTATTCGTTGAAACTGAACGTTAATTTGACATATACGTACCATAACTAAATAATGCACATATATTTTATGCTTTATGATTTGGCAGGATAATTTGAATGACGTATAGGAGCTTTGGCTACATAATTTTGTTATAATGACCGAATATCTTCGTGTTAAGGTGAAAAAAAAAGCTAATTAATTAAAAATACATATTTGGAAAACGTATAAAAATTTGAACGCAGCGGGATTTGAACCCGGGCCTCTTGAAAACCGTTTTCGTATGTATTTTTCCATTTCCTTAGTGTGCGAATAACACTTTAAAAAAAATGTAAAAAAAACCTAAATACTTAAATAACGTAAACTAATTTCGGGTTTTTAATAAATAATTTTATATTTTTTTCTTTATTTTTTGTTCTCAGTTAAAGATTTATAATTTAAAAGATTTGGACTATTGACATTAACATAAATATTTACAACAATAAAATTAAAAAGGTGACCTCTAAAATATTAATCTATCTGAACTATATGGACAAACCGCCAGACTGACAAATTGTATGGAATGGCTTGTCCCTGACCACATATGGAAATAACTTTAAAGTTTGGAGCTCTAATTTACATAAACTGTAATATAATTTTAAAAAAATTACTACGCTATAGGTATAATTGTTAAGCATGTTTTTTTCCTTGTTTTACTTACAAACTCTCGATTAATCTAAATTACTTGTAAACGCAAAAGAAGTAACATATATATTTTAAGTTACACTTAATTTTATAATGACAACGTCTGAATGTATTTGCTATGGTTGTGGGTTCGGTTCTCACTCGGTAGAATGATTTTAATTTCTCCGCTCTTGAGACAAGACAAAGTTTAATAGGAACAGAACGGTTTTCTCTGACGATGCGGGGAAAAGCGTGAAACTTTCAATTTGAGTTCATCTCATTTATACGTATAGTTTTGAACAAAACTAATTAAATATAGAACATATTAAGGTAATTGCCTTGAAGCCATTGTAAACTTCAAAATACACTGAAATGCGTCAGTTGATTAAAAATCTTCTCTATTTAAACTCAGTTAAAAAATATAACATCGCTCAGATATGGTCAAGCATAAAATGGAACTTGGTTCCCGTATCTCTTATTATTATCTACCTCTAAAGATGCGAGACGGCTGTAAAAAGAGCAATCACAGTGCCGCCATTGCAACCTTAAATACCTACTTAAAAATATTTTAACTGTATGATTGATTATAGATCATCAGCGCAGAAAAAAGAACGATAAAGCCTCAAAAATCGTACCTAACGATATACATATGAGCCAGAATAATCTCGGACTGGGTTTCATTTTATTAGTAATTAATTACGTCAATCGTATGTCTTCGAGTTCTTCGTTTGGGACCGTCGTCATTATTATAAATTGTATCTGCTAACCGCTTTTCGACGGTAGCATTTGATAATTTTATCAAGCTTCGCCATTTCGCGTTTTTGCGATTCTTTATTTGTATTTCTTTTTTTAATTCAAAGCTTATAAGAAGATTTAACGTGGTACAAACCAGTTTTAAAGTAAAAATATAGGTACTAGGTTTTATCTTAGTAACAAAAGTAGCGGAATTTAGGAGACAAGTCCTAAGTTATTGGAGTGGGAATGGGGGAACAGGGTGGGAGGATAAGAACGACAAACTACGACTTCTCAAGGTCAGGAGGTGAGACCGCCTTTAGAGACTACACTTTCTTCAAGATTTGGACAGCTTGAAAAATTGTTGAAAGTTTTTAGGTGAATTTGTTCTTTTAACACATTTGTGCTAGCTATTTAGCTATAAGAAAATTCTTTTACTTTGCCCGAATATCTGCATACTTTTTAAATATTTTAGGGACCTATTGTATTTGAAATTAATTATTAAAATAAATAATAAGTCAGTCATTATTATATATTTTTCATAATGTCTTTATTCAATTTTTTTTAACCAAGTATGGTAACTTATAAACTTTTATTTATTTTATAATTTTCAACAGATGGTGTAAATTATCAGTATCTTCAATGGAATCATAATCTATATAGGTATATTATTATGTAAATACCAATATATATATATATATATATATATATATAAAAGAAATATATATATATATATATATGTTTCTTTTTTTAATTCAAAGCTTATAAGAAGATTTAACGTGGTATATATATATATATATTATTATATAAATATCAGTCAATGTCAAAGAGTGTTCATCATATATTTAAGAAGTTAATTTAATCATTTACATCTTTAAAAATAAAAAAAGATTTTTTTCTTGAAAATATTAAAATTATTTTCAAAGTGAAATTTAAAACTTTAAATATATTTAAGCAAACGCAAACGCCACCATCTACTACGTGCTTTCGATGACGTCATCTAAGCGCACGCTTTGCTAGCTCACTCTAATCATTTCAGTTTGTTTATATATGTTATTAGCTTTAACTGCTATACAGATCATGGAAGAAGACAAGTGGAAGCGGGATAGTACGAAAATTATACTTCAACCACACATATGATTTTCTCCCGTTTCACTTAATTATAACTAACTGTTGAATGAATGTAAAATTCTCGATTAGGGTTTAAAAAACTAAAAAGTACAGTTCTTTCAGTACGTAACACTCAAATAAAACTGAAACCCATTAATTTAGTAATATATAAATCATTACGTATTTATCTAATACATATTTACATAACATATACTCGTACATATAGTAGTCAGCTATTCTGTATATCTCTTCATTGGGGATTTAGTCAGCTGCTTAGCTGACCTGACGAAGTCAGCTTTGACTTCGTACATTCTACGAAGAGATCGCATATCTATAACATTCATCTTTCCTGATAATGGGTGAACCGAGTTTTTTAACACTTGACAAACTAACTTCCCTCTTCTATGTGGGAAAAACCCTGAAGCTACTTTTTTTTTAGAAACAATTTCCAGAAGCTGTGAATGATGCATTAATTTTTGCTTATCTACAAATTTAATATATCTGTAAAAACAGTATTGATTAGAAAGGCTTATTGCCAAATGTATGAGAATAAAAGTGTAAAAAATTAAATTATTTTTATTTTATTGAAGATAGCTCATTAGATCTGATCCTTGTTTTATGTGTTAAAATTGTAACTTTTAGGAAAGAGCAACGGTAGATTTATTTCTGTCTTTCTCTGCAAAACTGCTTTCCGATATTGATATTCGACGATTCAAAAGTGTGGGCCAAAATGTATCTACTTTAAAAAAGATTTTTTTGTATGTGTAATATATATAACGTGGGTCCACTATACAAATATATTTAACTTACCTACCAATTAATATCTCAATATAACTTTATTACCCAACTGGATCCTCGCGAGGCCTCTTCTTAGCAAAAACAAACAAACTTAGGTACAATTGGTCCCTTTGAAACTAATACAATCTTATATTTGACCATATTTTTTGTTAAGAATCCTTGTAAAAAGGATAAAAATTATATATATGTATATATTATTACAATACCTAAGTTTTAATATTCTGTTAGTAATTTATTTCCATACAATTAATTACATTTCATCGATTTTTCAAAATTACGTCATCATCAATATATATTATTATTGAAAGAAGTTTAAAATTTGTATGTGCTACTAACTAAGTAATGGATCTACTGTTATATTCAACATGGCGTGCTTGCTTGTTAATAATTATAACACATATTTCAGTTCACGCCACGTTTCAAAAGATATAATCTTTTGTAAATGAATGAATATTCAAGCTAGTCATCGGCCGACAGTCCTTGATCCTACAGCTAGTCGCGTTAAGCCTTTAACGCTTTATCTATATGAGTGACAGAAACGTCAACTCTGCTTGATCTGATCTTAAATGAGATGAACAATTAATACTTAGTTGTTGTAATTAAGACTTAGTATTTTATATATTTTATAATGGTAATGGTGATACGTTTCTATATTCCATTGTTTTAAAAAATATAAATTTGTACGTGCATTTGATTCAGAAAGAGATAAAATCATAATGCAATAAGTAACAAACAAGTTCTTGATATATTACTACTAATTTGAATTAACAAAAACTAGTAACATTAACAGGTAAACTTATAATAAAACAAAATAATTTTAAAAGTAAGTATATATAATTTTAAAGTAAGTATTCTCAAGTAAGTACCTAATTTGAAACTCTATAATAATTATATTTCTTGATGCTATATTTTATGAAATGTTTGCAATGCAAAACTTGGCCCCGCCTAATCTAGCTTATTTATGCAATTATCTAATACCTGATAGAGCAGTTCAAGGTTACCGGTGCTGAAATTGTTGCATCTCCTCATCCGAGGCCTGCCCTTTGCGCTTTTATCAATAAGTAGCGCTCGCAGCGCCGTCTGCCGGCGTCCGGCAGTATCGCCCCGGCCACCACTGCGCACGCTCCGCGTTTCCCGACGTTGCCGCATATAATGTCAGTAACTCTTTCACCCCCCCAATCAATCCTATAAAAATAATCCAATTTCTTCATTTTTTTCACGGTTTCTTGTAAATTCTGTTAAAAACATAAAAATTTCAATAGTCGGTTCACGCGGTTTCCGCGCTTTTGCGTTCGGACTTATGTTTATTATTGTGTCGGATACTATTTTCATCCTAAAAGTGTCGTTTACACTGAAGCTTTCACGGTAAGTGCTTGTACGTAAGGCTGTAAGATTTGTTTATAGGCTTGTCTGCAAAGTGTTGGGAGTGGGCGAATGTGAGTTGTTGCTTTCGCCGAGCGCTCAGGAATGAGGTTACTCTCTAAAATAAACCGCGATTTTTACCGCGTCGTTCTGCAATATGATACATATGTTCGCATCTGCGCATGGCGACTTTAATATTAAAGGGATGCATATACTGCAAGACAGAGCATTATTATAAAGCGACCCGTGTTTTAAACTTCTTATAATTTACTACATATCAATTGCTTAAGATTTATAATATTTGTTTGTGATAGCTGTAAGTACCATAATACCTACTCGGGTATTGGTAAACAAAATGAAATGTTATAGTAGCTTACTCTAATTTAAGGATGCCCATCGATAGTATTAAGTAATCTGAATATATAATAAATTATATGAAAAATAATGCTTACGTTATTTTTTTATTGAAAAAAAACTATTTTCAAATTACAACCAAGTTAAAAATATCAGAAGCTTGTACTCTTGACAGGAGATTCAAGTTAGCTAAATGCAGCAAAAAAAAAAAGAAACACTAAAACATTTTAATCACTATGGTTACTTAATTGTTAGATATTTTATCATTACGACCAACCTTATATAACTTCACTTGTTAATAAGATAAATTTGACCCATTGTTACCTAGGAAACAATTTGTTTCTGAAAGATCTCTCTGAAGACGTCTCTTTTAGCGTCTATTGGGAAAGGCAAAAGAGCCATATCATAGTACCCATAACATGTGGATTTCAATTGTATGTAAATAATTGTATAAAAATGAAATGTATAAAATGTAAAAACGAAAATCTATTTATAATATTTTCAAACATTTCATATACTATATAAAAACCCCTTCCAGCAAATTACACATTTGCGGTCATACAATCGCTTGCATAACTCAATATTTACCTTTTTCCTATACAACTGTTAACGATGTTTTATTATGCTTAATTCCTTTGAATCCTGTCCCTGTATACCGTGAGAATATAGGCCAAGTTCAGGGTCGATGCAATGATCGTTGTATAGAGCGTATAGGGTCTAGTTACTGACAGTATTTCAAGTTAAGTCAACCGCAAGTAGTTCTATTCATATAATAGTAATGGCTTGGAACCAATATATGACAATAAAAAAACACGAGTGAACGAGAGAAGCGTACGCCAATTGAAATTTTAAAATGTAGGGTCGACAAGAATTTAACATAAAAATTAAATATTTGTACTAAACTAAAAGGTTTATGATAATATTTAACTTATTTTTAAAAACGAAAAGATAGTTTATGTCCGCATATATGTCTCCTTTTGATGTCTCTTTCTCCATCTAAAAATTAAAAATATATAAAAAAAAACCGGTAAAAATAAAAAAAAGACCATGCATTTGTTCATCAATATATCAAATATACATTATCTTCTAATTTTTCGTGTTTTGCACTAACTCTACTACGCTACTAAGACCAAATTCCTTTCTCCAAAGCTTGCTTATTAAAGATTGCATAAGCAAGTACGTTCTATTTTATATGTCCCTTTTGCTGTAATTGTATTTGTGCGCAATAAAATATTTCTTTCTCCCTCTATTCTGCTAACTTTAGGAGGCTTTGGTAATTATTAGTGGATATTTATTAATAACACAGCCAGAATAATGTTGCTTTTATTCTCATTCCTCCACTCTGGTAAGGCAAATCGCGGTGGTAAGTTCCGCTACTCGACACGATGTCACGATTCTAGGCGGAAAGTGGAGAACGAAGTGTCTTGATACTAGGTTTTTTCTGACTAACCTGCTGTGCCAGAAAAAGCGTTAACCTAACGTAATGTTGCTATTAGAGTTTAGATTTCCTATTAGTTTTTTTGTATATCCATGATGAGTTTTGTAAACCACAAATTAAATTATTATAAATCCAGATCTAGATAATTATACAGTTAATAGTAAGATAATTATGATGAATAAAAATATTAATAAAAACACGAGGTTACAATCTGTATAAAATAATTAAAAGTAATCAAATTTCACTCGTGTGAAAGCATTGCCAATAAATAATATAAAGCTAAAGCATTATATTTTATTATTTATTGCATATATATCTGCAATCAGGTTTTCGACAATAATTGTCTAGGTCTTTCAATTCAAGTTAAGAAAGTTGGCTAGGCTGTGAAAGGAAACGCTAGTGTAGTGGACAGTTGGCCCCGAAATCGTTGAAGACAGCGACGGCCGCGCCTCTTGCCCAATGTGAGTGGGCCGAGCGCCTCGAGCCGTCGGCTGTACACCGGAGTGGTAAGGTCAATGGCCCTATACGGTGCCCCTGTATGGGCGGACGCCCTGGACATGCAAAACGTCACCCTGCTGCGACCATACGACCACTTAATGGCCATCCGGGATTCGGGGGTACTGAACCATCTCCAGTGAGGTGGCGTGAGTGCTGGCTGGAGTCCTGCCATGGTACCTATTCGCCATAATTCGGGCGTCAGCCTATTGCCAGCGTAAAGGCTTGACGTCCGGGGACCTGGCAGAGCCAATACCACTTGACGAAGCACGGGTAGCCGCAGTAGAAGCGTAGGAGTCCCGGCTGGCAACACCATCTGCCGGTCTGAGGACAATCGAGGCAGTTCGTCCGGTGTTCCGCCAGTAGTTAGCGAGGCGTCTTGGCGTCCTAACCACGCTGGTCCTTACGGTCCTCCGTGCCGGCTGTCGTGAAGGCCATGGTGGGTTGCAAGAGGTATAGGGACGCGGTCGGAATCTTCTGCTAGGCGGTGATGGTCGAGAAGGAAGCGACGGAAGGGGCGAGGGAGGCCTCCGCCGCCGTGAGGTTTTCGTGTGTATACGGACGGCCTATCTGATAGTCCGGAGTCCCACATAACCACGTCCGAGTTCCCAATTGGGCTGGTATCCGTAAAGGATTTTTACTTAAGTAATGCAATTTAAACTAATTTTGATTTAAGGACAAACTACTTATCTAGTAACTATTTTATCTGTTGGCCTTCATTGTAGATAGTGTTTATGTCTTAGATTACCTCATACTACCGAATTTATCTGAATTTTGGTGAAACTTGTTAATGAAGTGTCTATATTGAAGTTAGTTATAAAACACTCTCCTCTATAGTAATTTTAAGCCCGCATTACAATAAAATAGATGCTAAAAATATTACATAAATATTTGATAAATGGACGAGGAAGTATAAATGAAACCGTTAAGTCTAGTAATTCAAATATAAATAATAAATAATTTACGTTTGAAGCTTTTGTTAATGTACACAAAATTTATATTACAACAGAGTTACTTTGATGTCAAAGGAAAGTAGTCCTATATTGTTGTTTGTCGCCAACTTGGCATTATTAAAGCATGTTCAAGGAACAAAATCATGTAAATATAGGCGAATCATTATTTGTTACAATATGAAACCATACATAAAAGCGTTAAAATTACCTGTAACTTCATAGAAATTCCTATTTTCAAAGCAATAGGTATATTTTTTTATTAGATAATATTTTCGTAGTGTTTATTACTCAATAATGCAATTACACGGGTGTTAATTCAGTGCCATAAAGTGTAAGAGTGTGGCAATAACACCAGTACGCGCTCGTGTTGTAATCTAATATATATTCGTTAGGTGTTACTAAGCTATGACAGTGTTAAAGCTATACTAAAGTTGGGTTAAAACTATGAGCTTAAATGGAGAAAGCACAGAAGTTATTGTGTCTTTAAAAAAATTGATTAGCTCTATTTTAATCTCTACTTTAAAATAAAAATGAGTACTCTTTGGACCCCGATCGGAATAATAAGGAGAAAACTTAAATATAATGAATTTGAAATAATACTATTATACAAATTAACAGTATTTTCATTTTTAAAAAATTTCATAGTTTAGAGCAAATTTTATAAATGAGAATGAATTATTTAAAGGCTGTAATTTATTGAATTTTTAATGTACTGAACAGTTTCGTAATTGCAGACCTTTCAGATCAGTTCAGTAGTAGTATTTTGGACAAACACGCAAGGGACACTTGATTAATCTATCGACTTTGTAACATAGTATTATTTAGTTTATCCCTTCAATTAATTTTGTTGGAAATAAGGTTCCATCAGTCTTTGGTGAGTTTGATTGGATGGAACCTTTGGTGTTCGAGGTCAAGGTCCGAAAACAACCTTTACACGTGTGTGGGAGCACGTGTTTATTATTTGCACCAATTAGTTTCATACAATATATAATCAAGTGTTAAGTATTTGGATTTTTGACTTCTATGAAAAATGATGTTTTGATAAAATTAAAGTTACTTAATATTGCTTACATTTTGGGAGTGAAAAAAACAGTAACAGATTATTTTTTTAAATAAGATTGTTTGTTTGTTTGTCCGTTTGTCTGTACTCGCATATCTTCACAGTTCGAATTCCGCTACATTAATTTTTTTTTACGTTTTCTAAAAATGTTCTTTCATAGTACATACATACTTTAAGCCTAGTCCAATATTTATTAATCAAAATAAATATTTCACTGTATACAAAATGACTGAATCGTGTGGTGTGTTACAGGTGACATTTGGAGGACTAGGCTGTAAGTAGAGGCAATGACCGAGTGCTAATGTATTCCTTTCAAACTCAACACTATTGTAAGACAATATATCGACTAAAAACAGGCAAAAAATACAGTCGTCCTCTAACACACTGTCAAGGTTATGTTTCGTTATTGGAATAATCAAATACAATGCGCGTACGTCAACAAAATTACACAGCGACTGTAATTGTGGATATTTTCCGTCTTGTACAAATTTAATAATAAATTAAGTATTATTTCTCGATGAGCCTTTGTTTTCACAGTACTTTATTCAATCAAGTACTACAATCGTAATAAGTCTTCATTATCTATACATATAATAAAAATGTTTCTTAATACTGTCTGTGTGTATGAAAAAAATATTATTGGGGGCACTTATTAACAAAACAATTTTTCTTTTCTGTTTCTCTGTTTATCTGTTTGTTTGTGCACACTCAACTTAAAAACGGCTAAACTGATTTAAAGGCAGTTTTGACTTTTGTATTTTAATAAACTTCCCTTAACATTAAGTGTTTATGTCATTTCAATTAAATAAAAAAGTTAAAACCATTTAAATTGGAAATTAAAGCAATATTTGTGATTTAAGTGAAAACGCGGGCGGGCGTCAAAATCTAAATAGCTTATTCGTGTAGTAAACGTAGGCGGAGTCAGCGCAAATATATATATTCTATTTTTTTTTATATTAATATTCTAAAGACGCACTCTCTTTTTCCCGTACAGCGGACTGCACAAAGAGAACCTACACTTACACTTTACACCTTAGCACTAAGTAACATAGTACCAGACAGTGGTTTCCTCTTTTTGCGCTCTAATTCGGAGCATTGCATAATGAGAGGCAAAACTAAAAGCCTCACGTTGCCTTACCCTAGCTGGGAAATTTAAAAGATTTAAGCTCAATCCTTCTTCCGAGTGAAAATCGAACCCACAAACATCGCTCTTACAGTCACAAGCTAGTCGAATTGCGCCACGAGGCCATTTTTAATAAGGAACAACAAGTATAGATACTTTAAAAATCGTTAAGGTAATTGATTTATCATTTTACTAATTGGAAATGGGTAATATTGTGAGTTTTCAATACAAAAACCCTAACCCACTCGTATAGTAAACCACGAGGAATTCAACATGCAATATATCTACTGATGATTACATAGTAAAGATTTTTGTACTCAATATTAAGTCATAAATCAAAGGAGATTGCTATAATTTAAGTCATTATCCAAGAACAAAAGTCCATTAGTATAAAAAGTAAGCTAGCTTTTGAAGCTCACAATAGGGCTTTCAGTGAAAATGTACGTTCGTTTTTGGTTATCAACGCCTGGTTTAAAATTTCTTAAAGTATTTTGATGGATTTAAATGCATTTTTAAAACTGTTTCAGTAATATATTAGCGCTATCGTGGCTGGTTAATACATTTGTGAATAATCACATGTATCAATATGTGGGTATAATTTCATTCCGGGTAATATAATATAGTTTCCGAGTAATAATACAAAGTTAGACGTTAGATACCACCAAGTGCGCGATGTCGTTATAGAATCAACGTTGTTAGCCCGTTTTTATTAGCTTTACCTGTATCTATCTATTAACCAATCAATTTACGAATGTACAAATCTCGATACACTATTATAATATACTTTCAGTTCGATTTGTTTGAAAATTGGTTAAAAATATATTCAGATCCGATAACAATACAATATGTACATACAATCAATATGATGACCTTACCAGGACGACTAGAGTATCACTTAGAAAACACATAGAAATGTTTTGTTTTTTTATTTAAATTTATTTTAACATAAGCTAAAACAGAAAACTTTAGTTAATGATAAGCGGAAATTTATCACTAGATAGATCCTCTTGAATTGCTTCCAAAAATGCAGAAATTGCTTGATTCTTAATTCTAATATTTGACAAACTATAAGTCTTTATATTTATTTTCATTTCATTTGAGCGTATTATTACGTTATTTATTTCATAAAACGAATGCCCACTGACTGTGTGATGCTATACAATGTTACTGGAAAGGACGTCTGATTATTACGCACAACGCTCTACGTTTCATTTTCCTCCGAATTTAATATGTCTAATTTTATTTACTTGAAATAAGAAATAAGATTGATTTGCATTTTTTGATTAAGTCATATGTTACAGTTGTATATTTAACAGTGGTGAAGTGTCAAATTTATCGAAGAAATAGGCCGGCGTTAAAATGAAATATTAAAAATATAAATCGCCCTGAACGATACGTTTTGGTACGTACATTTTGGTTTTGAACGTTAGATTTTGGTACCTAACATGCAATAGAAAAGACGTCCTGTCTTTTCTATTCGGAGACAGGAGTGTAACTACCAGATCTGGCTAAAGTTACCTCTGAATATTATAATCCGTAGTTAAGCATTTGTGACTAGCAGACACGGCGGACTTCGTACCGCTTCAGGATTCCAGAATGTGTTGAAAATCAATAGAAATTAAGAGAAAATCTCCTGCCAGGACCTGTTGTCATGTGCCTAAACGTTGTAGATTCGTTTTGAATATGAATGACGTATTTGTTGTCAAACATTTGTATTTTCATAGAAAGATAATAATTATTATTCTAAAGATCAAATGACCGGCCAAACTATTGAATGCATAAACTCATAACTTAGATATCGTTTAAGCATGCGTCCGAATATTACCTGTAACAAAATTTTATATAAGGATTTCTCCTAAGCTTTTCCAAGAATTTCTGTTTCCTTTGTTTTACAAAAAGGCCGTCGAAAATATTATAACGAAACAGCACGCGGGCGAAGCCACGAGCGGGTCGCTAGTATTTACATATACGTAATTTAATCATTCAATTGTATAGCATCGCTTGTAAACAAAAGTAGTCACTGTCAAATGTTTTGAAGTTGTTGGACGTCATAATATATTTATGATCTTTATAAATACATATACTTTATAAGCACATACTTATTTTATAAACACATACTTTATAAATACAAAAAAATATTCTTTTAAATAATATTATAATCTAGCTTTGGTCATGTTTTACATTTCGGAAGCACCTAAATAAATATGCTTAAACTGAAATATTAACATATATACATAATATTAAAATAATAGTATAATAAAAAAAGCCATCGTGGAGCAACATCTATTCAAGATCGTTATGGGTTCGATTCCCCACACGATGAAATGATTATATTCAAATTATTTTAATTTCTGCGCTATATAATCTTTACTATATAAATCTACATATATGTATATTTAAAAACTCTTCCATTACCAAATAACAAACAACGCTCAGCCAACACAATTATACGTAGAGTGCTTAGTACTAAGACTAAGAGAGCATTTCTCAAAAATTTTCGCAATATCAAATTCGTCGTAATGTCGAATTCGTCCGGAAACTGGAGAACAAACTGTGTTAATACTAGGTTCTCTCTGACTTCAATGCGGCATTTAATAACTGAAATGTAATAAAATTTAAAAACCTGTAAACTAACATTTCATAAAGCACATACGTATTTTTCTTATTCCGGAAATATAAATAGACTTAAGATGTTTATGATAAATAGATGTGGGGCACTGAAACGCGTCGAACTACTTTTATAAGCGGCGTGTTATATTCATTTGACTTGATGGATCTACCGTGTATCCAAGAATCTGGGTCGCAATATTTAAAATCTCGCATACAACTCGCAAAAATTACACGAAATGTAAAGGCGACCCCGAACCGGTGACAAAATGAAAACGTAACGTGTTTGCTAAGATATTTTATGGCCAACGCTATGGCTGCCTCTTTACAATAATAATAATTAATGATTAATGATTTTCTTTTGTGTTTTTCAATTGTTTATTTCATTAATCTCTATATAAACATTTAACTATACAAAGTTGACAAGGGAAAATAAATAAGTAATGTATATTCTTTGTATAGAAACTTGTAATCGGTTAGGCTTCAAATTATATTATTTTTCGAATTACTTAGATTATATTTTGAATCAGTGGTACAAATTGACAGCCCTATGTGCGCGCAGTAGCGTTCATCAGTCATCGGCCTCGGCTTCCGGCAGTGTTTCATAGTTCAATGCCTCACCAGATTTGCGTCGCGATGGATGACCTTCATTATATTCGGCGCAGAGATACCACTATGCTGCTGCACTAAAAAATAAACGATATAAGTATATCGCTTGTTATCGAGCAATATTTAAAGTATATAAATAACAAATATTGTTTCATACTATAATATGAATATTAATTTAACGTAACGATACATCGAGATATGACAACAAATATATTAACCAACATTTGTAACTCGTGGTTTTTAACTTACATTCTGCAGTTACTAAAGAATATAAAAATAAAACGAAAACTTGTGTGTTTCTATAATTTTTAATACTTATTTTGAAAATTAGTTATTTTACCTTTTTACTTTTGTGAGATAATGATGACATTACATGGTTCACTTGAAAATATTTTGATTTGTATTACCAACAAATTTTGGAACGTGACTCATCCAGCGATTTGTGTTTATATAAGAGAAGTCTGTTGTAAAATCGTATCCAAGGAATAATTAGCTTGCAACATGCAGTTAAGGTTTATTAAAATTTATTTATATAGTATTATTATAATTTTATTGAGTACATCGTGGCGCAGTGGTACATGATTATATTTAAATTATTTTCATATCTCCGCTTTGGTAAGTAAGACAAAGTGCGTCTTGATTTCGGATGGATTTAATCAAGAATGGTGTGTGAGAAAATGAATAAAGCTGCAAAAGAAAATATTAACATTCATGTCCCTTATTAACTTCATTTCGTGCGTTATTTTAAAGCAATAATTAGTAGAGTATATAATTAAATTCGCTTTTGTATCCACAAGTCTTGATAAATAAGACGAACATTAATGGTTGATAGGTGAAAAATAAATATTTAACGATATTACATTTTATTTTGCAATGATTAAAATGTTTCATATTGTTTAGGAATACTAAGTATGATAAATATATGTGCAATTTATTAAAACTAAATATAAATCATAAATAAGTTTTAATGCCGGATTCCGTTACCTAGAATATACACAATGTGAAAGCGTTCGTATGTCTGACCTTTACGATTTTTTCGTATTTTGTGAGTTAATAAATATATAGATAATAAGAATCTTGTCATATAAGTCTATTTTCCAATTTTGACTTAAATATAGACACTTTGAAAAGAATGATGGAGCCCAACATATTCTACATACTACTATTATATAATCTATCTAAACAAAGACTAAAATATAATCAAATATACCACTGCAATATTAAATTAGCTATGAAGAAATAAAAGACTTGAAAAAATCTCAATTGACCTTTAAATTAAGCAAATGATATCTAAAAATTGCTGTAACAAAAGTTTACTGAAAATGTATTTAAGCTGTAATGTTCAAACTAAGATAGATAAAAGAAGCAAAATTTGACCTTTCCGCTCTCTGGCCCACTCCCAAGCAATTGGAGACAGCAGCCTCACTCTCCCCCCAATTTTACGGCTTCCGTTGCCAAACGCTGCCCAAATTTTCAATTTATGTACCCATCATCTTATTTACTCAGACGTGAATAAATTACATTTTTATTGCACTGGTGCAGCAGTCGCTGTCGATCATTACTTTGACATTCAAACAGTCTAGCTGACTCGGTGCACCAGCCGCACCCACTTTTCAGGCAAATTTAAACTTTATCTCGAACAGATTAGCTTCAATTTAGTGTAAATATGCCAGTCGCATAACGACCAGTGACGACGCTCTCGGTTTATTACGTTACATAGTTTGCACCCAAGGGCAAGGGTACATAGTTTGTTTTTATTTCTTTGGCAATTCTTCGAAGTAATTCTCATTGTAAACGTATCCGATATGATTTTGCGGTCAAATCCATGTATATATTTCAAAGATTTCAATGAATGTCTTAGCACCAATTTACAAAATGGTTGCATGTACAGATTATATTCGACTACAGATGCGAATTTTGACATTGGCTGCCCTTCTATTTTATTCGTACGATCGACTGAAACAATTCGTTGCCGTGGTGCCGTTTGGTGGTAATACTTTAGTTTAAGCCTTATTATAAAATACAAATAATATGACTAAAACCAAACTTGATACCTCACTAATTCATTTTTTCTTTTTATTACAGGTCTAAATACCTCATATGAAGGGGCGAAACGAATTTATTAATTTTATTACATGCTATACCGGTGTAAAAATAAAATTTGTTAGAATTTAAAGGAAATTGTAACTGCCGTCAGCAATAATAAAACATTGTGTTACAACACTACTTACTACAGTACTACTTACTACAGTAAGTAGTATATTATCGAGTTTAATTCAGTGTCAAAAGTGGAGAACCTAACTGCGACGAAGAGAAACCCCGGGTTTACCCCGGTAACAGACAGGTTAGTAGACTTTAGTCATGGAAAATTATACTTTTGTAATGATAGTTTTACGTTCGTTCTCGTCGAAAGAATATTAAATAGTTACATGCATATTTTAATAGTTAAAAGCTCTACTTATATATAGTTTTAATAGAGTTAGAAAAAAATGAGAAGCAATCTTATATTATACGAATGTATATTGAAATGTGTCTTATAAGAATTTCTTATGGTACAGATAAAATGGATTTAACTCATATGCCAGAGGTTACGATTGTAAAGAGAAGTAAAAATGTATTTCTTGTATCTTACATGAGACAAAATCTATGAAATACCCAATAAGCTATTAAGCCTCTTTTATATAATAAGCCAAGTCACTGCATTTGCTATAACTACTTACTACATATAGAGGTGTAAGTGACCAGTGAGAGTGTAAAAAGTGTACCTAATGTTAAAATTTACATTGAACACATTCCAGCAACAGGATTGTTTTAATTAAGGGAAATCCGTGGTACGAATCGGTCTCAAGTGTGATTAATTAGCTACTTGCTCGCGTACTGGTAGCACCTATCTAGCTCATTATCTAGTCGGCGCAGGCACGATTTTGTAGATGTGCCCTACGGAAAAAAGATATTTGCATATTAGTGGAGCTAGGCTTGTACCGAGATAAGCGGGCGCTTGAATTAATTACATAAATAAGGACTCCGTGTACCTCACTTTTTGTTTTGGTGTAAATTTTATTGAAAAATATGTTAAAAAGTATTTCTTTTCTCCCAAATATATATATCTCGTCAGGTAATTTCGGTCTCGATAAAACACTTCTTAAAAATTCTAAGTTTAACTAAATATCATATGTTATAATTGTAATCAAATTAAACATCTTCGTACAGTTTTATTAAAATATATAAGTAAAGAGGTGAGCAGCATTAAAAACTCGAATTTTTTGTACCTTTTATTTTAGGAATGATGACTGGACAATTGCCTTCTGCAAACATGTCATCGACAACGGAATATGAAGATGTTTTTCGTTGTCATGCACACTGCACTGTAGGTACTCATTACCGAGACGTTTTTTGTATCATTAATTTTGATTGAGATGAATGGAACAATCTGACAGTTTAGACTCTGTTTATTGTTATGTGTTTGCCGCCATTTGTATGTTTTTTCGGATGATTACAATAGCGAAAAGACTTTCTTAATACTAGTTTCGCATTCCTTGCCCTTGCCTGCTTCACTTGCCCTGCTTCACTTGGCCTTTTTTACTATTCGTTTGTGCCAATTGGTATGTTTTTAAAAAATAATAGCATATATTAAAAAAAAATACTAGTACCCTTTATTCTAAACATTAGACCCACCTATTCATACCTTATTAGTAGGTTTAATAGTATTCTATGTTTTTCTTTATAATAAATAAAACATTTAACAAAATTTTAAATAGAATTATTTAATTATAGAATTTATATAGAAATTATAAGCAAAATTATAATTTAATAGTTAAAAAATATAGTTTCACCCATCAAGCAAGTTACTTTACATGACAATGTTCACCTGTTATTATGAATTAGTACAGTGTTGCATTCTTTCATTTATAAATATGTTTTTCCAGATGATCAATTGTGTTCATTGATTATTGAAGTTATTTTGCAATAAGGCATTGTCATCGCAGTGGTCGGCTTCAATGCAGCTTGCGGCGCATGCACGACTTGACAGAACCGTCGATCTAGATTGATAGTAATCATGATCCAACTAAAAATATATTTTTTATAAATGATATCGATGGTTGGGTTTTTTGCTTAAGAATAAAAACGATTGTTTCTATGTAATTAATTATCTGTTGTAAGAATGATATTTAAAATAATAATGTTGCAATTTTTTTTACCATTTACTTACATTTTAACTATATTTTTACATACCTTTTTATGTGCTACAGGTGTTTATGCCTACTCTGAATACTCATACTCATAGAATTTAATTTTTTTATCTATCAATTGACAAATTGAGGTTTTCGATTTTAAATTCACCTTTACACTTATTCTTACCGATTCAAAAAAAAAAATTTGTAACTTCCAAAAGCAAATTAAAGCTTAAGTGAACGAATTTGAAGTATACTATATATATTAACGCGAAAACTAAATTTGAAAATTTTAAATATGAATTTGATGCGTACAACAATGAAGTTCAAACTTCTATATAATAACAAATTTAAATTTTTAACACTAGTGAATAGTTTTTAAGTTTACATAAGAAGTAAGGAAGTTTTGTTAGTAACACCATTATATGTTATTTATGATAATATAATACTCGTATATTATGTAGATAATACTTTGTCTGTATTCAATATAGATACCTATGTTTTATCTAAGTAATGTCACATCATTTATATGTAAATAGTACGTTCGATTTAGTATGCGAAAAAAATAACTTGATCGAAAGCTGATATTCTAAAATTATTAAAGCTTTGTTTGCATGAAGCTACTTATTTTAATATTTCATTACAATATGGCAGAAATGCAATACTTATTTTATAAGATTATATACTGTAAGCATGTTAAAGTAATATGGATTGGTCCGTAATTGAAGGATCGGCATGTCGTGATCACAGTCAATGGAGCGAGGTGACTCCGCCCACAGGCTTTACTATAAGCTTAATTTGCTTTATTCTAGCCACTACCCACTGTAACTTAATCTAGGTAATTGTATGCCTCGTTACAAATCCATTCATTTTGTTACGTATTAATATAAATTGCATATTGTTTTGTTCATCTTTTTAATGAACCAATGTTTCATTAGCAGCCCACCAAAATAAAAATATATTTTGTTCTCAATTTATAAAGTACCGCACTCAGAAATATTAAACTAGTTTGATTAAATTTCCATATTTGTATAATTTTGGCGCAAATTAATTCTTAAATGCGATTTTGTTAATTTTTTTGTACATAATAAAGGCAATAAACTTTGTAATAATTAATCAACAGATATGATTTTGTATATAAAATTATTTTTTTATTTTTCAAGTTATATTCACACACTTAGGAAATTGAAAAACATATATTTAGAAAACGTATAAAAAAAAAAAAAAAAAAAAAAAAAAAAAAAAAAAAAAAAAAAAAAAAAAAAAAAAAAAAAAAAAAAAAAAAAAAAAAAAAAAAAAAAAAAAAAAATCCCGCTGCGTTCAAATTTTTATACATTTTCTAAATATATGTTTTTTATTATTAGATACCTGGGTCAATCTAGTCATCCCTAATGTGGTAGGATAGGTACTTAAATGCTGCCCCCCATATGGAAAACCGTTAGCCACGCTTAACTATACTTTATTACTAATTATACATAAAAGTCTTAAATTATATAAAAAACATGTTTCTTTTACAGGTAAGAAATATACATTTGCTACTATATGAAAAGTTGTCTACATTTTTAGTCAAATATTTTATAGGATCGTTAAATTTGTGCCGTATCTTAAACATTTAATAGCCACTTGAAGTGAAAACCCCGTGTGGCCACTTTGATAGCAACCTCTTACCGTCCTCGCCAATAAACTGTTGACGTTTTACAGACTAGTATTACGATGTGCTATGCAAACTCGCTGTAAGCTTCAAAGGTCGAACTGCCCTACATTACTATATCAAACCTTATAGAAAAATCTATAAAATTTTAGTCTATTTTTTTCCAACTTCACGCAATTTCTGCATAGGCAAAGAGAACATAGTATGAAGATACTCGGTTCTCCGCTTGAAACATTGTGACGAGTGGCGGAATGCGAAACCACGCTTGATCGCAGAAGCAAAAATATTTTAAATATAATCACAAATAAAATATAACCACCTGAGTGAAAATCGAACCTATAAACAATCGCGTTTAAAGCCAAGTTTGTCCCACAATGGTCTTTTTCTATTCGAATCGATTTGTATTTCGGTGAAACATATTCAGTAGTGAGATCTTCTATTTATTATTCAATAAGATACTATTGTGCTTTCAAACCTTGTATATTAAAAAGTAAAGTATAAATATATATTTATTAAAAAAAAATGATAAATAAATATTTATATTAATATTGAAAATTCGTGACTTGAAAGTAGATAAAACCCTATAATAATCAAAACCCACGAATCGTACCCACGACCCCCGGCATAGTAGATATAATAATTATGTCAGAAAAACGGATCGGTCAATTTACAATCAACATAGCCGTATGGCTATGTTGATTGTAAATTATATATATATATATACGAGTATACTGTATAGTATACTCGTTAATTGTAATCACGAATCTTCAAAAGTAACTTGTACATCTCAACGATTAAAAAGAAGTCATACGGCTATAAATTGTACAAGCCATTACATATAGTTTAACTTTAAAATCCACCAACACAAACAAAACGGTCGGAAGTCGACGACCTAGTTTCCCAGCAGAATACAAAGGTCAATCAAACATAAGCCCGGGAAGCGCATGATAACTTTGGCAAGACCGACCGATGCACGCATATGCCTTTCGCTTACGCAATACTTATATAATATATACATATGTAATATATCTGTATATATGTAATTTGATCAGTCAGTATCTAGTATAGAAATAATATTGAAATAGGCTGGAAATTGATTCGGAAAGTGAAATAAATAACTATTAAAGAAATGTTCTAACAATTTACAACAACTTAACAACGTTTTTTTTTACTTCACCCATTTCCCGCATAGAAGGGTAGTCAGAGAGAACCTGGTATCAAGACATTCCGTTCTCCACCTTCTGTTTACAGTGATGAAGCTTTTCCACTTTGGCCTCGTGCACTCGTTAGTACTTAATCGTTAAGAATTATTATTGAGAGCTTCGTAATTATGCCCTAATTTTACTGTTCTAGTTATAAAACGATAATTGTAAGAGTAATATATGACTTCATTGAAGTCAAGTTATTGAGTATACGAGTATAGCATTCAGTGGCTAATATTAATAAAATATTAGTGTTCTGTATTCAGTATTAGTGTCATTAAATAATGACAATTTATGAATGGCAATGTAATTTTAAAAGCGAACCAATATATCAATAGGCCAAGGTTATAATTCTTTTGACAACAGAGTAAAAAACGACAAGCTATCAATGTAACAAATTTATAGATATACATTGTTTTTCAGCTTCACGCTTTTTCCCGCATAGCAGGGTAGTCAGAGAGAGCCTAGAGTCTAGACACTCCGTCCTACGCGCTTTGTCTTATATCGTTGCAAATAAATTACCATAATATAAATATAATCATTCCTCCGAGACGGGATCGAACTTACAACCAATCGCGCTTATAGTATACGGGGTATCAAACCTAATGAAATGATACAGTGCCCTCAATTTTAAACATAAAGTATATTTTATATTCAGTGGCGGAACCTAGCATCTTATTGTGTCTAAACAGACTAAGGAACCCTTGTCCCTAACGTGTCACGACCACATTAAGCATTCACACAGCAATATTTTTAGAGTCAGCGACCGGCTACAAACGCGATGGGTTTAGGTTCGATTCCCATTCGATAGAATATTTATATTTAAATTAGTTTCAGTTCACCGCACTCGCGCTTTGTCTTACAAAGCGCGATGTTGAATCCCGTTATTCAACTCATAATGTTTCAAAATCAGGAAAGCGGAATTCGAAGTGTCTTTGCGGTTTTCAGTCTACCTCGTACGCAGGAAAGCGGCAAAAAAATTACTTTTTTCCATTGATTGAGATGAGCTCTCGTGGTCTTATTGATTGTTTTTTTTTAAATTATTACTTAATATTAGCGCTCTTCATATGCTCTGATAAGAACGAAGCGTTTTGCCTTGCAACTATAAACAATAAGCGCGACATATTTTTCTATAACATTGATTTTAAATATTATTTAAATTAGCATTTACCTATAGTTAAGTATGATAAAACTTAAGTTAATGTCACAGGAAAATAGCACTCGTATATACATAGGCACATACGTACTACATCTATGTCCAGACAAAATGATAGGTGATATCCATTATTTAGTAGACATTTATTATGCCAAGTTACGAGAAATGATTATATTTACGATTGGCCTCAATATTATTATTTGTAGTGTTCAACTAAACACAAAACAACAACTTACATTATCTATACGAGAAAAATCTTTATTTTTCGATATATTAAGTATAATCAATATAAATAAAAATCTTCCGATACTCACTGAATGACTGACAGACAATGCTGATTTTTTAGCGTAGCGGCATGTAGGTTTCTTAAGTAGTGTAGAAAAGCTAAGAGAGCATATTCCGAAATTCCTACAGGTACTCCGGAAAATATAAACGGAAATAGTATTGTAAATTTATAAAGTCAACGTGGACGAATTTGCGAGCTGCAAATCATATTTTACAAAATATAATTTTCGTTTTATTTTCGTTAGTTTTTGAATATAATTTCAATATAAATAACATGATTAAAATTTTAATATTTATACTTTAATATCTTTAGACACACTTCTAGTAGACACGTCTACCTGTACTATAAAATGGTCGAAACGTCAGGTTTTCTTTAATGTATTTTCAAATTCGATCAAATCATAAATTTAGTCAAATATCCATTAGATAAAAGGAATCGTAGTATTATAAAATAATTTGATTGAATGTTTGATATTCGATTTTTTTTATTATCTATATCAATACACATAATAATAATACAAATAAACCAAACCAACCAAGCATTCAATCTGAGACTGTTGAAAAGGCGGACGTCCGCTAGTCTCATACAATAGCCCAGTACTCCAGTACTCCAGTAGTACAGTACTCCAGTACTCCAGTAGTACAGTACTCCAGTACTCCAGTAGTCCATCCAAATTCCATTCCATAGTCTCAACTTAGTGTTCCATACTTTCCATAGTTCCTACGCATTAGCCGGTGACCATCTCTGGGCACTTTTTTTCTGTTTGTCTGTGCTTTTGTACACTCTAATCTCAAAAACGGTTATACCGAATTAAATATAATTTTGACTATTGTATATTGGTAAGCTTCTCTTGACATTTTTTATTTTATTTAAATTGATACATAAATAAAAAAGCACAACAATTTAAATTATTAATTTAAGTAAAGTTTGTAATTTAAGCAGGTGAATAATCCAAATAGTTAGTTATAGTTTACGCAGGCGAACACGCAAGTGGGTCGCTAGTATTTAATATATTTTTATAATACCACAAAAAAGGTGCCAAAAATATCGGAATACATTAACTAATGTGCTATATTTCGGGGATATCGAAGAACCTACTTCTTCGAGAGGAGAACGTGGGAGAGGCGACCTAGTTCCCGTGACCTGGCCTGCTGACCCCTCACCTGATATGAAGTGCAAATATGGATGCGTCGCGTAATAGCTATTATTGAATATTTGAATAGTTCTATCCACATTCGTCAAGGATTATATATTCAGTAAATCGCAGGTACATTCAACGTTTTCAGATTGAAATCTTATATGCTTGTAATATTTGTTTACACTTCTTGATTTTTTATAAAAAAAACAATCATCATTCAAAATCAAAAATGAATACTTTCTTTCTTATGAGTTTAAAATATAAAATAACGTATTAATACCTACTATTACAATTATTCGATAAAAAGAAAGCATCTAAAATTTGTAGCGAATTAGGTACTATCAGTAGTATAATTAACAAGTCTGTTTTGTTTAAACAAAAATGCTTATCAAATATAAACGCCCATTACCGGATATATTAGAACCTCCGCGTGCATGTAAAAGCGATAATTAATCAGATTTTCCGTAACCGTCAAAGTGGCGGATGCTGATTTGATCTGTGACATTCACGCTCTGTGACCACTTCCGCTCCACTGAATACCAGATTCGGATTTCCACCATAATTCGATATTCAATGCCGATTTATACCCGTGAAGCCTTTTAGGACATCGGAAATAGAAACCTAAAATTTCCAATTAAATTCTCTGAAAAACTTATGTTATTTTATATTACATCCATAAGATAAATTATAACGATTTATTGAATTTATAATATTTTTAAATAATGATATTGGCTATGATATATATATATTGATATATATATATATTTTTTTTGATAAGATAATAATTTCAGTATTTGCATAAAAAAGCGTTTGCTAAGCACGTGTATCAAAATTTACGTATATTATTAAAATGGCTTCGGTATCTAATATACAACTGTTCAGTAATAAATAGATTTTCTTATTGTATATAAATTAAAGTAAAATAAGTAAATCATAATCAGGCTTCTAACGTTAAGTCGACCTTTAAAATTTTAAATATTTCTAGTCTGAAATAACTCTCGGCCACTGCAGTTCTATAATCAAGTCCTTGGCTGAACGTGAATCACTGTTCTATTTCTTATTTCCTAAGAATACATTGAAAACTGCATATGACGCACTCACACTAGTTCTAAGGGCAATGACCGATGTATAAACATATGTTTTGCTTTTGTATAATTATGATGAATGAAGACTTTAGTTTCGGTTAAATAGTTTGCATTAGATAACAGTAGTCCTGTTTATATTTACTTTTTCAATAAAGATAATAATTATCTTACTAACTAAGGTTAAGTGAAAGTAGTATATATTATGAAAATAATGATAAATTCCGTATTTGACCGTGTAGTGTGTACAGTATAGTTTTGTGTATAAGAATTTCGACGAAGCATGATAATAACGTATAGTTTAATTGGCAAGAGCGCTTGAACGGTCTACGAGACGCGCGGGTTCCAATCCTGCTTCACGCTTCACGCGTTTTTCTGCATTCTAAATATTTAAACATACATTATTGTTTTTATTTGACATACCTATAGATGAAATATTATATAATACAGCGTTTGATTCCGCTACCAGTATACTGTACCAAGCCGAGAAATGAACGACGTATAATAATCCTTTTTCAATCTATCTGTTTTAAACAAAGTTTCATGCAATATTTTTCTAAATACATTGTTTTTAAAGCAACATGTCATAAGTTTACTAATTTTAAACAAAATGAAATATTAATTTGAAGGTACTGTCTAACTTATAATGAAGATAAAAGACTTACAGTTTCTTAGAAAATATATGTTGTCACTTTTGATCTAACTTTTAATAGAACTAAACTATCTTAATATAATCACGTTCACATTCGCTAGGAAACTGTCACAGCTGTTTGAAATTTGCATGCACTTTCTTAATTATAGCAGAACTTTCGCTAGCAAAGTTATGTTATAATCTGGAATGGTTGTAACCTGTTCTTCGAAACCAGACTAAGTTTTATAATAAGATATACAATATCAATATATTTATTATGTAGTTGCTGTCAATATAAGTATCTTATTGTATATGTTAATATTTAAAAGTAAATATTAAATTACTATTTTGAACCTGCCACATGCAACAGGCTAGATGAGGAAGACAGAGAGGACTTAGTGTGAAGACACTTCGTCTTCCAATATTTACCCTACTTTGAGAGATTGCATGTTAAGTGGCTGAACTCAACGTCGAGCTCTGTTTTACCAGAGCAAGGGAATGAAATTTTAAAATAATAATAATAAATAATATGTTTAATGTCTTAAATTATGTACAGTAACCAGTTACACAGAAATAAAAGTAATATTTAAGTTATACATTAAATCTGGTATAAATTACACTTACTTTTTGACAATGGCTTTGCAAATGATAATAAAACCTGGTTAGTAAAGACTAAATTTAATAATATACATCAAACCCACCACCAACCATCCCGTTAACAATCAGACACTGTTTCATTGCGCCACGATGTCTTGAAATAATATTTTGATTGGTGTGTTCTATTCGTTCGTAACAACAACAAGCACTATAAAAATTCAACAGAAACTGAATTTAGCTTGATTTGAACCCTCGCCTCTTAGATAGTTTCCAAGAGGTGCAAGTTCAAATCACAAATTAAATATTCATACGTTTTCTAAAGAATAATCAATATATTTAGTTTTAGCATTAATAATATTAATTAAACATATACATTGTGATTAGTGTGACTGTTAATGATAATGTAATTTCGTATAAATCTGTCAAAAATGTGTTAATTATGATTTTACCTATTGTCTATGTTTCCGGATATTAACATATTATATTATATGAGTAAGTCTTTCGTGCGTAAAATACGCGTTGCCTTAACGATTATGTACACTTTATAGGTACAAAAGTATATGTCAAATACTTGGCAGTATGTGTAATATTTACTTTATTAACATTTTCGTACAAAGGGGCCAAAAGTTATGTCTCCAAATATTAAGGATAAAGATAAAATTATTTTTCGTCGGTTTTATAAAAATGTGTTTGTTTTGTCATCCGATGAACTATACAAATTACCATTCAATAACTTAAAAAGGCTTTCCGAAAATTTAATAACTTATCCTTTTTGTACCTAGTATATACTCATATAAACTCATATGAAAGAATCAAGAGCTCTTGGGCATACGATTAAGTTCAATATTTATTGTACATACGTATGTATCTACTATATATATACAAATATATAGTAAGTATACTTAAGTCGTTATTGAAATTGCACTCCTAGTTCTTTGTAGTCATTATAAGTTTCTAAGTTAGTACGTGGAGAAAGTGCCTTTATGTTATATAATATGTTTAGTTTAATACAAGCCATGTCTGCTGGACTTTTTATTTATTTATTTCTTATAAATATTTTATTTTCTATCACTGAACTAGAAACCCGCTCGCGGCTTCGTCTGCGTAAACTACACAACTAACCCACTTCCTTTTTTCGTCCGCCCGCGTTGTTAATAACAAACTTTGTTTTAATTCTGTTATTTAAATTGTTGTAACTTTTTTATTTATGAACCGGTTGAAATGAAATAAACACTTAATTCTTATTTTAGAAGCTTACCAAAATACAATAATCAAAACTGCATTAAAATTGGTAAGCCGTTATAAGATTAGCGTGCAAAAATGTACAGACAGACAAACAGAAAAAAATAAAAAATAATTGTTCATGGTCTATTACATTGATAAATGCTCCCAATAATATTTAATGATATATGATTATCTGTGTACAGAAAGCAATCAGTTACATTTTTATTATATGTATAGATAAAAAATAAGGTAAAAATAACAAATATAAAAAGACTAGTCAGTCAGACTAGAGAGTCAGTTATTATCTACATGATAGTTTTCTCAACAAGATTTCAAGGTAAATGTTTGGAGTTAGATGAGATTTTTGCATCCCGTACCCTTCTCGACTCTTGAGAAGGCCGGGGAGCCCGCAGCTACCTGAGTGGTAATAGCTACCAACTCGGTGTTGTCCCCGACTAAGTTGTCTGTCGCGGGGACATAGTAGGGCTCCGCACCAACTGCTACCTGAATCGACAACTGCACCAGGAAAGAAGTGTCTTGACACTAGGTTATCTCTGCCTAACCTGCTATATATATAAAAAGCTTTTAACTAAATATATATATATTTTTGCTCCACACCGCAAAAGCTGTATAATTAAGACACTAAAATTATCTTTACTAGTGAACTATAAACTTATAAACTCTTAAGTTGTAAAGCGAAGACATCGACCTATTTAAAATCATAATTACATAGCAGTGAAAGGGTTGAGCTACTCGTACTATATAATATTACCAATATTTCCAAGTAATAAAATTTATACCGCTGGTAATAATTATGCGTTTTTACTATACACTACTATGTAGGCTAGCAAAGTGAAACTCTTACTCTTTTATGACTCTGGGACTGATGAAACTAATGGAACTCATTACCGGCGTCTGTATTTCCTAAGTAGTACAATTCGAGAATCTTCAAATCGTGAGTGAAAAAGAGAAGAATACCTTCTGGGCAAGGTGTGTCATCGTTAGACCACATCAACGCCTAACATCAGGCTCAGTATGGACAAATCTAGGCCTATCGTACATAAAACTATGTCCTGCTACGAATAGTAATTATGCTCAGACTTTTTAAACACATTACTTTTAAATTGAAACTTTTTCTTGACTCTTAATGTTACCAATTATTCATAATTTATTACACATGTAGTTATAATGGGGTATTTTTATTATTTTGTACTATTTAAGTGCTTGCACAGAGCAATTTGCCGTAGAGTATTTTAATGAACCTCCCTTTGTTCTCCCTCAAAAGGATTGTTTGAATAAGAAACTAGAACTTTCTCCGCAGCGCTGTTATTTTATTTCGTAATTGAATTGAATGGATGAGTGTGGCTTAAAAGGAATCCCCTAGTATTAGACAAATAATACGGTTTTGGTTTAACTAAGTGAAAGGAATATAGCGGTTTTTTATGTTTTTCTGGGCACTAAGAATCGTATAGCGCTCTAATACTGTAACCCATTATTTCTTTTAAATACAACCTTTTTCTTGGATGCTTTGTTTTAATTTTCGAATTGAATATGTTCAAAATATATAGATTGTCATCGTGGCGCAATGGGACAAGAGTGACTGTAATTGCGATTGATCATGGGTTCGATTTCCACTCGGTGGTCATATTTTAATTATTTTAATTTCCCGCTCTGGTAAGACAAAGCGCGGCTACTTGAGTCGGGCCACTTAATACGTAATTTTTTGAATTCAGGTGAAAATTGGAAAACAAAGTGTCTTAATACAAGGTTGTTCGACGACCTGGCAATGCGGAGTAAAGCGTGAAACTACAAAATATAATATTTTCTATAAGAGCACCACGCCTACGTTCATCAACAAATATAAACATCTTTAATCAAATGTTATCCCGATGGCAGTAGTAAATTTAATTCAATGAAATAAACATAAAGTGGGTGGGTAGCAAGAGAACCAACAAATAAACCTTATCCTTCCTTTATCATGCACTATCGGTGGCATTTTATTTCTTCGGCGTACACTACTCCGTGTTTCAACCTTATACGCGTTTGAAGGATTATATCCTTTATATTGTGAGGGAAAAGGTTTCCTAAATTGCTGCTAGCTTCTGCCTCTCTCAGGAGATTTGTATTCAGTATTTTGTCCTCAGATAGTCTAATGAAATGAGATAAGCGAACACATTCTGATTTCCCTGGTGAGAAACGCTAAATAATTTTCACTGAAGGGCCTCCTCAAGGACTGATCTGATTGTTGTCATGAGGAAAACTGACACTTCGTCTTTTAGAGCCTACAGTTATTTTTATATTTAATAAAAATACTGAATTGTAATGTACTTGTACTTTTTGGGAAAAGAACATGTTTTGGTTATATGTTTATAATATTTTTTTTAATAGATTTTTTTTTTAAGTTACAAAACATATAATAGCAGCTTTACGTTTATATAAGCATTGATTTAACTACATTTCAGTGATCCATTTATATGGTAATACCGTGTTGGGTGCCGAAATCTGATTTACATGTATTTTCCTAAACAAATTTTAAATCTACTACTATAGCGAAAAGTCGTAACAACGTCAAAATACTTATTATAATTTAAGGAATAAAATTATTTAAAAATAAATTCGACACTAGAAAAACGAACATATTTTTTTACTATACGAATAAAAAAAATAGAAGAAAGTAAAGAAAGCAATAGCTTTCTAACAATCAAATGGTTCGTAAATTACTCTCACCTATTAAGGACGACTCGAGATTGTTATCATTTAGACTTTACTGTTCAAAATGAATAGTATTGTAAATCAGATTAAAAATAATAAAAAATTGAGAAATCTTGCGATTTTACTTGCAATTCTAAGTAATTATATTTAGACGTTTAGATTTAAACTTATTTTATCGCTTTTTCCTCATTTTGTTAAAACAGACTTAGAAATCAGATAATAAGCCTTTTTGAGGCCATCGCGGCGCAGTGGGATAGTGTCAGACTATAATCAATATTTGTTGTGGCTTCGAGTCCCACTTCGAGGAAAGATTATAATTTAATCATTCTCATTTCTCCGCTCTGGTGAACAAGACAAAGCCCGGCGTTGAAGCCGTAAAATTTTAATGTGGTTTTTAGTTTTGCAAGGTATTAAGAGATAAGCTTTAAGCTTATTATCTTCACACCTATTAAGGGTTTTTTTAATGTTAACGATTTTTAAATAGGTCAATAAGTTACTGTATTAGTAAATTTACAGCTATTCGGAAACTTCAACTGCATAAGCAAATACTTTCACTTTATATTATTTATACTCGGTTGATTTCAACGCTAAGGTCAATACAAGGACTTTCAGTGCCTTAAGGCATCCTTCTATTGTTCTAGTTACCGCAAATTAAAATGGAAGAGCTGTATTAAGGATAAAATACACTTACCGCCTTAAGCTATTGCAACGTTCAAAGTAATTTCTTGGTCTTATTCTTAACGAGATTGTAAATTTGCTAATACATATTATGATTATAATACATGTTTACGTAAAAAAATAATATTACAAGCTGAAATAACTAGTATTTACAGAAATAAAAAAAACTATTTAAACTACCCAAAGCTAGTGAATGAAATTAATTTAATTTTGTACTTACGTCTTATGAATTCACTTTGTAGGTAGTAGTAATTTAATGCATTGCAAAGTTCTTCGGAATTTGTCAACAACACGTTATTAATAAACTCTATGTCACGTCGTTGCACTCAGTATGTATAAATTAAGTTCCGTGCATAATTTTCAAGAATATTAAAGACATCAATCATCATATGTAATTATCATAATAGCATAATGTATGTATGTATTTTTTATTTTTTTTAACTCGAAAATATATATTTATTGAGTATTAAAAAACACCTTTTCTCCCATAACAAGGTAGACGGAGAGAACGTAGTGTGATACTCCATTCTCCATTTGAATATTTAATTGTATTGATAATAATCATTTATCTTTAAATATTCATACAAGAAATACTTATTTCGGTAATAAATCGACTTTCAGCAAATGTCAGTTTAACTAAACATCAAAGAGTGTATGATGTGTATCGTGTATCGAAATAAAACACGCATCTCGTTGCCCAGCCACAGAATTATTTACATCCGGCGCGTGCAAAGTGAGCAAAATTATGCGCAAAATCACCAGATTTGAACATATAAGAAATATATTATAATTGTGTGTATAAATTATAATTTACTTAAGATTTTAAATTATAAAAGATTTTAAGTTACAAATCAGTACAAATGTTAAAAATCATAACTCATTTACTAGAGAAAAACTAATGTTTTCATTGTATTCTCCACATTAAATTCTTCACCAGACCGGAAGTTTAAAGATTTTGAGTTCCAACATATAAAAATATCAAAACGGGATGATAACACTTTGGCCTATTTAAATTACAAAATTCGACAAAGCAGACAACAACAAACAGAGCTATGCATAATATATGTATGACAAGTGTCTTTTATTGGTAGAAGAGGCCTCTTAAAAAAATTCACGAACTTATACGATTTTAATTTGTACGAAACCTTGTTTAAGTTTGTTTCTTAGATAAAAGTATAATATATATAAAAATACTAGATATACGATATAACTTGTAAAATAAAATGAGGTAATCAATAAAGTATGTGTGTATGTATGTTGTGCTTTCATCTTTGACAAATGCATGTTTAGAACCTAGAGGAACTTGAACATGCGTCTCTTGGATATACTCCAAGCTCTCTAGTCTTTCTTCAATAAACTATTAGATATGAATATATGGAACGTGTAAAATGACATAGGTTATTCTTAAATTCCATTATTTACGCGAAAGGAGCCACGGGTTAAACAGCTACTTTAGAATTTAAAAAAAACAAAAAAAATATTTCATACTGCAGATGAATGATTACACTCTTCCGTAATACGCAACTTCAGCTGTTCAGTAAATAAATCATATCTCTGTTCCATCCCCCGAGTAAATTAAAATCATCAGTTTAATGATCATTAGTGGTGCATGCGCGTGTTAATTGCAACACAAAAATAATTGCTAGGCGTTGAAATAAAAAGCTCATTGCTGATACAGCAAGCTCAAACCGGTCCTAATGGCTGTAAAATATGCACGAGAAGGTGCGAATACAAGAATCTTAGGTATAAATCAGAACTAGAATCGTGCGCAGCATAACATGTATACATCGTGCAGCGTGAGTTTCTGTTTTAAAATAATAAGTTCCTAGCTAATGGAGAAAAGATTTACGGTAATAATTCAAAATACCACGAAACGCTTCTTGAAATTCTTGTCTTAACATGCACTTAAAGTGCTGTAAGCTTGATAATTTTTGATGTGGTATTTAACAAACTTAATATTATGTAATCCCATAATAAAATCTGCTTTAAAGCTCTCATGTATGGTTTGGTCACTCTTTTAAAGTAATATTAGGATTTATCGACTAATATATCAATAACTAATAATATATTATTACCATTTAAATATAATATTTTACGTTAGTTCAGTTATTTTTAAATATTCTTTATGTAATATTGTATAATAATTTCAAATATGCACAGTTGATTGCAATGACTGGAAAGGAAGCTCTGAAGATCGAGCTCAGTAGACTGAAGTTCTATTTATTGGAGAGGTGTATCTCCGAAAGAGAAAAATTTTAAATTCGGATGGGGATAGAGAATAGTGTCTTGTCAAGACTCTCCGTTCGGTTAAATTCTTCTGTCGATCCTATTATGTGGGAAAAGTGTGAAGAGAAAAAATAGCAATAAAAATTAATATTTAATTATTATTTGTATCACATACTACATCTACATATCATTTAATTATGTTTATTTACTGAAGTCTCGCTTAATTGCTTCATAATGTTTTAATCTTTGATTCAAAATTTTGGGCACGATTGTGATTTACATAATACAAACGCTAACAAGTACCAATAAATTTACTCAGACTTGTACATTAAAATAACATCCAATTTTTAGATTACTGAAATAATGATTTTAAGTATAAAGTCAGGCAGAACAAATGTGTTATAAATGTCTAGCAATAGTCATAACGGGAAGAAAGATAGCGGAACGTGTAAAATAATGTAGTTTAAATTTTACTTTTAATTAATTGGTTCTGTTATTATGATTTTTTTAAGTAAACTTTATTAAGAGGAAGGTCATCGTGGCGCAGTGTCGCTGCAAACGCTATTAGTTGTGGGTTTGATTTCAACGATTATAATTAAATTATGTTCTCCACTTATATATAATATTCTACGATTCGGTGAACAAGACAAAGCATGGCGTTGAGCTCCGTCACTCAACACGCAATGTCTCGAATTGGGGCGGAAAGTGAAGTTACGTACTTCACTTTCCCTTTACACTAAGTTCTTTCTGACTACCCCACAATACTGTAATAAAAACATTTTTGAATGGACAAATTCTATTAAATATTTTGTTTCCTTTACAGATATAGTGTCATCCTGACAATCTCGACCTCATCATCTGACGGATTCGCTTTGATCAACGGGAAGGCTGTAAGAAATAATCCTACAAAATTTACTGCCCTCTACTCTTTCGTGTTTTCTCTGCTATACGTGACACTGGCAGATTATTTTGCGCCTGTCATCGCAAAATCGGGCCATTAATTAAAAAAAAGAGCGTAAAAACTTAATGAAAAATAATAAAATATGATGTTTTATTGCATTGATTTATGTTTAAAACACTGAATATAACGGAAATAATTTCTTCAGTAAATATACTTTTTATTTAATACAATGCTTTAAAAAATACCTACCTAGTAGGTAGCTACATGACATTGTACTGGTTTTAAAAATATCACTGACATAAATATAAACGCGGTTTACATTTGTGCAATAATGAGAAATAGCTGACGTCGCGATTGTAGTGTTGCAACAAGTCAGGTCCTTTACATATGTATGTATATGTATCTATGTAGCTAATTATGTATGTATACTAGGCCCCATATATATCAAGTCTGATATAAAATATTTATTTAATATATAATGATTTTTTTTATATTAAGATATCTTTTCACCCACTTAGTGTATACGAAAGTTATTAAATGCTGTTTTTTTGTTAATACGCATTTAGTCAATTGTTAAAATTAAATATGTCTTAAGACTCTATATTGTTTTATTATATAATGGAAAACTAATTTTAACATACTAATATCTGGATGTTTTACTGACTTTGATTGAGACTTTACACTGCTTCGTAGATAAGCCAATAATTTTGGTATTACTTTACAGTCTAGACCAATCTATACTTATAAAATAGGTTGTCTTGATTCACTGAGTGACTAAGTCATCATCTTCGAGTGTTAACTATTGTAGACAGTCCTAGAGTCGGCCACTAGGGTTATTTTGTGGAGTAGATATCCACTAAGAACTTCAAGAATCCACAAGTCAACCCCTTACGGGGTGAAATGGAGGTTTGAAGTTTGTCTAAAAGTCCGTCATTTTTATAGTTAGAAGCAATTTTTATTTTGGGTTACCTATTGAAAATGATTAAACACCTATTTCAGCGATTGCAAAAATTAAGAAAACCCCAACATTAAATTTTATTTGTGGATTAATAATTGAAAGAATACCTTTTACAACGATTATAGAAATTATACCCCCAAGGGGGTGAAATAGTTTATATAGAAGTCCATCTTTTCTGAAGTTAGAAACATGAAAGTTCATTAAGCGTTTGTGGAAATCCTGCTCGGCACATTTCAAGTTCGAACTTAAATTTTTAGGCTTTTTGTAATTATGTATGTACAGTACTAGAGTACTCTAGTGGTTCTTAGCAAAAGAGCCGAATCACTTAAGTGGTTTAAAGAAGTCCTAAATTAACTAACTTAATATTTTAAATTAGGCTTACCTACATTATTTTAAAACCTCTTTCGAAATATATACCATATTCACGACTAACTACATATACAAGCAACGCCGGGGGCAACAGCTAGTACAATATATATACCTCATTAAGTTATACGGATTTTTTTCAAAAATATAATTTAGAATACATAGACCTTATCTCCAAAACAATTTTGATGCTATTAATTCATTTCGCTTGTTAAATGAAAATCGTAAACAATGCGTGAAACAGAAAGAAACAGAAAGTGTATCATAAATTTTACTACAACATGCTCAATAAATTTTCATCAAAAATAAAGACTTGCTAACTTGCATAAAGTTGAATTGGATCTTTTATAACGTCTTATACATTATTCTAATTGAATTCCTAATGTAATTAAACTTTTTAGATTATTCAATTACATTTTCTATTATAATATGATACATTAATATTCGTACATAATTTAATATTTAAAACAAACTAACACTGTAACAGCCAATATTCTTAAATGAATGCACTCGAAGCCACCGTGGCTAGTGTGACAGCGTCTGACTTAGCATTGGTTGTTGGTTCGATTCCCACTCGGTGGAATGATTTTATTTAATGTATTTTCCTAACACAAAGTGCAGCATTGAGTTCCGCCATGATACTTGCAATGTCTCGATTTCTGGTGGAAAGTGGAGATCGAAGTGTCTTGACACTAGGTTCTCTTTACCTATCTTGCTATGCGAGATAAAGCGAGAAGCTATAAAAAAATGTATTTTGGTACGTATTTACGGCGATGGCCTGGTTGCAGGTTCAAATAACAGCCAATAAAACGTGACCTTGAGTTCACTACTATACACGTAATGGTTTTGGGTTATATATTTAAAGAGTGTAATACTGAGAGGTTTTATAATACATTTTTAAACTATTTATTTTACATTCTTATTCCAAAATTAAGCGTAGGTCGTTGTTTTGTTGATGTAATAAAAAGTTTTATGTTATAAGTTATTAAATTAGGTTCCAAACAATTAATTCCTAAATTATATTGTAATGACCGTACATCCAAATATGTATAAAATTATCAAATTAAATACGTTTCTTTATTATAAATTGACTCAAAATTGCACATCCCTATTGTAATATTTACGTTATGCTTTATGAAGACTGCGTTAGCGGGCGACACAAGGGCGCCGAATGTCAGACGGTCGATTCTCCCGCTTTACTTGCCTAATTGCTAACTAATCACAAAAGTAAACCGAAGGCGTTTTTGCGAGATCCGTATTTATCGATTAAGATCTCCATATTCATCGAGTCTCAGCACCGAGTTATAAAATCATCGTAAAATTTTAGGTATAATTCTCAAAATTTGGCTTTTCCGTGCAGATGAGTAATGATGAGTAACAAGGTATTTAATTTTTTTTAGCTTTACGCTTTATTTCTAGCGGAGTAGTTAGAGATAACAGAGCGCCAAACGCACTGTCATTAAACTCATACTTTTAACGTGACCTTCCCACAGTATCATCAATACTGTGTTCTATAGTTTAAAATATGTAATATTAAGCTACCTAAGCTATAAATAAAATTTGGCATGTTCAAATTTAAAATTCCGTGTAAGTTGAATTACATTTCAAAGATATAAGCAAACTAAAATATTTATTGCAGCCAATTACATTTGAAGTAAAATGTTTAAATACGTGTTCAAGTAATTGTAAGCTGCAAAAAATCCTCATCTTCTCGTAACATAGGTAATATGTAACTTAAACCAAAAGCGACATTAAAATTAACCACTTTAATGTCTAAATTCATATTACTAAGATAAAACAATTATGTGTAAATTTATAAAACGTACATTAAACATATTTTTTTGTATCAGTATACTAGCAGCTTAGATAATATATGACATGATACATTAGGACCATTGTGGCGCAGTTAGCACGTGCTTGGCTAAACGCAATGGTAACGGGTTCAAGTACCACTGTTAATTATATTTTTTTTGTTTTTTTTTATTTTATGAACATAAAGCAAGTTCCTATATCACAGTTTTTGTAAACAAGCAAGCAATACCTTAAAATGGAGAACAAAGTGACTTGGCAGTTGCTTCTACTCGTAAATAATAAAAAAAAAAATTATTCAATTACCTACCACGAAATGACTATGGCCAAACATTATTCATCTTAACCATACAACAAAACACATGGATCTAGCATAAGTACAGAGGCCAGCGCATTTGACGGCGACATTTTTCACGCGTGCCAAGGAGGGGGAGTTACGCGTGAAGGTCATCGGTGACGTCACCCGCGTACATTGACCCCCGAATGTTGAAAACAGTGATGGTGGCACGGCATATTGACATTAAATTGAGTGTCGTGTTTTCTTTGAAGTTTTTCAATTGTAGTCATTTGTACAGTTGCTAAGTTGAGTTTGTAAATTATTTATGTACGTAAAGTTTTGTAAAATATTTCAATTAAACAATTTAACATTTTTTAAAGTGTTAAACATTCACATACTTTAAATATTGAAAAATATCTTTTTAGAAAACGTACAATTTTTTTAACGCAGCGGGTAGAACCCGCGCCTCCTAGAAACCAAGCGCTCTGTCCAACTAAGACATGCGCTCTACATCCGGCTGCGTAAAAATTCTTATACGCTTATTATAATTTATTTTTGTTGTAAGCATCTCTGTAGAAAGACACTCCGTTCTTCACTTAATTCTAGATATTGTGTCTTGAGTGACGGAAGTCAGCCCCGCGCTCTTTCTTAACAGAGTAAAGAAATGGAAATGATTTAAATATAATCAATCCCCCGTGTGAGAATCGAATTTACAACTAATTGCGTCTACAATTAGTTGCTGTGCCGCTGCGCCTCGATGGCCTCAAATAATAAAACGATATCTTGTAAATTACTTTAGTCTTATTTATAATAGTTTTACTTAGCAAAGTAGTTGAAATGAATTAGAAAAATAATCGACTTCCTTTTACAAGTCCAGTCAATATATTATACATAAAAGAAAATTGTCAACAGAAAATCGACAGATTTGTAATTAATTTCCTATTACTTTACGAACGTGTGATGTAAATAAATAACTTTTGGTATTTAACATTAGAAAAATCACAACTATTAAAAGTACACTAAAATTGCAATAAACAGCAATATGAGTGTCAATGCAAAAGAAATATATAAACTTTACAGCCTAAATAAAAATTACAACTGTTAAAACCATACAGTAAACAACAACAAACTTATTGAAAATAACAATAAAATAATTGTAAAAATTATATATATATATATATATATGTATATACATATATATATAAAAAGTATATAAAATAAAAAAGCTTAGCCGATGTGACATTTGTTACCTAAAAAACATTTATGACAAAGTAAAATACATTGATTGTTCTACAATAAAAATTAGGTACTATATCGCCGTCCCTGAGCAATAAGCCGGTAATCGCAAAAATCAAATTTTACAGGAGAGACAAAAAACCGTTTCAATCAATAACTTTGTCAATAATTGAGCTAAATTGGTATATTATACATCAATTGATAGGTATTTTATTTTCCTATTTTTGAGATTCATAAGTAATTAATCTCTTTATATAAGCAATAATACACAGAAAATGATTATAATATTTTACGGTTACCTTACTTACGATAATATTCGTGTAAGGTGTGCTTAGAATAAAAAAACATAATAACATTTTACATGATTATTCTTGCATTTTTCTTACAAAATGTTGGAACATTGGTCATTCTGCATAATTATTTTATTGTCAATTATTTATATTACGGATTTGTATTGTGTATTTAAAAAAACTTTTTAGGTAATAATAAAATATTAATAATTTAAACATCAATACTTTTTAGGTATATTATAATTATTTTTTATTAAAATATAATCATTATGTATTTTTTTATTATATTGACATTAACATGTCAAACTATAATATATAATAAAAAAAAAATTGAGTTTATATGATAATATGAGTTATTCAAATATTGATTGACTTGACTCTCTCTTCAGATAGTAGATACCTTTAATAAAGTACCTATATACATTATTAAAGGTGCATTTTTTTTTAATAAAAAATTGATGTAGTTTAACTAACTTTTACTATTTACCTATTGTTTATAAAAGATTGCATAATATGCAAAAATATATTTTAATACTATGTTTTTATTTTACATTGTAATTACTAGTTTTGCTATTAATCATCAGTATCGTTGCTGTCGTGAAAACTATCACAGTTGGTTCGGCCTGTATTTTTTTTTAACAAGAATTCCAATTTCAATCCGTTTTTTTTTGCCAATCTGCACAAGTCAAACGAAGCTGTGCCTTTCTTCCGTAAAGCATCAAAAACAGTATACAGGATACTTTCTTTTATATTAAATTCAGGAACTTCAGACTATGATGACCATATGTTAAACTCCCTGTTTGCCGAAAATTGCTATTGTAATAATTGGAGTATCAGCAGGCAGTCTTTTTCAGCCCTCTTTATTTTTATTAGGATAGATCCTTCTTCGCTATATCTCTGCTGCAGATCTTCAGGATCGCTGCAGATCTTCAGGATCAGACTCGTGGTATTTGGCACATAAAGAATCCTTCTGATAAAAAATCACTTTGACAATCTTTGTGTGTGTAATGGGAGGCCACATCAGGAAACATTCTAATATCAGTACTACGTTATTTTCTTTATTTTGTTTATCTTGCGAGGTCTCTTATGGTGCCTGTCTCGTTTATTTTTCCCTAACACCGTATAATGCATCTGTTCTGTATTATTTATCGTATTTAAAAAAAAGTCTCTTATTTTACCATTTTCTGA
This sequence comes from Podotricha telesiphe, assembly GCA_038994665.1. Classification (NCBI taxonomy): domain Eukaryota; kingdom Metazoa; phylum Arthropoda; class Insecta; order Lepidoptera; family Nymphalidae; genus Podotricha; species Podotricha telesiphe. The sequence continues at coordinate 268,859 of JAOYRR010000158.1, forward strand.
ATACTAACCTAACCTATCGCATGAAAGAAAATATATATATTTTGAAACTATAATTTCACGAAAGACGCTGTAAGGGAAAACTATTATTTATTAGTCCTGTGTTATATAGTAATATAGTATTACTATAAAACGTTTCAGTTTTTAATTAAGGCCACATCTATTGTTGAAATTTCTCCAAACATGCATAATATCATAATAGTTATTACAGAAGAGTAAAATATAGCATAATATTGTAATCGCTTTTACAGATATCAGGCAATGTATTTAATTTTAGTAATAGTGTACAAAAGGTTTTTTGTGTCACATTAGTCTTTATACTGCCAATAGAATAAACAGGTATTTTTTAATATCACAAGAAATATCAATAGGAACGATGTATAAAACAGTCATAAGGTGTACTCTAACCCCTAGATGCCGAATATGACATAACATTAAAAACCTCGTAATAGTACATTACCGGATTATTCTGCGGAGGCGGCGATATCAGTTATACTGCAGGACGCCATCATATTCAGAATTAAGTTGTCATCTTACCAGTTTGACGCCGTCTAGCTATGTCTCGCTATATATGGTAGTTGTCGTTACAAATCCAAATTGGAAAAATATTAGTATAATATATAATATTGCATATTATTTTTATGTGGGCTGAATGTGAAAAAAAAACAAAAAAAAAACGTAAAGATGTAAAAAAAACTGACTTATAGATAGAACATGACCCACAGATAGAACACTGACATATCGTTCTCCACTTTTACTACGAATCGGAGTGGACACATTGCATATTGATTGGCGGAACTCTTACTAGAGCGCAGAAGTTTAAATATTTTAAATATAATCATTTCCCCGAGTGGCAATCGAACCCATTAACAATCAAGTTCACCATTAATTCCGTCCTACTACTCCACGTGGCCTCAGTTTAAAGCAGTCTTGTCAATTTATAATTACAGCGGATTTAAACGAAACAAAGAGTAATTGCTTAACACCTACCCGTGCGACCTTTAATCATATACTACATGCAGCGAGTATATAAGCTTAAGCGAAAATTAAGAAATTACCTCGTCTTTACACATGTCGCTGACTCTGATAATAACAACTTGTACGTTCGTGCCTTAATCATAATCATGTAATTAAAATTTGATTACTCATTCAGTTGTTGGTTTGACGTTACTTTATACGAAAATATACTAAATCACGATAGGAATATATAATATGTCTTTTTTAGAATAAATTCTCTAAAATTTTTGTGATACGTAAAAGTTCTGCCTTTAGTTCTCAAAAGATATCTATAATAAAAATGTAACTGATCGCTGTCTGTACTTTATGAGTGTATTTGGGGAATTTATCAATAGAACCGAAAAAAATAGTTTTTAATTTTCTTTTCTGTTTGTCTGTCCGTTTGTGCACGCTAATCTCAGAAACAGCTTTACTTATTTAATTGCAATTTTGACTATTTATTGTGGTAAACTTCGCATAACATTTATTTCTTAACTTAACATGTTTATTTCATTTCAATCGGTTCATAAAAAGGTACAACCATTTAAATTATAAACTTAAGCAATGTTTTTGATTAAAAAAGTGAGAACGCGGGCGGGCGAAAATACAAAATAGTTTACTCAGGCGAAGCCGCCAGCGGTTCGTTTGTATTTTTTTTTTAAATATAAATTATTAATATATTTTTTATAGTGTTCATATACAGCATAACTCAAACACTACAATCTTTGCTATAATAAATTTTGAATATAATCGTGATACGGGTCTATTCTTTAACCCAATATGAGGGTACAGAGCCCACCCAGCTAGCGTGTTAAGAACCGTAGTGCCGGACATAATATGTAATAAACAGTAAAGTTTCATTATGGGGGTATGTTTCATAAATAAGTATTTTAGTTATTATTTCTGATAGGATAAAATAATTTTGCCTACGATACAAATATTCCAATTTTACTTATTTTATTATTCATTTGTATAAGTACGATGACAGTGATTTTCCCCAAATTATACGATTCATTCTACTTTGCATTTGACATACTTTCATGTAATAAAACCCTACGTATAGCCAAAAACAAAATATCAATAGCATTTGCATTCAATTTGATTTAAATGTGTATATATTCAATATTTCATTGAACATCAACTTACAGACTATAATAAATTGCGTTTTCATTATAACTAATTATATTTACATTTAAACATCGTCGCGATATATCACATACAGTGAAGTGATATTCCTAACCACTTGCAGACAAAACATGAATAATAACGCTTTCTTTATACATTTTCAAAACAGGATGTGTGCGCTTGTCTACGCGACGCACGGTTGGGAATTTTATTACCTACGTATATCACATAATGCCTCCAGTAAAATTCCATAATGTCATCCAATGAAATAACTATTTGGCTTATAACACCATTTGAGTTTAAGTAAGAGTTTAAGTAAATCATTTAAATTTATCATACATATACACTTGATTAATCGACCTCGTTTCAAACCCACAATAGAAACTCATTAAGCTCCGGACTCGTGTTTTTTTTTTCGTATTTGTTTCATATTTTCATCTAGCTTCATTCGACTCTTCATTCATCGCTGTAAAGTTATTTTGAATAAAGACGTATTTAGTTCGTCTACTTATTTAATGTTTATTTTTAATCAATTGGTTATTATGGAGACATTCATTGCATTTTAAAAGGTTCTATATCTGGGAAAACTAAGTGCATGTCTTGATTTATTTGAATACTTAAACTTAATAATTAAATTCATAACAAACTTGAATTGAATAAATTGACACATTATAATCTCTACAAACAAACAAAGAAATATATCGTATTTTACTTGTAACAAAATATATCGTCAGAATTAAATCACTATCCACTTATTGAATTGCAAACGATTTTATACTCAAGCACAAACATATGGTAGAATTAACTGATAAATAAGTTTCAAATTACTTACTTAATTATTTCCTTTTGGATGATGAATACATCTGCAGTGTATCAATTTACATACATACATGATTAAAACCTTCAAATTAGAGTGAACTGTAGAGACAAAGGTGATCGTTCTTCTTATGAATTACCGACTTACATATATAACAGTATATATCAGATATTTCTTATAAATTTCAAGCGTAATATGCTTTAGTTTGCATATGAAAGGATTTGTGTAATTTATTTTGCTAACAATAGAAATGAAAATAATAGTGAGTATGAATATTTACAGTATATTCTAACACATATAAGTATTTATAAAGATTTTGTATAATTTGGTATTTATGTAAGCAGAAAAGAAATAGCAGAAATTTGTAAAAATCTCTCTGCAGATATGCTAATAACAAAAATAAGACGGAACAAGCGGTCAGAGCGCTTTGATTTCCAAGTGGCGCGGGTTCGGGTCCCGCTATGTTTAAACGTTTCCTAAAAATATTTTTCATATTTAAAGTGCGTGAATAAAAAAAAATACTAATTTAAAAATACTAGTTGTATATAAAAAAATTGTTCCACATACTTTACTGACTGACGTAGATCCTAAAAATAAAACCGTTTTTTGTTTGTACATAAAAATAAACAAATATTTTATGTATAACAAGCACGACGTTGTTAAATTACACGCAGTGCCATCGATACTGATATGCTATTAATCACGCTATGAGCCTTATCCATCAATCAATGTTTACTTATATTGAAACTTTTTATGAATTCTTCAATATATTTTACTAAGTAAGTACATTATACTAATATTTAATTGTTCTGCATAGAAAATAAATACTAACGGCCAATATTTTTATGACTCGTTTAGGTTCATTTAGCATTTTGAAGATTGAACTTAGATAACATTTTTATTTGATTATAAATTAGCATTTAATTGTAAGCGCATACAAATGCAAATGTAAAAGGCATTAAGCATTTTGTTTTTTCTTTTTAAATATACAAAAAACAATCATTAACTGTATATCTTTTAAATGATATGTGCGTGATTCATTATTGGAAGTAAGCTTTATAGAAATGTGTGAAATATATTTATTAGATAACGTAGATAGAACATTAGTAAATCATAAATACTGTATTTGAAAAACTTAAGAACGTATCTTAAGTTTTTCTTATAATTCCCTCGTATCCTTGTATGTGTACTTATTCCTTATTAGAGATCTTATTAAGAATTTGACTAAAATACATACACGTCATGTATGAAGTTGTAATATATGACCATATACTTTTAATTTGTAAAAATAACTTTTAATCAAAATAACTAAATAATATAAAACTCTTCCGTCACTACTTGACTGATTGACAACGTACAGCCTAAATTACATTATGCAAAAAGCTGAATTTTGTCATGAATGCTAAGAGAAGATGTTCTAACAATCCAACAGAAATGGAAAAACGTAATTTTTTGTCAATTAACGATGTCCACGCAAATGAAGTTGCGGGCTAAAACTCATAACTGAATACAGTAAACCCGTGTAATACGATTTCGTAGGGACCCTACAAAAACACATCTTAAGCGTGAAAACTTACTAAGCGGGAAATAGAAAATTAAATGTTTTATGGTTATATCTTGACAACTTTTACTATATTACACTCTGAAGTATAATATATCAAAATCTATTCAAATAGGTTATTACAAGAAATTTTGCATATTTTTCCAATATGCATAAGAATAACAGTGTCCATCAGTCTATACTAAAGTATAGTAATAAGCAGTTTGAAGTCAGCTGTGTGTGAGCATACATCGGATAGACCCATTGCATCAGGTTTGATAAACCTCATATTCTCGCTAGGGAAAATAGATATATCCCAAGGATGATCCGCGAGGCTATTGAAATACAAAAACACGCAAATTTCAATAGAGACGACGGTTGGAAATATTCTACCATCCATCTATCCTGAAAATTTGAAGTCTCAAACCTACCACACCAGTGATCAAGATACCAAAGATTTTATTATTGTAAAAACTAAAAATATTGTATATAAGTCAATCCTGAGAACTTTAAGTTCACCATAGTTATTTTTTTACCTAGATGTTGAAAATATTGATACAAATATTTATAATGTTTGTAAATGTCGTCTTCTTTCTTGTTCATGTAACAAATTAACAACCTTATGTATAAACTAAATGCATTGTGGCCTAAATATACAAATTGAATATTTTTTTAATATTATTCACAATCATTAACTTAAGAGTAAGAAAAACATTTAGTGGAAACCAAGAGGCGTGTGTTAAGTTCCACAACGTTTCATACGATTGATAAATTTTTTTTATAAAACTAACTAGTTTTTAAGTTAATCATAATTAGTTATTATTTGACAGTTGATCCGTCCCACATAGTCACATCTATGGCATGTCAGGAGAGTTCGTTAGATTTAAATTTTCATTAGTCCATTGATTCTGCGGAGGTTCTGTGGCAGTTGCAAATTTATTACATCATTACTCAGCTAGCGGCCTAATTGATTACTTTGTTTACTCCAGGACGGCTTGAACCGACTGCTTCGTTTTATTAAAGCTAAGAAAATGATATAGTGTGCATTCTTTTAATTTATTTTTAAATTATTATAAGTTATCGTTGGAGACAGTTCGGCCGTTACAGACTAACATTTCCACCATGACCACGATCTTTATTAACGAAGGAACGACCACAGAGAGAGTGACCTTTGTTTAATGAATAAATATTTTTTATAAGAACTTTATGTAGATATAATTGCACTTTGCAATATCTGTATTAAAAAAAAACAATATACAAATAAATGGCGTTAAGCAAAAACAAATTCCGACGAAATGATTAGATCACACCTACATAACAGTTTATTAAGTGTAGTCACATACAGCGAGCTGTTAAAATAGTATGTACACGTACAAGATGACCGATAAAGGGGTCGTAGACATAATATGAGCTAAGGCCCCAGTATCGGCATTATCCATCAATAAATCCAATGGAATGGTGATTTTATACATTATTTACGATTCTCAAACGTCTAATAGGTAAAGGGCTGATGACCGACCTTGCTTCTAAATTAAGGCAATTCTTAAGAAATAATGCGTCCTGGTCACGCACAGGGCCGCGTGTTACATAAAACTAATTGTGATAAATCATTTGTGTCCATTTAGCGGTCACTCCTACGTAGTGAACAATAGGATGAGGTAATAGATGCAGTTTACGACGTCAGTTGCTATTTTGTGGGTGCAGCGGTGACCATTTGCTGCGCTGGCGCAAATTGGTGCGGCAGACGGCGCGTCGGATGTTACAATTGTAACTCACCCGTCCCCACCACACCCAAACACTCGTACAGCTAAAATGGTTTATTACCTAACCCATTGAGACATATTTTCTAATGTCTGATATTTGGATAAGATATATTTAAAAGTCGGATGAAAAAACTTTGAAAATTTACGTATAATCTTTTACAACGCCCAAAATACAACTTTATCCGCGTAATAAATAATAATTTATGTTCAATATGTAGTCTATTACTTTTTGAAATAATTGAAGTAACACATATAAAGAATGTATGTATATTAAAAAATATATATGAAATTACTAGCAAAAAGGGGGGAAATAAAACCTTAAAAATATCTAATAATCTTTAACAGAAATTCTTAAAATAAGAATGTTTTCGATATTACAATACTTTAGGTACGTACCAACTACATACTTTTGAGAGTAACTAAGTGTATATATATCATTTACATGTAACTACCATTGTCTTTAACAAATATTCAGACTTTTAAAACCTTAGTGCAATTTACATAAAAAAAATATTCGGTGTGCCAACCCGACCTCGTTACTACAGTAGAATGTGTGTAAATTTATTTAAAACTCGTTAATATTAAACATATAATATTGCGACAGTTGATAATTACAGGAAATACTTATTTCTACTTCAAGAGTGCTTAAATATAGTTAATCAATTTTTTATAACAACAAATGTATTTCCTTTTATAAAAATAAAAAAGCGTGTATACAAAAAAAACTATTATCAATTCACTTGAATTAAAGAGTTTCAGAACAAACGTTTAACCGGTCACGCAATATCTCGAGCTGCAGACCTTTACCAAAGGGTCACTCTCGCGATATCGCGTGGTAACGGCTTTATAATTTTCTTTTAATAAAATATTGAATTGTGTCTTCCCGAATTTCCAATCGACTAACAAACTGCGAGAAGAAAGAGACATGCGTATTGTCACTAATATAAACCACCCATCGTTTACTGTTTTGCCAGAACATAATCTGTTCTGGCAAAACAGTAAACGCTACATTGAGAAAGGATTGTAGAAATTATTGTAAAATTAAAAAAAGGCTAAACACAACCGCTGAAGGTAAAAACTGGCCAGTTGCTCCCCAATGGTCTTTTTTGAACTACATGATTGCTTTGCTTAAACAAAATATTGATAAATAACCCATATTCTGATACTCTTTTTGAATTTTTGATTTTTTAAATATGTTAATGCTTTACAATTAAGAGTAGGACAATGCGTAACAAGCGTTTGATTATAAGGACTAGTTAATAAAGTTATTATTAATTTTGTGTTTTTATTGATAAAAATAATATTCTGATGTGGTTTACATATCACGCTATATCGCGTTGCCGGCCATATATACTATTATTGGAATAGTACAATTATAGAATTGTATTCGCCAATTACGCAATATAGCGCGCCTATATTTAAAATACATTACACCTTAATAGCAATAAATGATAAAGTAACTTATTTTAATAATCTATAATTAATTATAATTAATATTATTAACATATAATTACAACTAAATATAAGAAAAAATGGTCTTGGCCATCGCCCGAATTTATTGATTTCAATATGGCAATGAACGTGTTAAATACTGAACTGTATGATAAAATGTTGGACTGGTTATAGCAGAAGATTGTTTTTGTGCTCATTTTTTTCATACTACGAGAATAGCGTTGACCTGTACGGGCGCATGGTATCAACTCTATCGTGTATCACATAATACTAATACGTCACTAAAATATAACCTTACTGTTAGTATTTATTTCTGGATTCACTATCATCATCATGAATTGTTAGGTGTACGATTTTACCTGACATTACGGATAAGATAGAACAAGCATTATTTAAATTATTTGGTAATTATCATGTTTCGTACCTATTGAGTGATGATATAATTCCAATATAAGCAAATTATTTAAAAAAAGAATTGTCACGTTCAGTACGAATTACTTTTCAAGTAGACTTACTAGTAAGATTACTAGGTATTTTGATCCTAATAAACTTACCTGTGAAAATAATAATATTAACGCGTAACCCTAATAATTTAATTACTAGATGGGTGCTTGTTGTTTATAATAATTTATAAGACGAAGAAATATAAAACAATTAATACCCGTGAAGACTACTACTATTGGTAAAACTACTGGGAATAGGCCAAAAATCATCGAAATAGTAACGCTATGTCTTGTTAAATTAAAACTGTTACAATATAAAAACTACAGTGATTTATTGAATTGAATATTTTTATTCTCAGAAATACTTATATGGCACAATCTGAATCATCTGACAGCCAAATGTAATATTTGCGATTTGTTATGTCAGAGTATGACACACTTTTGCACTTGACAATCACGTGCATCGTAGGAAGCTACGGGTCTCGTGAATGAACAGGATATCGGCCCTACATAGGTCGCTGACTCTACAGCTTCACCTTGACGCTAGCATACATTGGCCCAACGAAGGCCAATAGAATGTCGTCCGTATCAAACGTGTATAATAAAACTGTATCGTCTGCTCGCACAATTATTTTTTTCGTATTAATAATAAAATATTCCTTCTGATGAAACTGCCTTTTCAAAATTAACATGGACGTAGTAAATTCTATACTTTATGAGGGATATAAAGCTAACTACATATAAAACGACGTCGATCGTCAATTTTTGTGTACAATAAACTAATGCTAGGTTATATTTAAAACATCCTTAATGTTAAGGTAAAAATATTTATTTACAAGTTTATTTTAATTAGTACCAATTATATTTAGTTCGTAAAGTATAGTTTTTTAAATTGTAAAACTAAAAAAGCATAATTTCACATGCATTGTGATCGTTACTTACATTACTAAAAATAACATAGAGTTTACATATTTCTATTCTAAAATGATTATTTTTTTTGCAATTGTTAAGAATACTAGCTGCGCCGGCAACCTTCGTTCTGCCTATCACTCAATAATGAATAAATATTTTAAAATTAATACACTATTAAGTTTATTTTGTAAGAATAAAAAAAAATTAAGAAACCTAAGTCTCAGCACGATATTCATTTTATCGGTACGTATTTAGGTCCATGGGTGTGACTTCACTCTTCAGTGAAGCTCCTTGTGGTAAACAACAATTTTTGTCTTGTTGTCAGGTGCAAAAAAAATAATAAAAGTGATGGTTTTCGAGCTCGTGAACATGCTACGTATAATTGACTATGACCTAAATATGCATTTGCTGAAATTAATGAAAATGATCCTTGAGACTTATTAATCGTCATGGCAAATGCAAGAAGAATCGCTTCGAAGAATCGAAATTTTGAGTCGCTTAAGCGAGCGGCATATCCATTGGGCTCATCAGAATCCTCGGAATGAGAACTTCGTCACCAACTCAATTTTCCTTTGAGTATCGTAACGTAAATTACATTCTTCATCAGTTTACTCATCACCAAACGCTTTCTGTTGCATAATGTTGGGTTGGTTTAGGCGAAATTTAAGATTGAGCCAAACTTTAGTCGTAAACTGTGTGGTGGTAAGCCAGGTACAACCAAGGAGTTTAAAAAATCAATGTACACAGTTAGGAAATTTAAATGAATACTGTGAACTTATTTCAATTTCAATTAGCGAGTTAAAATTATTTATATCTTTCCTAGCTGCCAAATATAGAAAATTAAAGATTTGAGGATTTTTTTTTTGGCTTTTATTTCATTATCAGTAATTGATCTTGCAATTACTGGCAGTGTTTGGCGGAAATTGTCACACAGTAAAGTCATTGCGCCAATGTTCGTTTAAATGCTTCCAACGAGGTTATGTACTATTGTGCATTCGACCCAGATGATGATTTTCGATGCTACAAAAACTTTGGCCATTGCGGAATGTTTTGCAATATCAAATATTTGTTCAATTGTTTTATTGGAAATTTTGTCCTTCTAACAGTGTGGTATTCTATTCCAGAACAAGCAACTGAAATGTCTTTTTACATATTAACCTTGTATTTGTGCCACACGCCGGATGGGTTCGATAGTAAGCATGTTGAAATAATATCAAATAATGTGCGTATCTGACTTGGAGATGCACAGGTCATTGCTTCAACGTCGATCGTGTCCCAATGGTTATCGCATTCTAGCCAATTGAGTTCTTGACATCCCTTATGAAATGTTGGGCATTTTGTACCATTAACAACGCAAAACAAACACATCCAGTAAATTTAAGTTGACAGCCAGTCAACTTAAATTTACAAATGTTCATAATAAACTATGCGTTTTGTTACACCATTGATAATTTTTGCTAACTATTTAAACGTTTTGCGTTATTGTCAAAATAAAGCAAAGACACCATTTACGTGATCTGTCAGTTGCGTTTGATTTCACCATTTATAAAAAATGTACGGCTAGACCGAAGTTTTTTATTTATATATTAATTGTTAAATATTATATTTTAATACTTATCCGTCCAAAGACAAATCCAAAAACGCAAAACATATAAAAATCGGTCCAGCCGTTCTCGAGTTATAAATGGTGGAACTAACACGACTTTCTTTTGATATATATATAAAATATAAGATACGAAGATTAGCGTCCTCGTTGACGCGTAAACACGCGTTGCCTTAGTAACGTGTTTGTCACTTTATACAGACGTATATGTCAAACATATGGTAGATGTGTTACATAAATTTTATTAATTTAATATATTTTTATGCATTATTTTAAAAAAATGCTGCATTCCTTTTGTAAATCAACGATGACTGTGCCTAATTTCATAATCCTCGAATGCGTGTCATTTTCGTAGGAAGAGATACAAAGTTTGTGCTTCACGTATTGATATATAGATTTGTGATCACTTATAAGATTTTCTTTTAAATATTTAAATTATGTAAACATACACAAAAGAAAATAATGTAAGTGTACATTAATTAAATATATTTTAAACTTCGCCATTATGTTTTGTTTTTTAAATTTACGAACACATAAGCTACGCTGTTGAAGTTGTTTCCTTTCAAATGGAATTTCGTCCTTATGCCGATACATTTATAGGCAATTAGGTTCAGTAATTAGTGCTGACGTTACTGTCTAGTACGTTATTTACAATAATTCTAGGCATCTCCGAAGATTTATATTTGTTTCTATTTCAAAGTTTATGTAAGCAACTAGTTTATTTCGTTTAGCAGTATCGTATATAGTGGCTAGCTCCGTTAATTAGTATTGCTATGCCCACAAACAAGTCCAAGTAGCACTAGAAATATTTATGAAAGTATTTTTTTTTATTTTATACTTAAAACGCGCAGCTTTTCGTTAATACCATCCGAAGTGAAAGATAAATTTGAGGTGTGTTTATTTTAAAGAATAGTAGTATTTAAATCTAATACATCAATTGCATTATAGCATGTATGTCTACCAAGAAAATGTAGTCCAATCAACGTATTCCTAAGACGTATTATATCTCATCATAAATAATTTTACATTTACAACAAATACATCCATGTAGTCTTTACATACATTCAATCACTACAACAAAGCAAGTGCATCCATGCCCAACATCTAATTGCAAATCCACAGCTTAAAATTGTAATAGTAATTAAAATTTACACGAGAATAAAAATCAAATGTCACTCATACTCATACATCCACGAAAAATTAACTTTAATAAAGTGCAAGCGACTGAAATAAATTAGCCTGAATGTCAAACAAATAAATCTTGATATTTTTCCCTTTGTACCCACCGTTTGATTCCAGGTAAATAGATATGAGCAAGCCATCATTCAGGCTGTGGCAATAATCCAACTCTGACTCTCATTAAGACCGCTATCCTGCTACACAGGTTTCGCTACTAGTTCTTCTATAAATAGTGGTATGTTGGTGACATCATAACGACTTATATCGCAATTTTATCAATCGATATAGAACTTTAAATATCCAGCATAAGATTTGTTTTTCAATAAAAAGAACACCTGTTGATAAGTCCTTTTTGAAAAGTGACGCACATGCATAGTGGCCCAGTCGCAAGTGGCGGAATGAATTTCGTAGACTGCTTGCACTTTCAATAAGAGTCGCTTTATGAGTTGATTCATTATTGGCTCTTGGAATAACTTTTACAACACTATAAAGAGGTTCGCTTTTAAATGATTCCAGAATGTCGCTTGTTAAAAGTACATTTGGTTTGCTCTATTCGATTTTAAAACATGTGAGTTCTATAACAGTAACAGAATCAGTTGGACAGATATCGCATCTTTCAGAGATATCCAACTTATTTTAATTTGAACACGACATAAAATTTAGTTTTCAAGAATGTTTTATCGCTTTGTGTTTTCTGAAAATGGATCTATTTTGTAAAAATAATCTATTTCCTTTTAATATAAATAGTGTTACTGCCGACTCATCATTGAAAAAATAAGTATATTTTAAACTTGACTCTGTTGAGATTATTGTCATGTGGCGTGATAATGAAACTTTCAGATTAGCTATAGTAGTTTCAGCTAACGGCTTAATAGCGGAAAGGTTGGACTATCATATCCATAAGCTATCGCTTATCTTTTGAGTCAAGAGCCGTTGTATACAAATAGCAATGCAAGACATCGCGTACTTGAGAGTTTCCTCAGATTATGAATAGTTGTATAACTTATCATGAAAATTTAAATTTAAATGTACAGAATGACCATTATCTCTTACAATCTTTTCCATAATATTGCGAGGGACACTCATAGAACAAAAGAAATGTTTTCCTCCTAGACACATACACAACATAAAAAACTTTGCATTATATAACTAATTACATACACCGTTAACGAATAAATATATATATATATATATATATATATATATATATATATATATATGTAAATTACAAATCTGTCTGTATAAAAAGAAAGCTATGCATATTCATTAATATTGATTTTTAAATAATATAAGTTGAATATCTTTCAATTTGAATTTAGTTCAAAGGTTTCAAAATTAGACTTGAATACGGGTCTTAATATTTTTTTAAATTAAAATAATATTATTAAAGGCCATAGAAATGTTTTTTGTTTGAGATATGTAAAATTTCCAATTAAAATTAAGTAACACGTCTGCCCCTTCTTGGAATGATGTTGTAAGGTCATTTTAGTTCACATTTTCCTAAAATAATAATATTTGCGAGGTATAAAAGTGCAAATGATATACAAAGAGTTAATTGATAGACCAACGGTTGCCGCGTTAGCAAACCTCAACCTATCCATTTAAAAAGAGATATACAATTATCAGAAAAAACAGCTTAGCTTTTGAGTCTGCGCTTTTATTTTTATCCCTAAACTAACTAATTAGTAGGCCTTTCTTATTATGCAAAAGCTGCGATAAAATCATGATATTTCATTGTATAATTATTATTGTTATTTTCTTACATTGTAAAACGTTACCATTAACTACAAGAGTAGACGAAAGATATATAGAGTGCAAATAATTGACGTAGGTATCTCAGAAATATATAAATACCAGCCATATATGTAACAAGGATAGGATCTCGGGTTGCTTATTATAACAATACAAAAGGGGTCCTCCTAATCATAAGAATCTCGTGATGCAAAGTAATATTATATAAATATTTTTCGGATGAAAACATTTCCATTAATAATAACGTAATAAACTAACTAACGTAATAAAAAGTAATAACATTACAATAATTTTAACTACTTATTAATAAAATAGTCATATTTATAGATTCATAAAACCATTGCTTCATAAAATTCATACATTATAATGTTACCAAGAAATGTTTAGGGCCAATCTCCATGTTTATATATTTATATTAATAAAAAATTAATTGAAATTTTCAATAACCTCGTACATATTTATGCAAAGGGATATTAAATGCCGATAGAATACTTAAACTGAGGAAATTTATAATTCACTTAGCAAAAACATTGTAATGCAGGATGCAAATAGCATACGAAAATTCAATTACAAGTACTTTGTTGTAAGTTGTTGTCTTTATAATTTATTTTTTTATCAATTAAATATATTTTCACATTGATATGTAATAATATTGTAAATTTTTTATTTTTGAAATAAAGATAACCATATTAAATAATAATAACATCAAGGGAAATGAATAAAGACGTTTCACTAATCGGTATTTCTGAGCTGTTGTTAAGGCAGTATACATAACGACGTCTCATTGTAGCCTGAAGTCAGTACTATGGCGATTAATAAGCAAGCTTTGAACGGCCTCCTTAGATATAAACACGCAGAAATGTAACCGCTATAGGCTGGGCAAAGCTGACACTGGTCGATTCTAATACACCTAAATCAAGTACAAGTACAAGTTGAGATATCAGTGTAAAATAATAGTGACAATAGAATGTGTTTATTCTAGCCACCGCCAATGACAATTAAACATACATCTGTTAAAAAATAATAATAGGAAACGAAGTGTCTTGACACAAGGTTCTCTCTGCCTTTCCTGCTATATGGGATAAAGTGTAAAGCTGGAAGATAAATGATATGAATACACATTGTTTCTTAATATGTAAAAAATACAATGGTTATATTAATATTGTTAACTGTTCCAGAAAGCTTTTATGGGTCTTGTCTATTTTGCATACATTGTATTAAAAAATAAAGTACTTAAAATAATGATTACCTTTTAAGTTATTGAGTTACCACACAATGCACATGTGAGATTTAACACCTAACGAGGAAAATAGGATGTAGCACTTTGGATAATTAGCTTATTTAAACTCGAACTGTTGCATATGGATTTTTGACTTTTAACAATCTAACAAATTACACGAGTATTGAGACGATTTTATATTACAGACGTAAACTAAACTGAAAAGACTTTTTAAGGCAATTTTGTTACGATATACCACCATACAAAAATACGATATTATACGATGTATAGATAGACGTTCATGTCAATAAAAATCTTCAACTGTGTAATTGTTGATTTTGATTAAATTTGTTTTTACGCTAAGAAATCGGAAAATTGCTCAATTCTATTAATTGAGCAGATTTCCGATTACACATAACTAAAACTGTGTGACAGTTTTTAAATAGTAAACATTATAACAGCTTTTAGTTCATTTTAAAAACAGTAATCGCCCTTAAAAGCTTTAACGCACCTTAAAGACAAAGATTAACTAAGAATATTAAAGGAAGCTAAAAGAAGACCGGCTGCATCCCTCGATGCAAGTAAAAAATAAAACATTATTTTTTACTCTATTACGGGACGTAGGTTGTTAGCCCGCAAGGTTTATATTGAATCAGGTCAAAAATTTGGGTTGAATTCGATTATAAGTCGTTTGTTCACCTCTCTAGGTCGCGTCGACGCCGCGTGGTCTTAAACGTAAAAACATACACTAATAGGGCCATTTGGCAAGGGACTCGTTTATAATATCAACCAATGCTAGTTGCTTTTCCACAAGTATGACATAACAAAGTACGTAATATCATGTTTCTATTTAAAGAAATAAATAGAACATCAATAGTTTAATAGTACAAACTACTCGTCTTACATGTTATAGGAAACATTAGATTCACCCTCGCATACTGACCCATTGGACGAGTAGGCATGGTCTAAAAAGGAAATCCTACTTGCGCACGCGCAAGCGATATGAGTGTGACGCGTAAAACTGCAACCATGTCGATTATATAGATCACAGAATTTAATTAATTCTTATAATAGAAATGAAACGTTTTAATTTACACAAAAAATTTAAACACAGTGGGATTTGAACCCGCGCCTCTTCTTCTCTTCTTTACAACTTATATTTGTTGTTAACAATAAGTGTAATAAGCGTATAATAATAATAATTTCAACGCATCTGGGTGTAGACCGCATGGCTTAGCAGTCAGAGCGCTTGAACGGCTTTCAAGAGGCGCGGGTTCAAATCCCACTGCGTTCAAATTTTTATACGTTTTCTAAATTAAGGAACGTTTAAGAATAATTACAAGCTTTTTCTCTAAAACATTTTCTAAATGTAACGCCAAATTGTTACATGTGATAATGAACCAAGCAACGTGTGTATAGTCTTTTGTCTTGTTTGTAGTATGAGTAAATAGTCTTTTTTTATATTTAAACAATACCTATATAGCAGTTTTTAATCATACAGTACTCAAAACCTAGTCCGCTTAAAAGCTCATAAAGTAAAGGCACACTCCCACTATGTATACAAGTAAAAATTATGTGCATATAATAATTTCGACTAAGATAAAAAAAATATATATGATGACAACACTGCTATTAAATAAATGTCAGTATATAAATCACACACCTTTGTAATTATATAAATTTGCGTTTGCGTTACGTTTTTATTTATGCGTAATGATTTGTGTGCGATTTTCAATCGGTTGGGATGATGCGTGGGTGCCACGTAAGCCGTGGGTCGGCTTTAAGCGGCCGCAACCTTTGAAGGTGTTAATTGCGAAGAGCTCAAAAGGACAAACTGAAAAACTGCTAAAATAGTATATTCATATACCTATTTAAAATACGCTATTTTTTTGTAACGTATCTGCCGCATTCAGCGAAGAAGACAGAGATAACTTAATGCCTAGAATTAAGACTATTTCATTTATTCCGACGCCATTATGTATTTAGTTGTCTAACCCATCGCCTCGCTTAGCCTTACTAGAGAATAATGAAAATATTTTAAACATTTATTTTTTGTCATTAAGTATCGAACCAATAGATCGAAAAATACAATACCTATATGTAAAACAAGTGGCAGTGTTTGTTTTGTTTATTTTATTATTTTAATGTATTATTATAGAAAATGTTGGCTTTCTGCACTTCTTTTCCATATAAACTGTAACTATGCCAAAAGGGGTCCAAAGTGTTTCCTTTCTCTATAATTAATGAAATGATCCCTTATTTCATATAATATGATTTTCTGTATAAAATATCCGTCTGCCATGTCGTACCATTTAATTCCATTAAATAAATATAAGTATGTACATCTTAAATCTCTTTCCGTTATTCTAAATTTAAGGAGTCATGCATCCATATCATCATACCTTATCTGTTCTTCAATTATAAAATCCTCGTAGCACTTAACGTGCAAATTTATTATCCAATATTATAACTTATACCCAAAAGGTGGTTAATGATTTGAACGTTTATGAAATATCAAGAATCCAGCATCCTGTAAACGGGCATTGACCTATCGTGTCAGCATTCTACATTTGAGAGCCTGCACACATTGCTTCGACGTTAAAAAAAGTATTTACGAAGGATGCGTCGGACTCCCAAAACAACAAGTAAATTGACTATTATATTACCCGCGCAAAAGTGCATTTTAAACTGGTAATAGTTTGTTTGCAGCCAGTTACGACTATTTGTTGTCGTTGTAACGTTTGCGAAAATGTTTCGTTGATGGCGTACAAAAAGATCTAAACATTTATGTGGCATTGTCCGGCTTTAGAAGTTTTCATGCCCATCATGGGCCTTTGTCGCGCACGGACTTTCACGAAGCTGCAGTCCATAACAAACCGGTGTGGACCATTCAAAGGCGAAACTATAGTTATCTACAGTACCACACCCATTCCTTTGCCGTTTTGGGATGAAGAAAATAAAACTATAGCCAGAATAGCGTTGATTCCCTCATATTGAATTCACAAAACAAAATAAATGTTCCTTGAATAACTTTTAAGTGAAAAAAATAAAAGAGAAACACATTACGTTAAATTGATACATTTTGAGGATTACATAGTTATTAATGCAAAAACACTTGGCCTTGGATGTATGATTTGCATGTGGTAATGTTTAAGGGCAAAAGAATAACTTTTAAATACAATTTAATTGTAAAATATGCGTTTCTAACATATAAAGTACGGAACAGTTATTGCTCCACGCCATCAAAATCATTGTATCACTTCATAATCTAATAGTAAATTGAATAATAATACAACTTATTCCTTTTTATTATTGGAAACTTTACTGGCTTATATATTTGTACACATATGTTTGTACTGTATGTTTCCTAAATAAAAATAAAAATAATAATTAATTTAACTTTACAACAAATACCATAGATAAAACAAAATTTATAGCATGTATAAATTGTGTAAAGGAAAGTTTTTCAAAATTTCCTCAAACAGTCTGAATTTCATTTATTATTTTTGTTCCTTTTAAAGCACTCTTAACGTTCGCTTGACTTTTCCCGCTAAGTGATTCTGGCAATGATCCGGGCGCCGGCGGAAGTACAGATTGGCATCCCGGACGACCACCTCCTATGAACAGAAACGACGTTGTTCAAATGACACTGCCCCGTTGTCGCCGAGAAAAGTTATCTTTAAAATACAAACACCTATTTCTAAAGAAACATACTCGTATTCTAAGACGTAAAATTTCAAAAATAGGCAAAAGAAAAAGTATATTGACCAAAAAGATTTTATGATTAATTTCATACCAAGAAAACAACAATACGGCTCATTTCATACTTAAATTAAAATTTTCATAGGTACAAAATATATGAATTTGACAAAGAAAATGAATCTTGACTTATCATTAAAAATCATATTATGCTTGATATTAATATAATTTGTTCTTCCCAAATCTGATATTTCGTGACGACGGCAGTGTATCTCTTTTAAAACGTCATTTCAATGTCACATCACTACTATAATCCCAAAATAAAGGCACGTTTTTGCGATACCGAATACTTTTAAGATTTTAAAGACTTTAAATACCACATTATATTGGTGTGAGCAACGGTTATGCTAAGATGCCATATTTAATTTAGTAACTTTAACAATCAAAATATGTAAATAAGTTTCATCTTATCTATCTTTCAATTAAAATAATTGTTATTTGAATAGTGAAAGAATAAGCTGGCATCATTTTCTTTCTGTCTGTCAATGAATGAATGAACCTTTGTATTCTATAATTGTAACAACAAGTAAAATATCTAAACTCTATTAAGGTTCTACAGCTTATTCACTTATTATTCAATAAGAAAAGTATTTATAACTAACTAACTTAACTTAAATTGCATCCATTTGAAAGTGACTGCTTTCTATTGACACCGGCACCTAATTTTGCAAATGACATAATAAAATAATCTCATTCAAGATTCTAGTGAGATTTTAGCGATCGCAGTGCGTGACGCCGAGGTACGTGCTCTGACAACCTTGAGCGTGTTTCGCATTATAGCCGGGTAGTCAGTAGCGATACGGTACGCGGCTAGATAGCTCGACGCTCATCGCCCGACGCCCGTCGCCCGACGCCCTCACTACACCCGCTATTATTAAACGAGTTCATTGGAACATCTATTTGCGCAATTTGTAGCATCGCGTCTAAAGCATTTCGATGACCTTACTCTGCCTCTTCACATGCAATCTTTTGTTACAGTTTCGCTATTCAATCTCACTTTTTTGTAATGAAAGTGATATTTATGCGATGCAGGCAGATTTTTCATTTAAGTCCAATTCTATAAGACTAGAACTAGTTTTTTTCAAATTTTACAGCTAAATAATCATAATTCATAATGCAGGGCCAACCAAAATATGACATAAGTTATATCTAAGAGGCGCCATAAGGGTAGGTGCAGCCCGCATGCGCTTTCAGTGCTTCCACACGCGCTATTCATTCAATGCGCAAGTAAACTACCGAGCTATGCGCAGCAAACTACATTTCAGTAAATATTCAAACCTATCAGAGCAAGTTTCATCGGACAAGAAGATTTTAAAAGTCAAATCAGGAATAAAATTTTAAAATGTTATCAGTAAATGTGTCCGGCGAGGTGCGATAGAAGCGCGCTGCGGTGCGGCGCGGTGTGGCGCGGAGTGGCGGCGCGGTGCGGAGTGGCGACGGCGGAGGGCCGCGGCGCGAGTGTGCGCGAGTGCGCGTGTGGTGGTGACTACGAAGCCGCTGGCCGTCAGTCGGCGGCAGCGAGTCACGCGCGTCGTCTCGTCTGCACCTTCCGGAGCACAGCCTGTCGCTGCACTTCGCCCGCACACCTGCTATCGTTCAGGCTCTGTTGATTTTGACGGAGGACGCTCCGACCTCACTACTCGGTTTCGGTTCTCGGCGATTTCACTTCGCGTCACGACGACCGCGGTCACCGTAGCGGCCCGCCATCTCCAGACGTGTACTACCGACCACCGGTCGGCACCACCGACTCCGGCGGTCCCGCCGGCGCCGTTAGTTGTGACAGTGAAATCGTGATTTTGCAATTGGTGCGGATGTGCAGTGATGGATAAATAAGACACGAGCGCGAGTGTACGCGCGAAACGCATCTTCCTCTTTCCGGTGGAGTGATAGCGGGTCGTCAAAATTGAGCCCAAACTGTATCTAGGTGGGTATCTTGGGAGAAGAGAGCCATTGCTGCAGCGCTGGCTGGCAGAGCGTTCGTTGAATATTTATAGCATGCCAGTATGAAAGTGTCGTTCATGTATCGTCGAGGGCGGCCAACACGCACCCCCGTTGTTGCCCGTATACCGGCCATCCGCTCAGCTGATATCTTGTCCTACAAAATATTTCGTCACCATTAACAAATCGCATGTCTGTATCTCACATTTTGATTGACATATTTGGTTCATTATTATTCTCATCCTATGCATTATTTTAATTAATTATTATTTATATTGAATTTTCTTCATTACTTAAAACAATAATATATTTTATTTATACGCTAAGTTTTTAAATACACATTTTTAAGCAAAGTAAATAAATATGTGATTTTATAATATTACTTTTTAACTTCCGAATTCTGGAAGTTTCACTTTTATAATATACTTACTTCGGACTACTGTCTTAATCATATCCAAAATACTGTTTTTTTTTTGTTTTTCCTATCCTAGTCTTGGATACTAGAACGTATTGAATAACCTATTTACTTAAAATAGTTACAAGTTACGCTGATAACATAGCTGCGGCATTAATTTCCTATTTGATTGCCACTAAGACCTCAATTCTCTAAAATTACTTATTTGTGATAATGTTATAAATTTTAAGCACTAATTATTTATTACAAGATAACACTTATAAATCGGTTTCTTTTTATTTCATGACATATATTTCAAGGAATATAACAAACATATAGTCTGCCTACAGCTGAGTCAGGTCAACAACATGCAACTGTAAACAGCTTAACGTAGCTCTAGCCAATATTATGCAAATTAAATTAGACTCAAGTCCAATAGACTAGCATTAGAAATAATGCCTTCATTGGATAAAAGGTTGGTCCTTTATTCGTATTCGCTTGTATGTTTTATTCTTACATGCGTTGTATATGCATTTAGTGTGTTTAATGAATAGGTTTTATTTTTGTCATATTTCCATCAGTTTCGTTGTTGTAATATGATCTACAGACATTTTTAATTTTTAAAATAATATATATTTAATTAAAGTGAATTTATGTAAACACATCCTAACTTATAAACATATGATATTTAAGAAAATAATAATTTAAAGCTAGCGCTGTTTGTAAATGCGATTGCTTGTGGGTTCAATTCTCTCTCGGGTGATGAAAATATTTAAATTCGTTTTATTTCTCCACTCTAGTTCCCAAGACAAAATTGCAGCGTTAAGTTTTGCCTTTCAACACGCAAGGTCTCGAATTTGAGCAGGAAGAGGAGAACCGAGTGTCATGACAAGGTCCTCTCTGTACGCTGCTCACGCGGCATCCCGTGGATATATTTATATAATATATATTATAACAATACCTTTAAAGCAGTAACTTAATTTAAAAAATAATTTAAATTTCCCCCGTATTTTATACAGACGAAAGCACACCAAAGAGAACCTTATTATAGAAAAATGTAAACAGATATTTTTACATGAAATAAGCGCTAAGATAAGATTTTATATGCAACAAATATTTCCATTCTTTAAATTCTTTCAGCGATTCTTTTACGTTACCTTTCATTCAAATGATTTTGCCAAATGAAAAAATCTTACGAAATCTAAAAATAGGTCATATCCACGTGTTTGTTAATTCAGCATTTCTGTCAAAGTCACCTTAATGAACATATTCAGTACGTTAAAAAGCTACGTCTTTAGGCTGACACTAATATACTTTGATGTCTAGAAATTAAAATAACAAATGTGAAAGATTGCATGCCATAAATTGCATGTTTCTTTATAATTATAATAGGTGCTAAAAATATAGAAAAGCTATTTATATTAGTATCTATATATCTGCATATGTAAATACTGAGTTTTCTTATTGCATTTCACGATTACGACACGAGTATTTATAGCAATATTTCCAATTAGCGACCCGCTCTAGCTGCTAGAACGATAGCTGTTTCATATTTTCGGCCGCCTTCGCAAGACAGTGAAATTCCTGGAAAAACAACAACAAAATAATAATGGGAGAAAAAGTAGCCTATGTCCATCCCAAGACCTTGAAGTAGCTCTACATAAAATTTTATCAAAATCGGTTTAGCGGTTTGGTCGTGATGACGTCACACACTGACAGACATACAAAGTTACTTTCGCATTTAAAATATACTCGAAACAATAACATAATATTTAAAAATTAAAATAAATGTACTTAATTAATCGTATGTTCGTGTGTAAAACAAATTTTGTCTTAGCAACAATTTATGATATCATTTACATGTTTACTTAAAATTATTGCTCTGACCGTGATGCGAAGAATAGAAAAAAAGTGTGCTAATTTTTAGAATCAGGACAAGGTTGCGCCCTCGATCTGCACATAGAGCATCCGAATCTATTGATATCTTGAAACCTGATAAAACCTAATATTTATTTTATAATTTTTTAATAACATACTTTAAAAATATTCGAGACATTTACACGTGTCAGTTATAATTCGAGATATATAGATAATGTGAACGGTATGTAATTGCTGAGTAAGGAGTATATAATGTATTAGTTGCGCAATAACATAATATTGCCATAAATTGCATGTTTCTTTTATATATTATGAGATATTCATGCCCGTTTCACTATTTATATTAGTTCAATCTTTCATATTTGTCAAATTCTAATGACGTAAGTGAGCGTTTAAATTTCCTCCTTCATTGGATATTCAATCGAAACCGGTTGTCCTTTAGAACAACGTACAAAAACTCTTAATTTGAAATCTCAAGTGTATTGCACCGTCGCTGATTATCACTTGGGGCGTCATTACAGTTGCTCAGTTCTTGTGTCAACAGACGCGATTACAGGTGCCTTGGTGCGCGTGGTCATTGACCCGCCTGTCACTGATATTTGGCTACCACACACCCAAACTTATAACTCCAAAGATAACGGGCCCGCGCCGAATGAAGCCGGTCCGGGAACCGGGACGTAGAGTGACGAATCTTGTGTGTTTTGTCTGGCCGTAAGTTTAACTTAGTTTATGAACTATATATTATTCCATTTAATTTATTAAACTTTGTATTTAATATTTTAAATAAGAAAATAGAGCTAAAACTTATTCGATCAGATTGAAGTCCAGCTATGCTCGGAAACCGGTAGTTCAAGTTTCGATTTGGCTGTACTTGGCTTAAAGATAAGCGTTGTGTTGTGAAATTTACAACATAGCTTGAAATAAGTATAAAGATTTAATTAATATTGCAGCAGAAATGTACTTAGCCACAAATATTTATGCAATCTCAAAATATGCCTTTTTGATTTCTCATTCGAATACCATTAACGCCTTTATTTATTTCAATTGCTTTAAATAGCACCATCAATGATGTATAATAGAATCTGAAAACTACAAAGCGATACAAACGCATCTAAACTCGAGATGAAAGCACAAAAACAAATGCGGCTTCCCCGAAACATGCACCGAAAAACTAAGTTCCTCGCGCGGTCACTCACACGGGGTCGAAATCCAGGGCCGCAGTAAAAAACCGGGCGCGCGTCCAGGACCTTACGCGTGGAGCGGGACAAGAGAATTAGAACACTGGGCGAGTTATTTCGGTGCCCGAATTGGGGCGACCCGTTAACATCGGGATTTCTGAGACGAGACGATACAACATATAGATGAAAGCGATGCGTTTCTTTATAGTAAAATGTACCAGTTTCGTATTTTATAGTCTAATGAGACTTATTATATATAAACTATTTAAATAACTTTTGATAAAGAACAATATGTAAGCAGATGAAGTCATCGCAGTAGAACAGCGTCTGACTGTAAACGGGTTTGTTTGTGGATTCGATTCTCTCTTGGGGGAATTATCATATTTAAAAATTTTCATTTCTCCGCTCTGGTACCGTCAATCAATCAAAGTCAATTCCGCCACTCAGCAAGCAATGTCTCGATTCCGGGCGGAAAGTGGAGAACGGAGTGTCTTGACACTAGATTCTCTCTGACTGCCCTTCTATATGTAGCAATAAATGAAGCTAAAAAAAAGCTGAAAAGTATGAAGCTGTTATGTAAACATATTGGCTATCAGTAACGTTCGTCACAGGGCGATGTTGATTTTATAAAAAAAAAATCTATGGAAATTCTAATAGCGCGTCAATTAAAATCTAATAAACTTGCTAAACGTGTTCAAGCTAGCATGTACTTTCAACATACTTTCCTTGATAACCAGTTTACAGAATTCATTCACTGTGAACTATTGTACTTACCTATATCACGTATACTACTCTATAAACTTGCTCTATGCCTAAGCTACGAATTCTAGTAATCAGTCAAGGTCATGAGCGTCTCATAGATATTGCAAAATTGATATAAACGGTTTAGAATTTTGCATATTTCAAAATATATAATCAAAACAACTCTACATGTTTAAGACATAAAAGTTATCAAAACATAATAAGCCAGCCTCTCACGTCTAGGAAAGAATAAAAAAATTTTGCTTACCTAACACTAACTAGAATCATACTTTCATGTTCATCGTTATATTGTGAAGGATTAGCTTTAGGCCCCTTTTTATGAAAATAGTGTGGATAGAACATGGA
Source organism: Podotricha telesiphe (assembly GCA_038994665.1). NCBI lineage: Eukaryota > Metazoa > Arthropoda > Insecta > Lepidoptera > Nymphalidae > Podotricha > Podotricha telesiphe. Next base: position 293,911 of record JAOYRR010000158.1, read on the forward strand.
TTTGACAGGGGGAAGGGTGTAGAAAGCCAATATTTTTTTAAAAGAAATTTATACTTATAGATTAGAAAATAAATCACAACCATTGTGAATTTATGAAAAATAAAAAGAACAGAAAAGAGGAGAGTCCTTTTCATTTTAAAATTACAGCTATATGTGGGGTATAACGGGGTGTCTTCTCCACGAGGTTCTCTTTGACCCAGCTATTCGGGAGAAAGTGTAGAGTAATTTTTTTACAAATATTTAGTTATGACGCAAATTTATTCTTTTAATAGACAACAAATTACAATTTATTCAATTTTAATAACATTGGCTACGAGAGCTTCACAAAATTATTCAAGATTTTTTTCCAATAGCGAATAAATTGTATTTTTTTTGTCCAGGTCATTGCGCGTGCGACTGTTCTTATGCACAGAACATGATAATTTGATTATCTAACCACAGCAATGATTCAGAATCAACCTATTAAAGATATAAATTACAGCGTGTTATTACGAGCAATTTTGATTTAATAAACATTCACCTATGCCTAGATTTGAGTATTGAAAAAATACGCCGTCCCACGATCGGTATCATAACTCATAATTATAAAAGGATTGCAATTTATGGCCTACGTAATGACGAAATTGGTTGTGTTAATTTTATGGATAGTCAAATAAGATGCAAATTATAAGGTAGTCGTATACACGATGAAAAAGTCGATAACCGACGTACTCGGGCATACTTTCAAATCACACCGTCTCAGTCCGTCCCCGTGCATTCCACAACTCGCTCACCCACAGCAGCGGACCGGTCTGCGAGCATTGTACGAAACTGTACTAAACGTTCAAGTTGTGTAGTTTGTTACTTTGTTTATGAGTGGAACTGGTGAAGGGATATTTTTATTAGTAGGATTATAAGAGGCGAAGTGAGGTCTCAAGGTGAATCGCCGCGGTCAACACACGCCCGATCCGATCGCATACCTAGACCAAACAGCCGCGTGCGCTAACTATAAATATGAAAGACAAAGCCGTACCCTAAATTTTTGGTGGCAGCCTTATCTATTGTTTAACTGAGGGTCTTTGAACAATGGAATTAGTACGATTGCTTCAACTAACGTTTTATTGACTGTTACTATATCTACGTAGAATACTAACATTATTTTATATAATATTGAACACATGGTAAAATTAACTAATTTTTCTTGGAATTTTTTTTTTTTTTTATAAATAGAAATGAATTAGGTCACAATAAATAAATTTATTAAAAACATAAATAACACAATCTATGTAATTCTAATAGTTGTTATCTATTTCACATAATTTAATTATAACTAAACTCAAAATATGAATAAAATAATAATTACATAACATGTACGTACATATATAACATAATTATACAGAAGGTGTTTAAATCGACGAATATTTTGAGTATCTAATTGTTAGTAAGACATAAATCTTTTAGAAGCACGAGGTTAAAGTTCTCATTAATAAACATTTTTTTGCTGGTCGGTTACCGTGACTTTGTTATACTAAGCTCAAATTAACTACAAGAAATAGTGTGAAGAACACGAAGACAGGGCGTGGGTTTCAGTAAGCTTTGCGAGCGTAAATATATTTTAACTGTTTGCTCGAACGTTACGATTTCTTTTCACAGGAGTACTAATATGTATTATGTATTTTAGATTTTTATGTTACAATTGGCTTCAAATCGAAACGAGTTTTGCAAAGGGTAGTAATTCAAACGTCAATGCCGTTGAATACTTAGTCTACACGTGCACGCACTTAAATGAACGCTAAAACTTTACTCCTAAGTGACGACATTCGTTTTTTTAAAGTTTATTTAAACCTAACCCCAAAGATCGATGTCAATGGAGCGAACACAATGGGGCCGCAAGGCCGTTGACCGAAATAAAAAATAAAAAGAGTATTCATTCGTTAGAAATACAAGAACTAAGAGTAATTTGTATTAGTTCTCTGTCAGCTTTTAATGTTAGTGTAATGCGGTAATAGGAAAAATATTTTTGCTCCGCGCTTTTAGTCACACTAGCGTCTAATTAAAGGCGTACAATGTGTATATTATTATTTACAACTTCATAATATTGAATTTTCATAATATCTGGTTTAAACCCTGTAAAACTTCTGTATATCTTCCAAGTTTAAGGTTATTAGAGATGTAAGTAACTGCATTATAATATTTGAATAAATTTTCCTTATTCTGATTTAGCTTTCTTATCATTGAGATTGTTGAACTTTTACTTAAAATAAGCGGGCGCGACTGCAGAAGCGACATAATTCATTGTCGTGATAACCAAGATGCAGTAGATAATATAATATATTTTTTCACTTATTGAAGCTAATAATATTAAAACTTTTGCAAATATTTCACAACAATTATTAATTAATATGGAATTCTGTACAATATATAGTGTTTCTTAATTTTTAAACCAATCATAAGTCTCATCTTTACATTTGCACATATTCCACGAATATGAGCAAGCTGCTTAAGGTTTTTACACGGAAATAACGATATCCATTTGGGTTACTGATTCCATACTAAAAGATATTATAATTAAATATTTTTTACATAAAAAATTAATTCAAATATTATTAATTAATAATCATATGATATTCTCGGAAATATATATTTCAAACGCTATTTCTTCATATACTATGCTTAAAAAAAATCCCAGACTTCTTCTTGTCATTACTTTATGTAATAATATGTAATAATAAATATCTCTGGAATTTTAACCGTTCTATCCCATCTAATGGAATTACAAATTTAAGACGTCTTCAACGTTCAGTGTACAACGATGCCATAGTCAAAGTTGCGCAAGCGCATTGACAATGGGCAATAGAACGGCCTACTTGCCCATTGTAGCAGCAGATGTGAAATTCGGCCAAGGTGATCTCAGATTACTTAAATAGGGAACTTCAAATCAAATATATAAATACATTTTCAAATAATAAATAGTCAAATATTTGAGTACGCAAATATTCATAGTTTGTTTCTCTTTATGCAGGAGGCAGGATAATCTTAGAGACAAATTAATCGTTATTCAATGCTCTGATATAAAAACTAAAAAAAAAATATCACCAACAAAAATCTACTATTTTTTGATATATCTATCTACGGATATATCTATCTACGGATATATCTATCTAATACTACTCCATGTGCTTAAACACGCTAGTTAAAAATTCGAAATACACTTAAAAGGCAAAATATAATCTATTTTTTATTCTCTGTAGTCGTTACAAAAGTTTGAATATTAATTGGTCATATTGCTATTTAATTTTATACTGTTTCTTGAACAATGAATAATAAAACTTAGATGTGACAAAACAGGTTGTTTGAAATTATGTGGTAGAATATTAAAATAACCGGTTTTAGTTCTAAGTTGCCAAGAAGACATAAGAAGAATTTTTTTTCATGTAAAAAATACTGATTTCTTAATTTCGTACGATTTTGGTTACCCCCCACAGCTCTACCTCGCATATCATTCACAATAAATTTTAATGGTATTTGTTAAATTTTAAGTTTTATACAAACAAGAATTCAGCTTAGAAATAAAAAAAAAGTGTACTCAATTCCCAAAATACCCTGAATATATGATATCACTCATTGATACATATCTATAAGATATTGTGACATTAAAATAGCCCACAAGCCGAAAATAGGGACTGGTAATGCATAGGGAGCGCAGCGACTTTGTAATAAACAAATTCAAACCAAATTAGCAGTCGGAAGTGGAACCGACACGTGTAAATGGCCATCTTAGCAACCGAGCAGCTCTACTAGACACCGGACTATCGATCGTGTTGGACAAACGTTGCCTTCATTAGGAGTGAATCGGTAAAGTAGAAGAAAACAATATTGCCGCGCATACATTACTCGTCAAATGTGCAACGAAGGTCGCTCCAGTCTTACGCAGCCAGACTTGGACTCATTCGATAGCGAGCGTGGATACTATCGCCGCAGTGTTACGTAACACCGTCGGTCACTATTCTCTACACACTACATGAACAATATTACACACACACACGTTGTCGACTCACACTAGTATAAGCTTTGCGTGACAGTGTATTTCACGTCTATTGCTGTGCGCGGCGGAAATAGCTTTACGTAAAAGAGAAATGCTTATAAATATTATGGGAATCATTATTTTAGTTAGGTTGGTGAATTATAACGAACTTTACTAAACAAGGTATGGGATTTAGGAGACTTACTTAATCGTATTGAGTTATTCAATAAGATTTTATTAAAATATAGGTTAAAGGTTTTTTAATTAGACGACAAAAAAAGTAAGTTATTGTCATGGCTGTAAAATAAAATTATATTTAGATAACTTAAAGAAGTTTAATGTATTCATAAGTTTACAATGCATAACAGGTATACATTTAAAGTAAGTTTTGATTTTAAGTACTAAAGTTTCTACTAAACTCAAATTGTTTGAAAGAGAAATTATGTCTAACAATTTATATCAATTTCCATCTTCTCCAAAAAGTAAATACCGTTTCACTAGAAAATATAATAATTAGGAAAAGTGTTTTTCTCGTATACAATATAATTTCCATATGTACAATAACGATCCATCATAGAAGTAATCTTCTACATATAATTCATTTTTCGTATCATTGACCGTCGTCAATTTTAATTATCATTTAGCTATTAATCCGAAACTAAAACAAAACAGCAGAATGCACTTAAATATGACTCTGAGAATAACTTTATATTGCAAAATAAGAATGGACATAACAGAAATAAATATAAATAATAAAAAAATAATTGTATCATACAAAAAACTAAATTTTTCAAGAATAAATGAATCGAGGCAAATTTTCTTGTGATGTAATATGTTATGTGATTTCTAATAGTTGCCTGTTTGCGGAAAATGTTAGGATAGTAGGATAATATTGATCAGAGGAGGGAGTTAATAAGGAGGGAGGGGGTACAGAGGCGCGGCTGGCCGTTTGGGCGGGCGGTGCGTGCGGCCGGGGTCAAGGGCGGGCCCATTCAGTTCGGAACACGTGCCCCAAAGTAAATATAGTACTCGCAACCCATTATGCTGGCATAATGCTCGAAATTAAATCAAGCATCCCCAAGTTGATTCAATTCTTTTGAACTCATTTGTTGCCCTTGAAATTTGACCCTTTTTAAGATGTTCACACATGTTACGTATTAAATTTTTTTTACTTTCAGATTGTAAAGACGATTTAAAAACAGAATAAATGTTAAGTAAAAAAATATACTAAGGAAGATTTTGTATCTGAATTTTTAATTTCGTTCCAATTCGATTCCCTAATTATCTACGCAAACAGTTAAAATCGATTTAGAATAGCTGCGAGGCAAACGATTCGATAACCTCTGCAGCAATTATCACTTTTGACCCTAATCTCATTCAATGTACAAACAATATTAGATGTGTTAGATTTTTACTCGTGCATGTTTCTCTTTTATTGGGCTATTTATGACTGGCCACCGTGATATTATAGTTATCTTTTAATCTTTTATGAATTGGTCACATAAAAAGACGTATTATATAGTCTTAACACTTTAAAATACCTTAAAATATATATCGTATAAATTAAATAGATGGTATATATGTAGTCACTGTGTGTTGGAAAACAGAATGGCCACGCGGTTACCAGATAATATCGCACGCACTGTGCGCAACGCGTTCCTCAATAAAAACTGTACAAGAACAAAACTTGCAGAATTATGTAGCTAGCAACACGTTCAAAGGGCCCCTTATACGTGTTCTCGTATAATCATAAACATAGAAAACGCACAAAAGCCTCTCGGCGTCGCGTCGCGTCGCTGTCAGATAAATTTGTTGCATTTCTTTTAGTAGACGTGCCGAGGAACGAGGAGCGCGGGCCGGTCGCGTGCGAGCGAGACCGCCACGCCGATCGTTAGCCCTGATCTTCAGCGCGCCACAAACACACAGCCCGACCGAGAGCGAAATTGCAGTGAGAATGCACCTAGCTGTGTTATTACTTCGTCCGCTCTCTTGTGAAACGGCCTTCTTCCCTCACAGTTCCGTTCCAAATTGGACCCAAACACGACTCCTCTGAGTGGCGAGTCGTCCGCTCGTATGCTAAAACCGGTTATTTTCTCTGAGCAAGCAATTGTGGACGTTGTAGTTGCGACATAAGTTCCGTTCGACGGCGTACATCGAGGCAACGCGCCGCGCCGGGCCCTGTATATTTAGCCCGCATTGCGAGCGGCTCGTAGTGGGTGTATTAGGTCGCTCGCACGCACTGCTGAACTACTCGGAGGGCTTCCTATTATCGATTTATGGTGCTGTAGGACGAAGTTACGCTGCACGTTTTTTTGCACTTTTTCTATCTAGGATTTTTCTTCGTTGTTTCTAGAGCGCGCGCTCAACGTTCGATTTCTCTTTCGTAGAGAACTTAATTCGAGTGAAACTTGCACTTGGAAAATGTGATGCTTTCACTCGTGTATTAATTCCGATCGTGCTTGGAAATCTCTTAAGTTTTGCTCTTTGAGCGGACACAGACTTCTGGTCTTGTAAACAATTACGCGTTCATTTACGTCTGCAAGTAATTAACACTACTGACAGTGATGGTTTATATACCAATATCTGTTTAACATTACATCCTTTTTTAACATTATTAAGCTTAAAGATTGTATTTAAATATATTTATATACATTGAATATAACACAACAAAAATGGCTTACATTTTCGGTTAACCCATAACGTGCGATTGAAATACCACAAACACGCGGGATTACCAATTTTCACCGCATTTTCTCATATAACAAATAAATGAAAGGCACATTTGGAGCACTGCCTAGGCACTAGGAGGTAGTTGCGGTCACGCCCACCCGCAACCCGATCACACTTAACCACAAGATATAGCAATAAACGTAAATGTAATTTCGACTGTACAGAGTTGTTCACAATCTACATATGTATACGAGTATACCTTTTTCCTATGTAACGGTATTACATTTATGTTTGAGACGGTGTTACTAAAAGAAAAAATTGTTTTTAGAGACGATATGTAAACTTGCCCTTACTTGCGTACAGGTCAATAATGACGTATTATGCAAAACCTGCATAGAGATTTCATATTACTCGCCACCATCATATAACTTATATGTTCATTGGATGAGATAGCTACTAACTACCCTTTAACGACCTCGACATAAAACCATACAATACAACTTTGTCAAAGCCAAAGGGAAATGGGTGGGGTCTCGATTCTCACAGTTCAATGCCGTGGCTCTTCACAATAACATGTTAAAGATTTCCTCACAACTTAATAACAAGTGAGTAATGTTCACGGCGTTCGCTTTCAAACTCATGTTTATTTCTTAAGTACGGACTAGAAGCCTGCAATTGCTCTTGACTACTGTGTAACATAAAAGTGTACATTTTGGTCGCAATTTACAAATGCAAAGGAAACTATATATTCTTTTACGCTTCATGCGTCTCTATTTAGATGTGATTTTTATGTGAAACGGCTATAATTACACTTTTTATTACATATAAAATCCAGCAGTATGTAAATGATTTTTTAATTTAGCTAATTAAAAAATGAAGTAACATTTAATGTGAAATACAGACGTACAACAATGTAAATTCAATTTGCAACTGATATATACGAGTAGGTGTAGGTATGGAGGTATGTATCTACTATTATAACGTAGCATAATATAAAGCTACTAATATTAGGACAATGTAAGATGGAGCCAAGCCAAACGTTACAGTTCCTCTTGAACTAATAGTGCAACCTAGATTAAAACTAGGTACCTATGTACAGTTATATAAATTCATTTTTGTTTTCCGAAATCTACATAAATAGAGAATCCACCCACACAGCAAGTCTTTTAAAATGTCTTCTGACATTATTTATAAATATACGATCCGTCTTATTCACTAGTACATAATTCGAATATTTAATCTCATTCATCTTTGAGTATTCAAAGAGCTAAATAAGGAATCTGCTATAAACTTGTATTTACGTACAAATATTTTGTTAACATTCAAGCAATAAAGCCATTTGTAATATAAGTTTTCGCTTTTACGTATTTATGCCTATCTACAGCTTTGCATTACCAGGGTTTCGTTGAAACATGGCGTACAATTTCCGAGTACAGTGAAATGCAACGCTAAATATAGGCCGTCGGGAAGCGAGGCACCTAGTTGTGCGTGGTCAGGAATCGACACCCTACCTCACACCACTCCACCCGCCTCCACAAACAGGGTTGCCCACTTCAGTCGCTAGCTTTCCATAGATTGTTATATTTACCTTTTAATCTTTTAAGTCTATTATATAAATGTTATATTTTTGTTTGTTTTCGTTTTGCTATTGTATTACTGAGGGTTTGGTAACATAAATAATGTCTAAGGAACGTTTGTGAAAAGTAAAACAATTCTTATGCGATACCTGAATATTATATAAATGTACAGTAAAGTCTTGGGGTATTTTTAGATAAAGATATTGTTAAAATAATGCAAAATATATGTTAAAAGAACGCTCCCTTACTTCACGCATAGCAATGAACCGCAGATGAGAAACCCTTAGAGTCAAGACACTCTGCTCTCCACACATTAATTGTGTGTTGAGTGTTCACAACGATCGTGTTTATAGCTGACACTATCCCATTCCGCCATGATGACCCGTAAATTCAACGAATAAACTTGAAACTATTTACAACAATGGCAAAAAATAAGTTTATTTTATAATTTTTTCTATTTTACTAAAAGAGTAATAAGCTGGATAGTCTGAGTTAAAAAACATGCAAATAGAGTTTGCGTATTTTTTTTGTTTACTCACGATTATTTATAATTAACTTGTCAACCCTGAAATTGTTTTATATATAAGAGAGACCGTCAGTATATGGCTATACGAGTATATGAGCGCGTGCGTGAGACGTATTATGCACATATATTTTTTGCATGAACTGTAAACAGTTCTTTGTATATTGGCTATCCTGTGCATTAAGCAGCTCGTTTTTACCGCGTTCAACATAAAGGTTATTATCAAACAGAAGGTTATCAAGCGTATGGAGTTTATGTAAAAAAACTTCAAAGTACGGTCAGTGGGGGAAACGAGACAGAACGTGCGTTGGTTTATCAATAGTACTGATGAAAAAAGATGAAACACTGCAGCCTTTGATAATGGTCTGGACTGAGACATCTTTTTATAAAATTAACTTTATATGGATGACAACAAAATGCAGTACATTAATGTGAAACAAAACAGTATCCGTACCGGAAATTATAATCACGAATATGTTGTAGTATTCATAAACTGACAAGTCGTTAAATATCAACGACGTCGCATCTACTTAATGCAAATAAACATCTTTATAGAAGGTACAGTGCTATTTAATTACATGACACCAGTCTTCGATAATATATCAAAGTTAATATTATGCTCTATAATAATATAGTACAAATGAAGTAATTTGTTTAACTTGTCATTTAAGGTTATAAATCGTGACAAATCATGAAAATATACAATAATCGTAAAATAATATAACATATAATCTCTAAACTATTAAAAGAGATACAATTAAAAACTTACTGTAAAATGTCTCAACAAACACAAAATAACTTATTTTAAAAACAACAACTTAGTTTGGTTCTATATAAAGAGGCCGCGAACTCACGCACTATGCCGCAATATTCAATATCGGGCCAATAATAACAATAATAATAATAATAATAAAATCGAACACACGTGCCTCTCTCACAACACACACTTATGAAATCTTGTAATCGTACACATTTGCATGCCATAGATGTAAGCAATATGGCAGCCGACAATTCAACTGAATACTCGATCAGTATGTCAGTTTTACGTTAGTGTAAATTAAAATAATTGTTCACTTTTAAATTTCGTTGTTATTTTAATGTTTTTTTTTAAATAAACACTCATTTGATAAATTTTGTAGTACTAAAATTCTTTGCAGCTATGCGTATCCCAAAAATAAAAAATAAAATGTCAAATTTGTTTTTATTGTGGTATGATGCAAGTTGTTTTCTAAAAAATATTAAAAGTGAAAAGTTAGGAAACTTTGTATAAGAAAAGTTGCCTTGATTTTTTAATTAAAGTTGATTGAATTGATTTTACATTGGCAAGTAAAAATACAAAGGGATATAAGGTATAATCGGTAAGCACAAATAATAATAAGGTACTAACATTATCAAGATCTAAACGATTATTCCTATAAATTTTATAATTTTGGAATATTATGAGAAAATTCCGTTTAAAGTAATTTAGTTTTTATTTACATAAGTTTTCGTTTAACGAAAGCAAACAAGTTGAAAAAAATAATCTACATTTTATTTAGTATAATATTTTAATTAGTAGCTGTTATTCAAATGGCGTATATTTAGTGCATAATTTTAAATCGTTAGGAAATAAATTATATTTATCTCTAAGTCTTAAGATTTTTGGGTTTTAATTACAAAATATATTATTAACAAAATACAATCTAACAACAAAAAAAAACGTATAAAATGGGTTTTAGTTTAGGGCCTTTCGTTTACTCAATATACGGATTAATATATAATAAAAACAAATAACTAATCAAAATAACCATATAAGCAAAAAAATATAATTCTTATTTTATATATTATTCAACTAGATTATAACATCTCGACGTCTCTATTACGACTGTTAACTAAATAACTTCTCGGTGAAAGTCCGCAAAGCTCTTCCAGTTTTAGACTAATTAAATTATACGACGGCCAGTGCGTAAGACCCTATATGGATATGTATTAGCTTTAATCAGTGGTGTCAAAGTACATTGGTGCAGTAACCGGCGGAGTTGCGTAAGACAGTGTCGTTTACCCCGTGGCCTTCGCGCATATTTCATAGAGCATTATTGGCATTCATAGTTGCATTTTATATAAGTTTGTTATTAAAACTATATTACTTGAATAATGTAATTTTATTGTTTTGTGTTTTTATAATGTCAACTCAACATCGCGCTTTGTTCTGTCACCAGAGCGGAGAAATGAAAATCATTTAAATAAACATTCTCCCGAGTGGGATTCGAACCTACAATCACAGCATATACAGTCAGACGCTGTCGCACTGTGCCACGATACTCTCTTATATTATATTATATATATATATATTTCTTAATAAAATAATTTTGTATTAATGATTTCATTTTCATTACAGATTACAACGCCGCCCCGCTGTTCGCCTCGGAAAACGCCTCCAGTGGTAATATATTTTATTATTTCTATTTATTAACAATATTGTCGTATATGATTGCTTATATTATAATATAATAAATTAGAAAAACGCGCAATTGAACATATACGTTCGCTCTAATATGGATACCTTTATCAATGAAATCAATTTTCTTAATCAATAACACTTATAAACTATGTGTATTACTTATAATGTTTGTTGACTATTACATACTATGTCATAAAATTAATGCTACAAATTATTGATTATAAAAGTCTCAATACTTATCTTATTAAAGTAACATTTAAAGTTCTTAAATCTAGTACTATCTATCGATCAATAATAAGTACTAGATAACTAGAATAATAGCTAGCCACTTTGAACAAAGTTAATTCCAAGCACGTGATAGTGTATGTAACATTTATTTTGTATTTCTAATGTATTATTATAAAAGGATATGCTAGGCTCTCTGCTTCGCTTTTCGCACTCCTACCTATGTCAAATTTACGCCATTCCGTCCGTCCGCATAATTTTCATAGGATCTAAGGTATTCCCACCATATAAACAATAATTTCTTATACATATATCAATTAAAAGCAAATTAAAGCTTTTAAAAATATATTATTAGTCTCACACTAAACTCAAAAATGGCGGTCTGAAATGTAGTAAACATTCATAGAAATTATTAAACGAGTATGATATTTAATTGAACTTACCAATGACGGCGCTATACGAGTGATCAGTTTGATAAAGATTTGAAGTGCAGTGATAACTGCGATTGTTCAGTGTAGCGGTAGGTTATTAACCCAGTAAGATAGGGTATCGCAAACGCCCGACCGGCCTACATACTTCCGCGCATACATTTGGATTTTTTTTTATTATTATGTAATAAATTATATTCATTTTATTTAGCAGTCAGAACTTGTATAGAATGAAAATAATATTTGAAAAATCAAGGAGTCGATTAGCACTTGAGCTTGATTAGCTCTGGGCTCTATATTAAGATTACAAAGACAGTACAAAGAATCATATATATTTTTAAATAGATAAAATCGAAAGCAACTTTCATTTTAAGATTTAATTGATGTTTCAAATGGAATAATGTGGTAAACATATGCCATCGACATCGTCTATGTACTACTTTATATGATATCGTCTAGCCATGTCGGAGAAATTTATAATCAACTGGTTTGCGGCGCGAGTTTCTTGTTTACAACACACTTAGCATTTAGACTCATGCTTTGAGGTGTTATTAAACGAAAGTCGCCACTGTCATTGACCTCGACTCGCAAACTTATACTTATAATATACTTTCTTTTGCAAAGATCTATATTCATTTAATTTTTTTTGTATTTTAATTAATTTGACGCATTCATTATCATGCTAGACGAAGCAAAGTAAATGATGATTTCTATTTCCGTCCATGTTAAGGTCTAAAGCATTTTAAATAATTTTGTGCTTTACATAAACTTGACATGAATTAGGAGGCTTGAACATTCAAGTTATGTTACCTAAAACCTTAAAATGAAATGAAATGATTTTTATTTCGTTTTTATTCATCAAATCAGAAAATATGCAGCTTATAAAGTTTTATTGACATAACTTAAATGAACGATTTGCATTATAAATAGTTCTAATCTTATTTTATTAAGCCTGAAATAGTAACACGTGCGCTATTTACAACGTCACCATCATTCAAAACATGAACTTACAACTAGATTCGCCACGCAATCTGAAAAGAAATCACGCTATCATGTTTAATATATTACACTGTCTTGCTTTTGACATTACTCAACTGGAGCAAAGTAAATAAATGTAACATAATTTGTTAAAACTTTAAACCTTCTTTGGATGAAACGTCGTAATAACTAGCAGTGACTATGGCAATTTTACCACAAACATAGAACTTCAATTCGGAGCAAGTTTTATATATGTACTTGTGTAAAACATTTAAATTTATACTTTGTTTTTCTTCTGAAGGTATTTTATTATGTCTCCTTATATATTTCGAACACATGAGGTTATGTCATATTATTTACCATGGAAATGTTATTCACCGAGCCCTTCACCATACACCTTTACTGAGTCCACAATACAAAAGTGTTACAGACTAGCATAAATGTTTATATTCAGTTGATATAATAAACATGATCTCGGCTATTTTTAACCCTTAATAGTGTAACAATAATTCATCCTTTAAGAGTATTTGAATTTAAAAACCAACCAGGTGTGCCCAAGAGTTATCTCGACTGTAGTCTGTAGGTAACAATATATACAAAATAATCTATACGGAACAAGTAAACGGTACATTATTGGTCGGTTTTGAAGCAGAACATTGAATAAAGATGGATATGAATGTCTTATCAAATACATTGAAATTGATGCAATCGCAACATGAAACTGCGTCAACAAACGTCTTTAGGAAGACTGTTTTAAATAATTGTTATATAATATGAGACGGTGTAGGAGTAAATTTAAATTGGTTATTGAGGCCCACTATGGTTGTGGGTTGAAATCCCACTCCATTATAGCCAGGTAGGTAGATCAGGCTAGAAATTAGCGGCGTCGTGGACCGCCATCCTCAACATCACGTCTCAATGGGTAGAGCATTGAGACTAGAGTATAAATAGAGGTCACGCGTAAAGCTTGTTACTTTCGTTGTAAAGTACTATTGTTTGATATTTTTCTTTAAAGTAATAATTTTATTTATCATTAATAAAGTTTGCTTATGTGGTGGTTAGATTGTAAAATTATTTTTAGTTATAACAAATTATTGCTTAATATATTATTACAGCTAGAAATTAAGGTCAGAAAGGTTCAGTAAATTTTGGTTACGTCTTTAAAATAACTTATCACAAATGTTTCAAGTACGTTTTTATAAATGCTCCTGCCATAAAAAACATTTTTAATCTTCTGAAAATTCTAAATCAGTTAGTTTCTTGATTCGTGGAAACTCTACAGAAGTTATCTTAGATGACACATAGAAATAGTAAAGGATCGATCGAAAAGTCGCCTATACTACTAATACTAGTACTAATAACTTCTTTTTTCTATATCTAAAGAATTATCTAAAACACCACTATACTTTATTTGTATTCCAACTCTGAAATTACCTAGCATACCTAAATTAAACCCCTATTTTAAAGTACTGTAGTGAATAGTATATTTTCACATTGATGTTGAGTTACAATTAACTCTTCTCAAGCAGTAACAAAAATTATATACATTTATTATTAATCGTTAAATTTATAAAACAGTAAATCAAAGTATTTACAATTAGACTTTCTATAAATTCTTTCTCAACTTTTACTTTACGACATTATTCAAGAGAGGCTTTTAAGGTTGGATGTAAAAAGGCGTGGCATTTAGTATTAATTCCTTTTCATAAAGCGTGACAAGACATAATGGTTCGGCGGCTTTGTCCCGGTGTCCGTGCGTGAAAAGCACCGGCAAAGGTTCATCCACCTCAAATAAGATAATACATGTTTTTCTCATATCAAGTTCGAGATAATGGCAACCGCGTCACTTCATTATGACGTACTGGTAAGAAGGTTGAGATGTTTTCGACGAACTGTCCGTTATTCTTGGAGACTTGAGACTCGGTGGTATATATTTGTTTAAATGTAAGGTTTTAGGTATTCTTTTAATTTTGACTATCTTATTTTTAGTTTTTTTTTGGTCTCATTGATTATTTTCGTTATACAATTATGATTACTCGTAGATTTTATCAATCATAAATTATTAATTTAATATATGTTTAAAAAATGAATAAAAATATTTAAGTTTGTAAGACTCATGATGTGTATCCCTGAAAAATATGCACTTTTCTTTAATTTAAACATTACTTTTATATATTTATATTCATAACAATTACAATAAAAGAGGGTAGATTTTTTTATATTCTTGATATTAGTAATTTATACATAAAAAAGGCAAAACGAAACAAGGATAAAAGTTTAAAAACCCCAGTATTCATTTATACGTGAAGCGAATTCTAAAAACAGCAAGCATTCAGAATAACTTTTCATATTCCTTATAGTTTACTAAAAGCTTTTGTGAGCTTTCTACCGCACGGTGTCGATAGCGCAGTGCAATATAATCCCGGCTATCTTCGGGTAGGTCAGGCTGTCCCGGACGAGAGAAAGCGAGAGTGTACGAACCAGTTCAAGAGCAGGGAGGGGGCGTGACCCGGTCTGCGAGTCCGGGGCACGTATTAGCTTCTTCTATTTATTATGATACGTATTGAAGAGTCGTATTGTAGCCTTATATTCGTAATATATGCATAAGAAAGTGAAATAATATAATATACAAGGCAAAATACATATTTAGAAAACGTATTAAGCCTCTTTAACGGTTTTCAAGAGGCGCGGGTTCAAATCCCGCTGCGTTCAAATTTTTATACGTTTTCTAAATTTAGGAACGTTTAAGAAGTGTGCGATTAACACTTTTAAAAAAAATGCTAAAAGTACTAACTTTTCACTATTTTTCAATATGAATTTAATTTTAAAATCATTTGGTCAAATAAATAAAGCCGGTCTTTATTTGTGCTTTAGGTAGTATAACTAAATGTTGTCACATCTTAATTTTTTTATCATACAATCGTCCATACCATTATTGACGCGTAAAGTACGAGTTGCCTTAGCAACGAGTAATTTACTTTATACAAGAGTATATACTTTTGTATATATAAAAGTATATAATATACAGAGTGCCATACACATGGTACTGTGTGTGTGTTATATTTATTTTTCATATACAAAATATCTACTTTAGGGACTTTTTTATTTTTTTAATTATACCGAATTGAATAAATACTTTTCCGTCCGCATATTTTTTGCTGAAAAGTGGTCGAAACGGATCGTTTTCCTTCATATATAAATTCGACTCTTCGAGTCTAGATCTTGTCAACTCAGGATATCACAGTCGCTAATATTATCAATTATACTAAAATACAAATCAAACAAACTGACTCACCCTTGTCAGTGCACAGCTATAATCCAGAATCCTACCGAGGCTAATCCTATCAAAGTCGTAGTAGATAGAATTATTCTGATAAAATCGTTAGTACTGGAAAAGAATTCTATTTAATTCTGTGAAGTACTAAAACAAATTTTATCCGTATTTGTAGAAAGATTAGCACTTAATAAGAAGCTTTCGTTTGTATTAGATTGTAAATTCAGTATACATAAAGGAACGGAATGATATATACGAGTAAGTGAAATATTTAATACAAGCGACCCGCTCGTGGCATCGCCTGCGTAAACTACATGGCTATAACTAACTACTTCATCGTGTCCCATACGTGATTGTATATGTGATTGGTCATATAGATCTGAGGTCAATTTGCATTGAGTACTCAAAATCTTAGAAACTACCTTTTTTTAAGTTTATAATCGTACAAATTATCATTTACAGATAATATCTATACATTGAATTGATGAAAGTTTCAGCATTTATAAACAGTTATTTTGTAGCAATTTGTCGAACGAAATTTAAATTGTTTTAATTTTTTTATAATTTATGAACCGATTGATATAAATTAAACATAAAATTTTAACACAGATGAACACGAGAAATTTACAAAAATACAATAGTTATAATTGCACTTAAATCTGTTTCGGAGATTAGTTTACATAAACGCACAGACAAACAGCAAAAAAATTAAAAATTTTGTTTTAGGTTTTACTACATTGATAAATTTAATAGAACCTAAAGCCCCCAATAATATTCTCATACATCTCCCGTTAACATACAGCGATCAATTACATTTTTATATAATAATAATGTATAGATTAAATCTAATAAGATCACCTTTACAAGCTTTTGAGTTTTTTCTGTGTACTAAACTCTATATTACAAAACTCTATATTTTAAACATCAATATTCGACCGTGTGGAATTTCAATTCATATCTATCGTATGCCATTCAATTCATAACCAGTCAGACGTGTGCAAACAGCGCTATGGCGACGACTATATCAATATTGATATATTAATTTAGCAACTGTCTACACCTACGTTATATTCATATATAATTTTATATACCCTAGTCGCAACTAAGGTTTAATCACACGATATTATAGAATCAAATACAAAATATTTTGGCTGTGAGTCGCTGAAGCATGTATCATATCTATTATGTCGTAACTGATAAGCGAGGTTCCTAGGAGTCGACTCATTGACCTATATAAAAACGTTAGTAACGCAAATTAATAGCAGGTGGAGCAGTGACATTTATAAACGTAGGAAATTGTATTAATTGAATGTTATAAATGTGTCATTCATTTATTGAATTTAAGGTCTTGCTTATACCGATATAGAGTCAAAAATAGACAAAAAATTGTAAAATACTATTTCCTACTATTACTATATACTATTTCCTAAATTGTAAAATATTATAGTTACTAAATATATTTGTAATATCTCATAGTAAATCTCGATACGGTTTTTTTGGAATAGAGCAAAAAATCACATAAAACCTATTCGTCTTCAAGTAGTAATCGTGTTAGAAACAGTAGTTACAAATTTATTATAACGACCGCCAAATCCTACTAACCTAGCTTTACTTACCTAATGCCCCAACACCTAAACGATCTGTACATTTATTCAGACCGGGTCATAGCAGGTCAAAGGTCACGAGTAGGTCACCTCTGGTTCGAGTCTCCTCAACCTCTATAAAGGACGAAGCATAGCTCTATGTAATCCATAACAGCATATCCTCCCGGCCCGGTAAAGTGTGTATCGATTGTACAAATGTGGGTCGCAGGCTGGGTCAAAGGTCACGGGTAGATAGCTCCATCTGTCACTGGGTGACTCTTAATATTCATACTGCCTCCGACTTTATTATGAACAATAGACGCGAAAATTATTTTACAAATGAGTAACGTTAATGGAAATAACAAGATATTTGATTTTCGCGATTATTACACATTGTGAAATGAAACTATTTTTAACGGGATTGACCGTGTTTGTTTTCAGTATTCGCATATACATTTTAGAAATCCAACGTTTCGAACACTTTACAATAGTCCGTGATCATAGGTAGACTGAGGTGGCATTCGTCCGTCAGTTGATACTATTATTATATCAAACTACCGCCAACGCTTTCCTACTTGCCTCGTAGTACGCTGAAATGTATTTACGATTATTAAAAATATACGCGATTAATCCGGTTAAAAATAGTTTAATTTCAAAATTAATAGAATTTTAAAAAGTGTATAAAAAAAATATGTAAATATCTTAAGTTGTATATGAAATAATTCTATCTTTTAATATACTTTTATCAGTATATAATACGAAAAAAATGTATTCTTTATTGACTACTATTCACTATTGTTATAAAATTGAAACCCTGAAGAATATAGCAAAGATGAACATAAAACAATAGCTTCAGTATTAAACAGCCAGCAACATGGCTGGAAAATAAAGTAGGCATTATTTTGCACAGTTATATTCGAACATTGATCTTTCATTTCTTTAAGTAATGTTTAAAAAATATACATATTTTTCAATAGTTCTTATATATTTGAAAATATATTATATTATCAATATAACTTTTACGTCAAACTCCTTTACAAAATAACTCAATAAATTCATTTGCGTGCCTACTTTGTTTCGGTCACATTAAAAACACTATAAAATACTTTGTATCAACTTTAATAGGTTACGGCCATTTATTATTTAGTATCTATAGTCTGAATATCTTTGGTACATACAAACAGAGTTTACAGCAGAATATAAACAATACCATATTATTTTCATAAAATGATGATTGATTATTATAGCTTAACTAATAATTATTTTTTACCTCACGCATTGAAGTGACATTGTCTATGTTTTATTTATATTACTTTGCTAAATGCGATGCGATTACCATCGTGGCGCAGAATGACAGCCTGTCTGTCAACGCGATTAAATTTTGGTTCGATCCTGGTGGTGGAATGAGAATATTTAATTTATTCTTATCTCAGGTTTAGAGTTCAGCCAATCAACGTCTTAACACGCAATGTCTGGGAAACTGGAAAACACAATGTCTTGACATCGGGTTCTGATCCGTTCTTTCTATGCGGGCAATTGTGCAAATTTTATACTTTGTCTACCCACTAGAACCATTCCATTTCGGGTAATAAAACTATAACTAACGCTTAGTCTAACTGAACCAGTATCAAGCTAGTTCATTCTAAAAGTAGAAATTTTACGTATCGCTTTTAATTACTAAATGATTTATTGGTCAAGACTCTAGATTAGAGTCTACGCGACTTATTAGTGAAATCATATCGTATAGAATATAGATAAATTACATATAAATATTATTTGAAAAACTAATTTAAATCGAATACACAATAATATACAAATATAATTTAACAAATTTCTTTTGAGATTTGCTATGGAGCTCTGTAACCAAAATGATCAGATATACGAAATTGTGAGTAGTCTAAAACCATTTATGATGAAAGTAATATCAAACAAATAGAAATTGATAAATTAGTGGCTATAATTTACCTACAGCTTCACGCTTTTCCCTGCATAGCAGTCCCGGGTCAGTCTAGTCATCAGGTCAATAAGTGTTTTGGAGTGAACGCAGTGCTGTTCTCCAATTTATTATGTAAATAAATTAATGTAATTTATTTACATTCCTCAGACATCTCATATCCGTAACCGAAATTATCCGTAACTATCGGATAATCTGAAATATTTTTTGTCCGTAACCGAAACCGATATAATATTCTTCGTAAATCCTCAATCCCTATCCAAATCTCAAATGTTACGCCCGTAACATCTCACCCACCAATGCAATATTTCACAACAAACCGCCACAATGAAGGCACAGTGTATTAACTAAGAGCCTCTTAGTTCAATCAATTTTAATTATTATAAGCGTTCTAAGAATATATCATTTATATTTTAATTGCCATCGTAATATCAGGTTTAGTTATATTTATATATTAATTTATTAGTTTAATATGTTATACTATAATTTTGTGTTAAATTTGAAATATGTGTGAACATATTTATGAGTATACATATTTCAAAAATATTTTATTAGGATCATAGCAATGTTCATTACATTTATTATTATTAATGCCTTTATTTATTTTTTTATCAAAATTTCATTGATCAGGGAAAACCTTTCGTGATAGCAAGTCAAAGGCAAACACCATTATAAATAAAGTGACCACATACATACACTTATTATAATTGTAAGATGCGAAGGTACTTAAGTTTATTGAATATGTAATAAATACATTAATTATTCTAATTTTATTTGTCATCTCCTTGGTGTTAAGCGCGTTGTTTAACCAGGGTCTGCCTTCGGAATTTTCCTTCTCCACTTGGCACGATCTTTGAAATACCTTCACGGTCAGCCCGCGTAAAGACACACATCCACCTCAGCATTTTAATTTCCATGACGTGAACCTCCTGAGCGTGCCAAGACAGTGCTGGCCAACTTTTGCTGCCGTATATAAGAACCAGTCGGATTATGCACTTATGCATATCAGTCCCTTGAGTTTGGGCGGTATATAAGCAGCGCTATCCGGGCTTGGACATCGTGGTCGATGCCTCCGGACTTAGGCAAAAAATCTAAGTTACCTGAACGTAACTGACTTAACAGCTAATTTAGGACCTATATGGATAGTGCTATACTCCAGGCTCCTGCAAGCCATGTGTTCAGTCTTCGACACATTTAAGACCGACGTTCTCAAGCGTTCCCTCCCTTTCAGAGGTTCGCTCTCTGCTCTAGCTTCATATGGTTTTCGTCAATGGGCGTTATGTCATCGGCATAAAACATCAGCTACGGAGGCTGTTCCTGAATGTAAGCCAGTATCTAAACACTACATTGAAAAATAATTGACTAAGAGTCGAAGCCTTGGTGAACCCCTACCATAATTGGGAATGGTTTACCTAATTTTATTTATATTATAAGTTATTATTATTACTTACTAAATTAATAAAAAATGCCTATGGACATTATAAGTGACAAATAATAGTAAAAAATATATATGATGTAAGGGTGGAGGGCAATACAAGAAAGTAAGGTATCGATTGACTTCACAAAACATATTGTGGATGATACTTTGGACAAGGTCACGTACAAAATATATGAACTCCCGAATGGCATATATAGAGAGGTTCATAATAGTTGATAAAAAAAAGATTGAGGTTACCTACTGAGGATATTACCTACCTACCTACCTAAGTTTAAGCACTTGCTAAGGAAAAGAAATACATCCAACGACTCGGTCATTTATATCTGAAAACTTTTATACTTCAAGACATTCTTTAATTGTCATAGCTAATATTGTACGCAATTTTTAAAGTGAAACTATATAGATCCTAAGTTATAAGTACGCTCTATCGTCTTTTATGTATTTCTATTGTAAATCTATGCCCGATATCTAACTTATCTTCTTGCCGTAACGAATGAGCCACTGCGAGGTCTAACCCCATATTAATGGCAATCGGAACAACGGCTTCTGAAAATTATACCCTTACACGCTACGTAACTGCGCATTAATTCGCCTACCAGGGCTTCTTTCAAAGCGAACCTAAAACGAACACGACCGTCATCACGAGACCTTTACCTTAAAACAAAAAACGGAACGCAACGTGTACACTTAAAATGGTCGTGAACTGAAACAACATCGGTACCTTCTCACGCTATGAATGCACAAAGCCAATTTTCTACAATGGCAAAAACAATGCGATTTCAATTAGGGAATGCTTTCTGTTTTGCTGTAGGGTAATGTAATGTAATTTTATAGTAGGTGAGAGTCGTTAAGTGAAAGAGGATGATGAATTGGATGTACTTTTTCTGAATATTTCGCATTGTTCAATACTAACGTACTGTCAAGTAGTGCTTAAGTGGGATGTTCAATGATATTCGTAACAATGCCGCCTAGGCAAGTATACTATAGTAATTATTTGATTTGTATCTTAAAAGAGACCTTCGATGTATTGCTGGAAGCACGTCTGAATAACGCATCAAAATAGAAATTATTGGTTATACTCATAAAATTTTATACTAGTCCAGTTATGTATGACAACTGGACTGATACATGATGATTACGTGCGCATGATATTAACGAAGATAATCATGATTAAAAGAAATCCATAAATATTGGCTATCTATAGAAATTTACTGTGCCAAATTTCACATGCATTTGTCCATATTACTTTTTGTAAAAACGGATTGAAATGTTTGCTTCACGTATCAATATATACATTAAAAAATTAAATCTAATAGCGAAAAATTTGTTAAGCGATATCCACATATAAAAGGTAAATGACTCGGTAGCTGAGGTCGGAAATATTCTTAAATTAAACTCTCTACTCTACTTTGAGGTCCCTGGAAAAACTTACAAGAAGTAAATTACCACAAGTATGGTGTAGGTATTGTTCCTCTTTCTTCAATACCAACTCGAACCTTCCTTTCCAGTGTCAACTGTTTTCATCTTCAGAACAAAAATACCTTCTTAAAAGGATATATTTTTTATTTAGCAACCTATAATAGTTTAATGACTAGTATAGATTATAACACTTAAGCTTAGTTTTACTTTTGTATTAATGATATTTGCGAGTATTTATTCCGTGAAGTCGTTTTTTACTGGTTTCATTTTTCACAATATTATAATTCAAATTCAAAATATTATAATAATTTTAACATTTTAATATAAGGGTGGATTACTATATTATCTAATTTTAAAAGTTTAAGCAGAATGGTACATTTATTGGCCACAATTAAGATTCGTTAAATATTTTTTAAATTTGTAAATAACGACTTTTATAAATTCAAATTACTTTTATTTATATTATACTTTCTTTCTTATCATTCTTAGTGAAAAATCCTTTATATTTTTCAAAATATTACTACAAACAATGCTTAGAGCATTACTTGCTTCAATAGATATTGCACAAGGACAATGTATCTAAGAGAAAAATACTTTGATACAGTCCATAGAAGCTAAATAGAATTGCAACAGAATTGAAAATGTAATATATAATATCCAAAAGGAAATCGAATTTTCAACGTATCGATAATTCTACATTACTTGATAAATGTCTTATTTTATCTTTTCTAAACTAAATGAAACTCGCTTATACGTGAAAATATAACATATAAATATAATGCTGGATATTTTTATAATTTGTAGAAGTGTAAAATATTTTCAAAATAGGATTTTAAGTTATTGGGGTTTTTACGTATTTTTTATATGAATCGAAAATACATTTATGAAAACCCGACGTTCATACACTTTATGTATTTAATCGAAGACCAAAATATACGCGATTAATCCGGTTAAAATAACCTTTTAAAATAACCAAGACCTTGAAAAATCATAATATATTATGAGACCTGACATGATAATTTTCTTTGTAAATTTACAAATAGAGGCTCACCAGTCCCATTAGAAACATTGTATGTTAAGTAGCGGCATCTACAACATCACTTTGACTAACCAAACTGGAGTAATGGCCATAAATATGCCATAAATAGCCATTAATTTCAGCACTTCTTAGTGTATTCCATTGCTTTTATGTAAACTCTTTTTCCTTATTAAGTTTCTTTATTTCTAATTAGACTATATTCGACATTGCTGCATTATATAATGTAATAGATGACCTTAATTTTATTGTAATCAAACATTACTGTATCTTTAATATTTGTATTATTACTGAATGTAATAATATCATTATATGTACATTTATATATTAGTAACTTCGTGCCTTTTTCATCAAAGCAGGCAGAGAGGACATAGAGTCTTGACTCTATTTCCTCTCAATTTCTAGTCCTAGAGTGTCTTGACACTCTAGGACTAGAAATTGAACCCATTACCTGTTGAGTGGTGGAACTCAACACCTCGTTTTGTCTTACTAGAGCGGGAAAATAAATACAATTTAAATATAATCATTTAGTCAAGTGGGAATCGAGCTCACAACCAACGGTCTTACAGTTAGGCACTGTCCCAGTGTGTCATAATTTATTATGACCTGTATATATTACTTTCAATTTTTAATTGAAAATTTAGTGGAAATTGCCGTTATTTGAAACCTTTTACCTAAAGCAGCAAACTTTAATAAACTTCTTTGTGTTTGTGGGTTGCAATAGGCGTAGTCAGGAATAGACGTGAACTGGCGGAAGTAGCTTCGTAGAAATAAATCCATCTAGAAGAGCGTTCATTGAATACCTGACTTAAAAGCGAACATGATTAGGCGTAAATTCTTTTACCCGCTCTGTTCATTCAGTGTTTGAAAGAACATCATTATTAACGTATCATCAATCAAGAGCCCAATGCTTATTTGCGTAAAATTATATAATATAAACAGGATTTTATGTCTATATTTGTATTAATTTATCAAAAACTCTGTCAATCGTATTTGTGGGATGCCTACATGATATAACCGAAAATTGTTCTAAACGTTTTATTAACGTGCCCGACTAACCTGCATAGTCGCTTCGAGCTATCTTATACCCTTGTAGGCGCAGTCGGGCCGAAACGAGGGCGCCGGATCGATACCACCAGACACAGACACAACACGCAGCCTGGCGGCCGCGCACTGCGAGCCTCCAGCCTCGAGGCCCCGTTCGCAAACAAACAACGACTGACTCATCTAGTGAACTAAATAGTTTGCGAATACGAAAGCGAATTCGCCGGTCGTTCATGGTGACGTGTTGTCCTACGAAGACTAGCCGTTTGTTTGAACTTCTTAAATAATTGTTGATTAAAAGTTTAAAATTCGGGTGTCTCATACAATTTTGCGAGTCGTGTCATTATGTTTGTTTAAATGGTGATTTTTATTAAATGTTATGTGGAACATTGTGTAAATCAACTGACAATTGACAGCTCAAGATTTAAGATGGTGTGTATACAGTTATTATTTTTTATTAAAACTATATACCAGTTTACTTATAATATTTATTATTTCAATTACGAATTTAATAATAGTATATTTCATGTGTTTTAACTTTTAAAATATGTATACTCAAGCGTCCAACAGCACAGATGAAATTACCTAATGCATTATCTAATCATGCCTTGTACATATTTTGATTACTGCAACAGTAATCAACAAAAGGTAATCAAAGAAACAAACAATAAAAATATGTTATTCTATTTAAACACACGAAACAAGGACTTCTGTACTGCTTTATCTATTTTTAGCTTTATTCTCAAGTCGTTGTAACATTTTAATAATCATTCCTCCAGTATACTTGGACAAAGCGCAGCGCTGAAATGTAAGCGACGCGAATTCCAATTTCGAAATAGATGGGTCGAAGTATGCCAAATAGTAACTAGATTTCCTGAACCCTTTCTACCCCATAATCTTGAATCCACCTAGTATTGTAAATGCTTAAGTACCTACTATAATTCAATGAAATTAATTTAAATATGTTTTAATCAAGCTCATTTATAGCTTAGCTTACAGTTAATTGGAAAATTACTGATTTTTACTTTTTCATATACAAATACTTAAGTTAATCACAGGTATATTTTATATTGAACATAAAACAAACATACGCATTTAACAATAAATTCTTTATGATATTTGAATTACATTTACAAGCACCTACGCAATAAATTTAACGTTTCTACTCTACAGGAATAATATCGGTCTCCTTTGTTCCTTCAATATTCATTGCTTTATGGGGTTATTTGCGTAGATATCATGTAAAATATTATAACGACTTCCTTCTTAGTTCTTGGATAGTGGAAACTTAAAGCGTGACTACGTTAGTATTAAATCAAAATAAGTACTTTTTTATTGGTGTGCGAAATGAAATATTTCATTAAGAGAATTGAAGCCTCAGACGGCGTGTGCCTGAATAAATATAATAGTTGTCGGTTCAAATGTTTCTTTGAAGTTTTTTCTTCTAATTATAAATATAGAAATGAACTAAGTTAGGTTAGGTTAGCCATAATTCTGCCAGCGGGGTGGTTGTGTCAAAAGGTTTTTCCTGTTAACACTGTGAACTGCAGGAAAGGCGTACAGAAAAAAAATCGTCAGCAAATTGCACCGACTCTATGTGAAACACGATTCTACGAGTCTACCTTAAATAATATTAATATCTGTGATATTTTTTTTATATTAAAACACCTGCACATACACAATTTTAATGAATATTTTTTGGTAAACATCTTTAATTATTTAAATATTTTTAATAAGAATAGATAATATAATAAAGCTGTTTAAAGTAGTTCAGTTAAGTTCGTTAGTTATGCTGTTTGTAACGTGCAAATTAACCACGAATCACTTCGTCAATGTTACGTTGTATGGAGTATACACGAAGGAGATCGGTATAAAAAATAAAGTTTAACAATTTTAGATTTCAAGTTAAAGAAAGATCCACTAACAACTATAAACTATATATATATACTAGTAAATGTATTAGACTCATTTACAGCTTCACGTTTTTCTCGCATAACAGGGTAGTCAGGGAGAAACTAGTCACGACACTCCGCTCTCCAATTTCCGTGAGAATTTGTGACATTGCGTGTTGAGTGGCGCGTCTTATTCACCAGAGTAAACAAATTAAAATATTTGAATTATGATCATTGCACCGTGTGGGAATCAAACTCACAACTAATCGCCATTACAGCCAGCAACTGTCCCACTGCGCCACGATGACCTATACTATGATAGACTCATTTAAAAGTAAATAATATAATAAAATATGAAAAATGATAATCACGAAATACTCTCCTTTTTGGTTTCTTTATTTTAAATATATAAATAAATCGTCAAAAATAACGTCTCCGCAACACGTGTACAAAATTTATTCCTTCAGATCAAATTTCATTATAAGCATTAAATGAAAGTACTTTATTTAAACAAGCAAGTTAGTTTCAGCTCTTGTGCTTGTGATTGCACATTTGGATGCAAAATTCAACTCAGATGCTGTCATGAAGCAAAATTTGCGGTCCAACTTGCACGGAATACAGAGTTCTATCTAAGATGTACACTTTGTAATTTAAAAATGTACCTCTTATCTAATAGTAATCTTATGTATTTATTTATGTACCTACATAAAAGTAACCTACGTGTGTGAATAACACCTAAGTGTGTGAATTACACTTTAAATAATGGTTTAAATTACTTAAATATATAAGAGCCAGTACAAAAACACTTCATATTCATTTCATCATTTTAAATAATCATAGATCATTTTAAGTTATTTGATTTGATGATAGTAAATAAAGCACGGAGTCGAGTTCCACTATTCAGTGTCTTGATTTGGGACAGAAAGTGGACAACAGAGTTCTCTATGTGGGTAAAGTGTGAATCTGTATAAAAAAAGATTTAGATTGAGCAGAATTAAATTTACATCATGATGAACGAAATATAGTTTACTGTCCTGCATCTCATGTATTCTTCAACATAATTCTCTTAAACAAGTAATTTACGACATTTTTAACATTAAAAAAAAAGCACAACAATTAAAATATACTAAAAAACATTTTATTGTTTAAATGATTCTTGATTCCTCTATTATTGTACCTTTAAACTCATAATTTATGAAAATGTTATGACTTGGCCTCATCGTGTGCTGTATTTAATTGTTAATTAAACTACACAATAAATTCAACGCCTTACGTGGAGTGGGCGGTTATTTACAGTCACCATAAAACGACTTAAAGGACACCATCGAGATACGTATGTACAATTAACAGAGAATACAGATTTAGTGCGTCAACTGCAGATGCAATATTATTTAGGCTATAAAAATTTTAACGGCACGACTTTATTAAGTTATTTGAGTATGTTTAATTAATTGCATTGTCGTTTTTCTGCTAGTTACACTTTGATGTGCTTGAGATGCTCGAAACGACCGCATCCGCCATTTTATAACGCTACAGATTGTTATTTTTAAATGTTTGTACGTGCGATAACATTTTGTTAAAGTAAAATATGGAAAGATTTAGTTCAACTGTAACCATATATTTGTGTAAGCAAATGTCTATACGAAATTTACATTTTACTTTGCAAAATATAAAACAAACAAAGTATCGAAGCATACATTCAGTAAAAATAATAACAGCTTTCTGTATCTGAAAATATTAGCATAGAACATTATACAGTGTATTTCATCGGTAACGTATCTAGCAATTTGTTCTTGAGAAAGTACACTTGAATAGGAAAATATTAGCGTTTGAACCGTCTTCAATAATATTATAGCTGCAAGCGTAAACTGTTGAAAGTGAACTAAGAATAAAACTATTATGCAAGCTGTATAACTTGAATACTTCAATTGCAGTTTATCTTTATGAGAATACTTTAAATGTTAGCATAAAGTTAGAAATCAACATTTAATAACGTTTAATATCGCTGTTAGTACTGTCTTATCTGAAAATTCATAATTTTATTTAACTATGAACATTCAAACGAGTTAAAACTTAAAATTTTTTGCACTTTCTTTTACATTTTTACTAATAATTTCTCTCCTAACTATATAAAAGTTCGCTTCCATTTCATGGGTACTGCTTGTCATCTTCATCTCCGGTCAAGGAGTAACTATTTTACCAAGAACGTGAGTATTTTATGTTGTAGTAACAAAGCTGTAAGTCTATAGAATACTGTCCCTTCAGATATCCGTAATTCTAAATCGTTAAATATATTCAAAAGTCGCGTTCAAAAGGCGTTCGGCTACGAAATATCTTGGCGTTCAAATTACCTCAGTGTCTCTCTTTTAGTGTCTCACTTTGACCAGTGTGTGTTGCCAGTATTGGCTTACGTGGCCTAGACGTGGTCGCTAACTACGTGTCTTATTAGAAGGCTCAAAAGGTTGTTGTGACGGTTAAAGGTTGAAAAAGACATATTTAGAAAACGTATAAAAATTTGAACGCAGCGGGATTTGAACCAGCGCCTCTTGAAAACCGTTCAAGCGCTCTGACCGCTAAGCCATGTGTCCCACCTCCAGCTACGTTGAAATTCTTATACGCTTATTACAACTTATATTTGTTGTTAGCATCTCTGTAGAGAGATTTTTACAAATTTCTGCTACCCAAAGATTATTCTACGAACAATCGTCTGGCAAGAGAGAATGCTATTTATTAAATATATATTTTGTTAACATTGTGTGGGAATAACACTTTAAAAAATGTTAACAAAATATACGGTTAAAGGTTTATTAAAAGGTTTATAATGTTGTGTGCAATAAAGATTTTCTATCTATCTATCTCTTCTGTAGTCCCTCATGTCTGAGGATCAGCAATAGGATTGCATCTGGAGCAGATTATCTGTCTGACCAGCACTTTTCTTGTTTTCTTGCGGCCGTATGGAGTTAAAAACTTAAATACCAATTAGGTATTAAAAGAAAGAACAAGTTTATTAAATATACGATTCAAAATTGTTATTAAGCGTAATACCGCATGTTCAACAACTTAACGTTAGTTAAACGCTGACTGACAACGGCTGATAATTTAATAGTTTTGATAAACTAGTTACATGAAAGCTTAAATAGTAATATTTTATTATAATAACAACTATACTGTGATATTTCTACATCAAGATAAATCAGTTCATATTAGTTTCACAAATCTATTTAAGTAATACTAATCTTGTAAGCCCTATTCGGTTTGTACTTTTAAATCGTCTTGACTCATTGTTACTTTTAAATTATAAGTGTCACAATACCGTTGCCGTCAAAGTAATCACGTTATATTAAATCGTGCAATCCATATGTAATTCTTTCGTAACGTACGAAGTCGTGTGACATATATTATGGTTGGCGTCTTATGATTAAGAGTTGCCATTTTAAAGAGCAGTGTCTGCCAATCTTTTCTTGTGTCTGTCATCTTTTTTATCATTGACAATGTAACTAAACACTTTATTTACGTTTGCTGTTTGCAACATCTCGTTATAATCACATTTATTCAAAATAATTAAATATTCATAGGATTTTAATTAATACAGTAACTATTAAATTTAATTCATTTTTCGACATTTAATATTTCGTAATATTTGATCAGATAAAGTTACTAAAATCTTGCAAGCAAGAAAATTTAGTTTTTTAAGTTTAATTCACAATTTCAAAAAAAATGTTGGCATCCTAACATAAGGATTTTGAAGCTTATCTAACTTATCACGATATACAGAGAAAGAAGCACTTTGCTACGTATAACCAACCACTTTTCGTTTGTTATGATAAGAATAGAATATTTTCTAAATAAAGAAATTCCCAAAAGGACTTCAATAGCACATACTGCGAATGCAACGATAAAATTGCGACGTGATCCCGTCTGAATCCGCCAATCTTTTTATGTTCCGATCGTCCTCCGTAGCGTAAGACGCAGTAAACACATGGACTTCGTCTAGTGGGAATATTCTAAGATTTTACATTCTGAACGAGTCGAGAGATCGTATTATTAAAGCACTCTCTAGCGGATATCAGGGATATAGCGCGTATGGTGCATTCGAGATGCATATTGATATTTCATTGTAAATATAAGTAGTTGAATGTGCATATCTTAGAGGCCAGTGTAGTGTTGAGGGACAGTATCTGCCTGTAAATGCGATTGTGGGTTCGATATTGACTCAGGGGATTGATTATATTTAAAATATTTTTATTTACTTGACAAAATGAGGCGTTCGGTTCCTCAGATTGCCATTCAACATGCAGTGTCTCGAATTCAGGCGAAAAGAGAGAGACGGAGAGTGTCTTGGTTTGAGCCTGTATAAATTTTGAAGCAATAGAGATATTTGAAAATAAATATTTACAAGTTTCGATGAAATGTTATTAAGACTATCTACGGAGCAAAATTGTAGGTTAATGTTGAAAAAAAATGTTTCTTGAAATTGAGCAAGACATGCAGTCCTTGGATAGTCTCTAGGGTGATGCATACGTAATGTAATGTTGGTAGAGTGGCGGAGATTCATTTAACTTTTTTAATTTATGCGCGTTGAGCGTAAATTTGAAAAAATGTCACAGCTTTTACTAAATTAAAATTCTTTCTTCGTATATTATGAATGTTTATATTAAGCACATTAATTACTTATATTTTCATATAAATATATCGTTTGCCTACACTGCACAGTGCACACACGTTGAGCTCGTTAGTCTTCTGCCTTTTCAAAGTGAGCTTTCGATCCACGTTATAAAATTTTATTACTTTGCAATCGTAAATTCTGGGAGGCTATTTGAAAATATTTATTTTTTAAGAACATTCACAAAGTACCTACATTTTTAACGTAACTAGGATATGTATTTAATACTGAAATAACCATATATTCTCATGACTATTAGACTTGAAATGTTACTAAACGTGCACGTTTCCCTAGGGAATAAACAGGCAGCTTGGACTCACTTGGAGCAGGACACACACTGGTTTAAATAATTCATAGGGTCGATACGTCCGCTGTGCCGAACTCTAATTACGGCGAACAACAATCGACTTATTCCCACCTCATGCGGTTATCGAACCCACTTCTAGAATTATATATACGTATATTCATGATAACAAGGTCGTTAGTCCATCATTGCGCAACGGCGCTAGCGTAGCGGCGACCTCGTACATATAGAGCGCAGGGGGGTCGCGTCACTCATAAATTCTATTTCCGCATCATTGATTGTCCTAATGTTAGAGATGCACAATACGTAGTCGCAACTTTTGCATATAGATTATCTTCAAAAAGACAGAGCGCCACGTTGACTGCGTCGTCTAAATTCAAGACATTCCAAACTTTAACTTTATTCAAAATAACATGGACTGTGCGGACTGACCGTTGAAAACGAATTTTACTTTTGTGATTTTCAAGAACTCCGCGCGTCAAATATATATTTCCAGCAAATATTTTCTACATGTATAAAATGAAATTGCATTGCAACTTAAAGCATTCCGTTGGGAAAATGTTTGTGTAGAAAATGTAAGTTGGCTGCTGCTGAGAACTCGGGTTGGTTCTCGTTGGTTCTCGTTGTGTTCCTTGTGCTCTTTGCGTATTTTATTCTAACGTTATCGTAATGAGCTATAAAGTTTTATTGTGTATCATAAAGACACATCCTCTGTTCAATTTTAGGGTTTGATGCTGTGAAGCGAGAATGATATTGTAACGAGAGTTCAACTGCAAGTATCTCGATCTATTCATATAACATAAAATTTATTGTTTATTATTAAATTATCAAAAACGTTTTATTGTTCACAGCTATTTGTATGTAGTTATTAAAAACACGTATTAATAAATTATTAAAAAACATTTTCTAACCGATAATATCATATGGTAAGTACAACAAGTAGTTTTTTTAACTACTTTCAAAGCAGTTATGATATTTATTTAACGTTTCTATACTTTTTTAGGCTCTAGACTATCACTAATATTTGAGAATATAAAATGTATATAAATCACAGTTTAACAAATAAACGGATATTTTTAGCGTCTAACAATCATCATTGAAATAGAAACTACAATTATCTAATAAATGTTTCTTTGATTAGGCCACAACGTGGTCATTTGAGAGTCAATAGAAAGCTCGACATTGGGCCGGTATCGAAGTGGGTTGTTGCAGGCAAGGCGGCAAGTAGGTGAGCGTGTCGAGGTCGTGACGTCACGCGCTTTCTCTGCGCCCGCGCTCGTTGTGCAACGCCAGCGCTGAGCGTCCACGATGCGTTCGCGCACTTCTCTCTAGAATTTGTAATTATTTTAAACGTAAATAATAGGTTTTATGCTAATTTATGAATAAGTAGTAGAATCAAGCTTGATTTTTTTAAAAATCGAAATGGTCGTTATTTTACACTTTTTTAAATAATAATATGCTTCACGTTGGCGTTACATACAAATTCATACGTATAGCATAATTTATTTTTATGTTTCGCCGTAAAATATTTAAAGCAACAGAGTTTATTGTTGTCCATAAAATAATGTAAATATGCATGCATATGCTACTCGTAACGTTCTGACAATAAATGTTCGTACCTAGGTATCATTTAAAAATATCGTTGCAGCTTCACACTTATTCCCGCATAGCGGTGTAGTCGTAAAGAACCTAGTATTAAGATACGCCGTGCTCCACTTTCCACCCAAATTTGAGACATTGTTGTGTGACATGAACATAACGGTAAAATAATTAATAAATGATTATTACATCAAGTGGGAATCGAATATACCACAAATCGCCTTTATAGAAGGACAAGGGAAGGCAGGTAACACTGCACCAAGATGACCTCAAAAATATTAAGTTTTAATTTAGTATTCTTATGATAAAAGCCTTTATTATTTTTTTAACTTGAACATACAACTAATGAAAACATATTAAGTCATTACAATAATACTGATGGTTCCAGAAGCCTAAAATATTTAAAAATACTTTCATAATAACTTGTGGCATAAAAAAGGAATTGAAGTTGCTCTATCGACTATATACAATTTGTTTCAATTTACAGTGTTTTACTAATATTATAAAAGTGATTGATTATATAATTTCTAAATAAGCTTACTGAAGCTCCTCTTTAGACTGCTAAAGGAACATCTGCTGTAATGACGCTTGCGTGAAGGCAATTCTAGATGATTGCTTTTGTATATTGAAGCCTTTTTATTATAATGAAATAAATCTAAGTAATTCCTAGTAAAAAACTTTAATTCTGTTTCTATTAGCATATGAAGTCTTAGACCCTAAAACTTAGAGCTTCTACCTGTTCAAAATAATATAAATTTACAAGTTATTTTATAGTTGAACAAAATTTTTATAAATAAATCCTACTTTCAAACCACTACAAAAGCCATGATAAATGCCATACCGTTATAACCATTACCCATACAGACTACTGTAGACTTCTGTACTACTACTACTTCATTCGCTTGAACCTAATATCGAACTTTACTAAGATATGGATTTTTTAAAGTAAAGAATCTGTTTTATATAATAAATAGGCGAGTTAAGTATCTACTTTCAGGCTCTGTTTGCATAAATACAAGGCAACATTCGATAACAGAGCAAAACTCAGTCAATAAAAACGAATGCCTGTTGCACTAAGTTTTTACAACCTTGAGTTTTGTGTATGGAGATTTGACTGATTCCACGTTATCACGATCAGTCGCAGACGTGTTAACCTACTTCGTGACAAATGTTCTTTTATATATTTTTTTATATATTTGTTTACAAAAAACGACCCAAGGCTAGTCTATACGTGAGCAATGAATGACATGCAAGAAGTAAAGATTCAAATTATAACCGTATTTCAATGTCACTATGATAATAAGAAACATAAATTTTGGTAATTTTATATATTTAAGCTTTAATATTCAGTCAATATACAAAAAACAAAATAGATTGTTATCGTTAAGGAAGCTGTATAAACTATTAATTATATTGTTTGCTTTACCCTAGTAAAATATTGTTCTCTTACTGATCAATTCTTTTAGACTACGGAACATTGGCTTCCCTTTCTTTTGAAAATGTAAAAAAAAAAACTTTATTTATGCTTCACGTTTTTCCCGCAAAGTAACCTATAGACTCTATTCTCCAAGACATTGCGTGTTGAGCAGCTGAACTCAGCACCATAGCCGTCTTGCCAAAGTGGCGAAATTAAAATAATTCAAATATAATCATTTTCTAGAATGGGAATAGAACGAACAAAACCACGTTAACAGTCAGACGCTGTACCATTGCGCCTAGGTAGCTTCTGTACCGGTGAACATCTTTTAACAAATTATTTATAGTTTATAAACTTGGATATTTCAAGCTCTACAATAATAACACGAGAATAATAATAGATTATATATTAATATTATCAAAATGTCTATTTTTATTATTCTGTATTGTTTTATAAATCTGCAATTTAGTAACCTTACCCTATTAAAGTAAAGTTTAAAGTAAATTAACACAAGTACGTACCACGTGGAACAATGTCCTTCAATGTTCTAATCAACCTTCAGAGACAAGCTGCCATTTAATCCGAGACGTTAGCCGAATTACTCATATAGTAAAGTTTCGTCGCAAATTTAGGTATTTAATTAAACCATATCAGGGATATAACACAACTGTGATAAAAACAGCTTCATGTTTTTTTTAATGGCAGATTAACCCAAAAGAACCTAGTAGCAAGTTACTCCGTTCTGCCCGTTGCGTCCATATCAAGACATTATATTTCACGAAACTTAACGCCACGTGTTGTCTCAACAAAGCGGGAAAGCGGGGTTA
Organism: Podotricha telesiphe; assembly: GCA_038994665.1. Lineage (NCBI taxonomy): Eukaryota > Metazoa > Arthropoda > Insecta > Lepidoptera > Nymphalidae > Podotricha > Podotricha telesiphe. The sequence continues at coordinate 329,205 of JAOYRR010000158.1, forward strand.
GTTAATTCATCCCCTAAGTAGAATCGAACCGACGACCATCACACTTACATTCAGACGCTGTCCAATTGCGCTGGGGTTGACTTGTAATAAATTTAAAAGGATACGTGTAGGTAAAATTGTAAGAGAAATAATTATTATTGACTACAAAACATATATAATTTTTCCAGTTGAATTTATGATTTCGAAGACACGCTTTCATGTTATGGTTATAGATTATGTACAATGTTGGCAAAAAATACCAACACTAAATTGGCATTTACTTTTTTTTTGTTTGCAGAAGTGTGGAGCGCGGGCGGCGGGGGCGGCGCGGCAGCATGCGGTAGCATGGACCTGAAACACGAGGTGGCGTACCGGGGAATCCCCAGCCAAGTGAAGGCGGAGCCCGGAGTCAGTCATAACGGTCTACCGAACGGTCACGTCCGCGATTGGATGGCGGGTGGCGGGTCACCGTCGCCGGCGCAGCCGCAGCCCAACGGGTACTCCTCGCCCCTTTCCTCGGGTAGCTACGGACCGTACAGCCCGGGTGGAAAAATAGGTATTTATATATTTTGAAGATATTATTGAGACTGAAGATCGTTTTCTATAATATTTGAAAAAAAAGAAAAACAAGAATTATAAATAAGTAAAAAAACAGACGGACAGAACAGTAAAAATCTCGACACAATTTTATTTAAAAAATAAGAGTTCGTTGAACTTTAAAATTCATTAAACGAAATGGACACGCAAGGTGACGATTAATTACGAAAGTATTCGTATTATAAACTAAAATTAACAATATGCTTTTAGAGCTATTAAGAAAATACTTGTAGCCATATTAGAAAATTAATGTTATATGTCATATCTAGATTTATTAGAAGTGATACATTTTTTATTTACTTAGTGTGTTATGCTGTTTGAAATATTTCATTTGTTTTCAAATTAAATATTTAAAGGACACGATTACACAAATCGAAGTCGCTGTAACATATTGCCACTCTTCAGTAGGCGGCTACTTTTAAATATTTTCTAACATTTAATTTTGTTGTAATCACATAATTTAAAAGAATATGGTACTTTCCCGGTATAATATTGCATTTTTCCTTTTACGTAACTTGCTTGGACTTCTAACCTATATAAGTGTATCCTAATGCTCGTCGTAATCGAGCAGTGGGGAGCTAAGATGGCCCCCATATCGTTAACAAAGAGTTTCCTAAGAGCATAAGCTCATTCAGAACTAGCGGGTGGTTACACTATTTTAACCATAAAATCTAAGGAGATTGAATTGCGTACTGCATATATAAGACAGGAAATTTCAATATAAATTAAAGTTTAATCTTGTTAAAATGTAGGGTATTAAAAATGTCATTTTTTTAGTACTTACTATTTCTCCGCATACTGAGTGGCAAACTAAAGATATATTATCCAGTTCTCCACTTTCCGTTCATTAGAAACGCTTTGTGGTGTGTGGTACTTGATTTGTCTCTTGAATTATATGTGACATGTCGTGATTGACAAATAGCATATTCGATATATAAGACGTTTTCATATAAACTCGTACATCTCATATATATTTTAATAATATAACATAATTTTTGATAAAACGTTTTATTACCTGTGTTGGAAGTTAATATTACAACAACGTGCAATATTTATTTACTGGAATTGTTTGCCTTGTCTAATTAGTTTTTTAATTATACATTCATTACAACGAATAATATTATATATTTCAATACAGATTAGATATTTCATAAAAAGTGGAATCTGGCGTATGTTAAAAAAGTGATGCTACGTAGTGCGTGCTTTCGCATATCGTTTTTGTGAAACATGTCAGTTATTCAAATATCGTGGGCTCGATTTCCAATCGGGGAAAAGGTTATATTTAAATTGTTTGCATTTCTCCCCTCTGGTAAGACTTTTGTCTTCACAGCGTTCAATTCCGCCATCGTCTCGGTTTTGGGCGGAAAGGTTCTCTTCGCCAACCGTGCTGTGCGGGAACAAGCGTGAAACTAACTTTTTAAATAATTTTAAACAAACCTTACATTACACGTCAACTAACGAATATAATATTATTTTTAATAGAAATTAAAAAAACACATCAGGATACAAAAATGATGGAATTAATTCAACGGCATTTTATTTGTCGTACTCGGGCCGAACTTCTTTAAAATTAAAAATTACCGAGCAAAATTTATCGCATGCGGTCACGCTATACACTCTTTAAGCTGCACATTTTTCGTTTCCAAAACGTTTGGATATTTTAACGATAACATAGCTGGATGTGATCAGTTATATATGACGTCAAATTTGTTTACTACGCTATTGTGGAGGTCGTAGGTTCGAAATTCAAATAACGGGTTAGTTATTAGAATAAATATAATGATATATCATTAGATTTTTATGTACTCTCATATGTTTATATAACTATAATAATAAGATAAATAGATGCTCGAATTTTTTTGCATTTTTTGGGATTTAAAGAACTCTATATCTTCTTAAATCGTAAAGTTAATATTGAACAATTAAATATTCCTGCCAATTAAATAAAAAGTCTTAAAACAACTGTTGCTATTTGATGTCAATCAATAATCATTAATCCAATCAACAATCAAATTATTGAAAATATATAACAAATAAATATTACGTTAGGTTTAGGACGGAAAGTGCAGTACGGAGTATTTTGACATTACATTCTCTCTAACGACTCTGCTATATGTTAAAAAGGGTGCAGCTATATATTTTTTTAACATTTTTAAAATTTTACTCTCTACAGAGATGCTAACAACAAATATAAGTTGTAATAAGCGTATAAGAATTTCAACGTAGTTGGATGTAGAACACATAGCTTAGCGGTCAGAGCGCTTGAACGGTTTTCAAGAGGCATGGGTTCAAATCCCGCTGCGTTCAAATTTTTATACGTTTTCTAAATATGTCTTTTTCAATTTCCTTAGGGAGAAGCTGTTAAAATTTGATACATACTAAAAATATTATATACATGGCTTTTATTTGAATAACACATTATTTAAGCTTAACATAGTTAAGCTATACTTAACTTCTAATAAACATTGATGTTTACCTATGTATAACTTAGGATTACATGATTAAAATTCCGCTGAAACTCTAAACCAACAAATCAAAAGAAGACTTACAATATCTTGCGTTATCTAGATATATTATATAATTCTTTTTTTACATTTAGCTATTTTATTTCTAATATTAAATTATATACGAGTACATGCTCAAATTTATTTAATTGTTTAGGTATATGATTCACCAAATTTTGTTTTTAAAAGTGCTAAAAATGTTGATTGACAAAACAAGGAATTGAATCGTCGTCTTAGTTTAGTAGATACTTACTGTACACCATAGTTGTATGTTCAAAACGAATTCCCACTTAAGATAATGTTTGTATTCTCAATAGGTTTTGTCTCTTTAATAGGATAAAGGCCGGACTTTTAAATACAGCCTTCAACATCTTGCAAGCAATGCCTTAAGAATGGGCGAAAAGTGCATAACAATAATAAAACACAAAGTTTTTCCTGCCAGTAAAGTGAAATGTGCAAAATTGGTAAAGATATTTTTTTTATATATATTTTTAAAATTATATATTAACTTGACCCCCCTGACCGCATTGACTCCGTACCAAGGACACATCTTTTATCATCGCTTTCCTAAACGCAAAACAAATCGCAAATTAGTGGACAGACAGACCTCGGTTCCAATGAATGATGTATGTGGCAACAGGTCGATTTATTTTGGTTGCTTTTATCGGTGTTAAAAGGATTTTTCCGTATCGTTATCGTGCCAAACTCGATAATGAGGGCAACGACCTAAGTATAGCGTGATATGCCAAGATAAAGAATATGTACTTATAATTTCACTGAAATATAAATGCATTAGAATACGAGTTTTAACTTAAAATATGGTTTTACTATATTTTAGGTATTATTGAAATGTTAAATTTGTACCTAGTTAAGTTGATGTTTAGATATTGTTACCTTTTTTTTAAATAGAGAGAAAATATTATTCTTGTATAAACAATTAATAATTTTATTACATTTAAATTTTTCCATTGTGGCGCAGCCTCTGACCGTAATCGCGATTGATTGTGGGTTCGATTCGCACTCGGAATTTACAAGACAAAGCGCGGTGTTGAGTTCCGCCATGCAATGTCTCGAATTCGGCCGGAAAGTTGCACTAGGTTCTCTTTAACTACCCTGCTATGCTAGAAATTTAGCCTGTATTACTATTAGTATTAGAAACTTATTAAAATTTAAATCAACATATATATTATTTTTATCACTTCACATGCTTTAAGAATATAAATTTACCGTAACACCGTGTGCTAGATTCCGCAAGCCTCCACTAACAATGTTAAAAAACAATTTATCTAAATTATATATAACCTTGAAAACAAAAAATTATATTGCGTAAAATTTTATCTCATAAAGCCGTCAGTCGATTCATTACGAGTCGGTTATAAGAATCCACTCAATAATAACAAAATGGACAGTAGATCTCCATATAGCCAAAAATATTGTTTGGACAGTAAAGTGTAAACTTTACTGTCCAAAAAGTAAAGAAAGAGAGTTTCGGAGAACCAATTAAGACCATCTTGTCTGATGTCTCACCGAAATATTTGCCCCCAACTAAAAGCGTCGTGTTGTGCCCTGGAGCCCCTCATTAATTCCTCGTTAAAAGTTATTTCATGACACAGTGGACGTTCTTTGCGAAATAAAACACCGTTGATAATATCTGAATCTTCATAATATAAACAGGTCACATTGGTCTTAGCTGATATTTGTACTAAAATACGTGTATATTATGTACATTTACTGTATGGATATGCACATTAAAGATAAACTTAATGTTAAAATAGAATATTTTTAAAACGAATTATAAAACGTTTGTCATTACATTTAATTGTTTAGCCATTATAAATAAAATTGCTTTTAGACTGAAACAGTGATATTTTTACGTGTCTTGTCAGATATATGATAATATGTTATGGTAACTTAGGCGTGTCTCTAGCAAAAGAGATCTCTCTCTCTTCTCTCTTTTAGTTTGCCATAAGAATTCATACAACAAAGTTGTAATTATCTCTATATGTAAAATTCAACCGCAATCAAAACTAATGGCTGTAGGGGACTACTAAGATAATAAGTTATTTGATTTTCACGATTATTACACATTTTAAATAGAAACTTTTTTAACCGGATTAAGACTCTGAGTCTACCTACTGAGTCTACTTGTGACCACGGACTTTTGTAAAGTGTTCGAAACGTCGGGTTCTAAAATGTGTTTTTGAATACCAAAATTATAAGCGATTAATCTGGTTAAAATAGTTTCATTTCAAAATGACTACTAAGATAGTTAGAGAACATTTTATAGTCTACGCAAACAAAGTTGCAGGCGACGACTAGTAGTCGTATATATATTTTAACATAATAAATTAAGGTCAATTTACCAAAATTGCATAAACTAACAGATTATCAATGTACTCGTTACTATAATTTGCTATGGGTGATCGTTAACTTACAGTTAAATCATTTAAAAGTTAAATTACAGTTAAATCAAACAGTCTTATTAATTTTTATTTCTCTAGTTAGTAGTTTCCCGAATAAAACCTTTGCAGTAGTGTTGATTGAACGTATTGCTCATGACATCAACATAACATTCTTATAAAAACTTTCTATTTTTTATTTGCCTACGTTATGTGAAATTTCAAAGTATTCGAGATATCAGATTTAATTTTTAAAACGATCACAGTACGCTATCAGCGTGGGATGATGCAGTACGAAAATATTTTTAAATTGCACTCGAAATAAGATTTTTTATTGAATGCCACATTAACGGGAAACCATTATATTTAATGTTGTTTACATCGCTTTACTACAATAAATACAAATGTATATGTATTCGAGTGATATTCTTCCCAGATAGTCATAAAGCTTTCCGCTCTAGAGCTTTAAAAAGATTACCCTTGAAAAATATTTCAATGTAACATGTGATATATACGATATTTACTACTAATATATATCGAACTATATATCGATATATCAATATATCAATCAGAACGGCCATGAAAACCTTCAATACAAAAGGATCCGAAGCAATAGCAATAACTTCGAGAATACGTGCACTCGATAAAATATCTTAGTTGCGGTATTTTACAGTAAACCGTACGACCAGACTGCAGATGTATCGTACATTTTATGCATCGCCTATATTTCTTTAATATTTATGTACTGTCGTATAAAGCGTTGTTGGTGCACTGTTAGCCAATTTAGCCTTGTCTAAGTTATCTGTACAAGTTAATTGTCATAGTATTTTAACTGAATAATGGCATAACTAGCCAAGGTTTTTTTTAATTTTATGTTAATATACGGTACGGTAGGTTCGTTTTATATTTAATACACTGCACAAAATCTTATTCTAAATATCAATGTACGACATTCCTAAAAATATTATCAATATAGAAGCCAATTTATCCAATAGCGACGTACACGCGTGTAACTCAGCAAGATGCAATACCAGCGATCGTAATAAAGACTCCGTTTCTATTGTGATACACATATATTGCCAATAATATTTTATTTTCGGTGAAATGAAACGTTCGTCCGGAAAAAATTATATACACTTTATTCTATTATTGTTGAAAAAGTCTCCGAATAACGAAGGAAGGCAACATTATTAACATTCGCAGGGTAGTCAGATGGTACCTTGTGTCTAGACACTCCGTTCTCCACTTTCCGCCCGAAATCGGGACGTGCGTGGCACACGATACGACGCTCTTCCTTTTTACCAGAGCGGAGAAATGAAAATAATTTAAATATAATTGTAATAAGATCTTTGATTTTAGCGATTATTACACATATTGTTATGCAACTATTTTTAACCGGATTAATAGCGTATATTGGTATTCGAAAATACATTTTAGAAACCCTACGTTTCGAACACTTTACAGTAGTGCGTGGTTACAGGTAGTAGATGGCATTACACGATGGTGTACTTATTTAAATAAGTTAATATTTAATTTAAGATTAAGTCAGAACTTAATTAAGATTTTGTGGCTCAATATATCATCTCACGCGAACACCCGATAACATCTACGCAAAGTCCGTACAGCAATTGTGTTGACGCACTAAAATGAATATGATTATTTTTATAATTTCGTTAACGAAATGAAGTAGTAGGTACTTTTTTAAGCTCACTTATGTTTAATATAAAACAATATTTCAAAATGTAAATAAAATTACAAACTTGGCAAACTCTTTGCTGATGTTAAATTGTAATGATAAAGATAGTTTCAAGTATCTATATATATATGTATATATATATATAAGTTTAAATTTCTCAATATCTGAATTAAAAATGATCTATCATAAATCATAGAAACCTAATAAGATAAAATAAATACAGATGTTTCATAAATATTGTACTTCGAACTAACCAACGAACTGACCACGTTTAGAGTTCGCGGGGTATCTTTCGCGCCTACTTCTAGCGCGTATAAATCTCTCTATAATCTACAAAAAGATCTCAGACTGCCTAGAACTATCATCAAGTTCATTTCTAGCACGTATTTCCAAGGCGGTATTAGTATGATCTTTTGAAATCTACTTAGGCAGAGAGAGAAGCTCGCTCGGACAGTGGAGACGGTGTTAGTGCACATTTTAATGAGGCGCCTTAAGCCTACACTTGGGTCGCAAGTTCCAGGCACTGCCCCGAGCTCGTTTCCCTGCGTTCAGCGTGCTGGATCCGGCACTCACACGGTGTATATATGAAATGTTAACAAGTTTCTCCTCAAGGCCTAATGAAATAATAGAGAAATGTACAAAAGTTGATATCGAAAAAGACGATATTTAGAAAACGTATAAAAATTTGAACGCAGCGTGATTTGAACCCGCGCCTCTTGAAAACCGTTCCTAAGTGTGCGAATAACACTTTCAAAAGTGTTAAAAATAATTGATATCGCATTCGTATAACGTCTCAAAAGAACGTTACTTAAGTTGCAAGTTCACTTGTTTTAGTTAATGGTGTATTCACGTATGTATGTATGTATGTATGTACATACATATACATTCATACTGTTTTCCTTGTACATATATTTCATAAGCACTATTGTCTATCGGTGCAGAGGCCAAGGCCGGCGTTATCGTACAGTTGAACCCGTGTGAACTCGCAGTGAGGCAATATCTAGTATAATGTGCGCGTTCTAATCTGCCGCTCGTTAACGTTGATTACGCCCCTGTAAAAAGGTTTATTGATGTAATCTATGTACGATTTGTTTGTAACTTCAGATTTCTCCGAGATTTTCTTGGAAATGGCCGAATAAAATCGACTACTAACTAAAATTGCTTGATGCTTTTTTTTTAATGATAACGTCGCCGAGGCTTGATGAACGTATAATTTAAGAAATAGGAACAATCGTGTGAGCCGCCTTCGTAATAGACGTGCAGTTATGGCCTTGTGCGCAATATTTTTACAACATCGCTAGTTGGCGAACATTATATAAAAATATTTTTGTACAGATATATTTAGTTGTACATGTATATTGCAATTCTCTTGATACTATATTTTACACATACAAGCTACCTACATTTTTATTTTACTCTAATCTTCAACTGTCTCTTTCCTATGAAATTCGCTGATTGATGCCAATATTATAGCTTGGCTACTTGAGTATGACTTAAGTTATACTGAATTTCTAGAAAAGATGATTTTGAAAGCTCTTAGTCTAAATGGCCCGCTCAAGAAATCCTAGCCAAAGAATTATTTTATTTCGTTATACGTATATTTATTTATTATATAGCTCTTTCTGACGAGCACACAATAAAGCGCAATATTGGATGACTAAAGTACCATATACTTTATCCAAGCTCGTATATACTCTTATATGTAGGGCATTAATAGGGCAAATGTGTTGACACATACATACATACACATTTAATATTAATAACAATGAAATACAAAAGGATAATTTATTTTCACACCATAGTAACGGAAGTGGCAGTTGGAGCTCATTTGCGTTGGGTTGAGCTCGAATAATGGAGCGCACGCGCATACAAACGCCATTGTGAAGAATTCAAAGCCGAGATTGAGATAGAGATGGTGTAAAGTGTTTTCGACTTTTACCAATACTTATTATGTTGCATGAATATTGATATTCTTATATAAATTTTAATATAATATATTTTTTATTAATACCTATAGGTTTTTAATGAAAAAAAAAACATAAAATAGTTCATACAAAATAAAATACTTCTACATAAAATATAATAGAGTCTACTATTAGTAAGTCTTAGTTCTGTAACAAGATCGTGAGCGGAACTGATGTAGAAACAATCGTACAAGCCCAAGCTGACATTTCAATACTTTGTTAAGTGCAATGTTTTACATATATGGTGTTCAGATCTCAGAGATCATTACGCAAGACGTTATTAGGTTATTTATGTCTTTATTGAATGAATGTGTTAAGCCATAAGAGGAAAATCTCCTGAAAAGAAAAAGGTTCGCCTATATGCTCTAAATAAGGCTAGGTAGGTACTGCTTGACTGTGGTAAAGCATTATTTAAATAATTTTAAGGTTACATAATAAATTATGAGAAGACGTGAACGTTTTTTTTTCATATTTATATGTTTATTAAATATTTATGATATATTTAAATTTTAATGTTCAATGTGCCATATCATCATATTGGTGATCTTAAACCCCACTTGAAGGATATTGGTATATGAAATGCATATTCAGACTTAAAATTAGACTTTAAATCTATACAAATAAATAATATTGGAGAGTATGTTTGTAGTATTATAATAACCGCTTTTTACTAAATGCATAGGTACATGGTACATATAACAAAATAATAATTTTTACAATTTTTGTATGTACGTTTGTTTCTTCCGGCGAATCTCTGGAATGGCTTTACCGGTTTTGACGGGACTTTCATTGGCAGATAGCTGTTGTAATAAGAAGTTACATTTATTTTAAAATTCAACACGGACGAAAACGTGCGCACAGCTAGTACTATATAAAGTTGGCGCTACATTCTTTTCTAATAATTTTACTTATACGTACAGCTCTAATAAGATCTCAGTGAAACAAATAATATATAAATTAAGTTTTAATTTCCTTGAGAAAATATTTTCAGCGTTCTAAATTCATTCTTGAAATGTATGTAGGCAAATGCGTTGAATTTCGACAATTTAAAATTCGTAGCGGCAAATTGGCTTGCATCCTTCTGATACTCGTGGCGTATATACTATATAATCATTGGCGTGTCTATTATTCAGTATACATTATTCCTATTGATAGCAAATCTTTATGACCGTCGCCCAACGCACAATGATATAATACTCCAGTGAAGTTCTCTATATTGTTTTCAAGCAACAGTGCGTAAAATTAGTTACACCACGTATGCGTAGAATATACTTGTATGACTGTCTCAAATTATAAAACATCTGTGCTTGTTTATGTAAATATGTGGTCTGTTCGTTTGATTTATTTTGTGTATTTCTTACGCAATGTGTTATCAGTTATTAATTCCGTACAGAGCTATTATTACTATAAGAAAAAATATATACAAGAGTATTTCGTTTCCTCTTAGAAGAAAAATTATATAAAAGAGTATTTCGTTTCCTCTTATAAGAAAAATTATATAAAAAAATATTATTTTTATATATATATTTTTAATAAGATCCCTTTCCTACTAAACATGCTACTTTTACAAACAAAAATTTAAATATTATCGTTCCAACAAAAAATTTTTTTTTATTGGGACGTCAAAAAATAACACATAATAGAGTTCGATAATAACTACTCTAGTTTAAAACTGTATTGTAGATTTTACCGCCTTCGTCCAGAAATTATTGAGCAAATTTCAAATTATATATTTACTAAATACTAATCTTACATAGAATATATATATATATATATAAAATGTATATAGTAAAATGTGACATCCGTAAACTGCCTGTGTTAAAGCAGTTGCCGGGTAAACCGACACAATAAATTTAGGTAAGCTGAAACCCGAAATCTAATATTAACCATCTCTAAAATAATATTTAGACTAAAAACATCTAGTTCACCATCCCGTAAAATATTGGCAATTGGCAGTGACACAGCGTCTGACTGTAATCGCGATTGGTTGTGCGTTCGATTCCCACTCGGTGTAATGATCGTAATTGATTTTTTTCTTTTCTCTGCTCTGGTGAATAAGACAAAGCGCAGTGTTTTCCGCTACTCAACACACCTTGCCTCGAATTCACGCGAAAGGGTGAGAACGGAGAGTATTGACACTAGATTCTCTCTGACTACACTTTGCTATGTGGGGATAGTGAGGCTGTAAAAACCTCTATGTACCAACGTAAAATTCAAAGCACACAAAAAAAATAGTAGTACTTATTCCGTTCAGATTATTCCCTACCGTTTCCATAATCAGGAGTAAATTAAGGTAAAATAATCTCGTTAAATTTAAAGCGCTTAAGTAGTCATTGTTGTTTGCGGAACAAACATTTTAATTAAATTTAAATCTATTCCGCTCTATAAATGTTTCAAAATTAATTTGGAAACCGTGAAATACTTTGGCGACGGCGCGTCGCAGGATATTTTGCGTTGAAAACGTTTAACTTCCGTGGACGCTCAATTAAGACGTATTAGCGTTGAATTTAAATATCTGTAATATTGGTAACAGTATTATTTATTATATTGTAATAAGGGTTTTCTTAAATGTTTTTTTTTGGAATACTAATAATATATGCAATTGATTGGTTAAAAATACTTTCATTTCAAAATGTGTAAAAATCGCAAACACCAAAGATCTTATATATATCTTAAGGGATAAAAAAATGTAAATATAATATTCAGTCAAAGTCAATATAAAAAGAAATACTTTATTTTTCTCTTTGTTGAAGCACTTCAAATTTTTTAAATTATTTGATTTTCTCCTATTTTATTCTAAAAAATTTGAATTTTCTTTAGTTCTGAATACGTATTACAAACCTTCAAAGTAACTGTCGCCAAACTGTAATTTTATAGCTTACAGATTATATTTTTCATAATGCGCATACGAGTACTTGTATATATGTATACTCCTTATATATATTATAAGTTAGACCGGACTACGGTTAATCATAAGATTTTCTAGTAAATCTTAAAATTACCCGCTTTAACATAAAAGTCCGAACTTTTCTTTGATCACTATTAATTTCCAACTTCTTCTTTAGGTTTTACTACGTCTAAGAGACACGGCAAGTATCGATTAGGTTAAGTTAGAAACATTTCGAACTTTTGCCGCTAATGTAGGTAAGTCAAAAAGATTTATGTAGTTCAGGCTTTCACAGTATCATATACATATACAAAGGTGAACTCTGTACAATTTTATATATAAACGTAACTACTTGGCCTTACACTTTACAAAGTATACCCCACATGTTGCTATGTAATAGCAGCTATTTCGGACTTAGTTCACCTCTTCTATAAAGTTTCGACGTAACCTTTGGCATTACAATTCATTCTGGGTAATGAGCCATTAAAGGCCGGCCGACTAGTTCGAGATAGGCATCTATCGTAGCTTAAAACATTGTTGAATTTCCAGTTAGTCTAAAATATACGAAGTATATGAAAATAGTGTACCTATAATATAAAGTTTATTCAGGCTGAAGCGAACGTGAAGTAAACTATACGTCGTGATGTAATTTAAGTGTCACCTATATATTATATATGGCAAGACAAAGAGCGGCTTTAAGTTCCAATAAACACGGATACGGATTCAAAAAATTAGCTTAACGAATATATAAAGAGCATTATGATCGAGAACGTAAAAATAAAATACTAAATATATTATTAATATAGTACGACGATATAAAAAGTATATATTTTAAAATAAACTAAACTAGTTTTTAATTATTAATAAACTTTACTGAACACATAAATACTTCTGTAATAGAAGCTTTGAAAGCCGTGCTTTAGTCCTTAGAGTATACGTCTTAAGTTTTATTCGTATGTCGATATACGCATGTCTGGGATGAAACAAGCGAGTCGTGGGGTAGGTCGGGAAACTAGGGCGAGCCTGTGCCCCATTTACGTCCCGGGCGAACGCTTACACAGTATGTAATACTATAATTGATATTATATAAAGGTTTTCGTTATTTTTATAACTTTTTATAGATTTGACAGCATTATGGTGCTCTTGTATTATATATATATATAACTGTTACTTAAGAGTTATTGTATTAAATATCCACGAACCTACGGTAATTGGTCGGTGATATTGTTTTCATTTTATGGCATTCAATGCAAATTACAATTTCTATTATTGATTAAAACGTCGTGAAACGTCGTCGTAGTGCATTTTTAACCGAGATATACTTTAAATCTGTTCATAATAACTATACAATTATAAAATTATTCAGTTCGTTCATTCGAAAACTGTGCAATGGTTTCTTTTATTCTTTATTTGACATTGTTAAATTAAAATCATAATTTCTCTTTTGCAACAACGAAATATAATGGAAGTTTACGTGTATTTGCTCAACTTGTGACGTAATTCTGGTAACTAGTAACTTAATGGAAATAATTCAAACTAGGTTAATGCCATAGTATTAGAGGAATTGGAAACACAAATTGCAGAAAACTATCAATTGTCACGTTACTTTATCAACAATGGAGCAGTTTTAACATTTTCAAAGTTTTTCTAAAACACTTGTTACCATAACAGTTTTTTTTTCAATAGAAAATATGTTCAATATTCTCAATAATTTTGATTCTGTTTCAGAAATAAATATTCTATGCCAGAATTCCAGTTTTGAACATATTGGTAATGAATTTTTTTTGTTCCATCGTTAGGGTGACCTAGTGTTGAGACATTCCGTTGTCCATTTTCCATCTGAATTTGAGATATTGCGTTTTGGGTGATGACGTCAACGCCGCGCTTTGTCTTATTAGCCAGAGCGAAGAAATGAAAACAATTAAATTATAATCATTCCTCCAATTAGGAATCGAACCCATTCCCAATCGCAATTACAGTCGCACGCTGAGTCACAATGTAATCCTAATCACCAATCAGAAAAAGATTCCTTTAAGATTAAAAACTAATAATATAAAATATTATTTGAGGTGTGTTCCTTTTTTAAAAATTTTTGCATGAATTGCATTATTTGAAGACTTGGCGACAGCTCCTCTTATGTCGCTGTCAGGCGTTTTGATAGTGTATCATCTGCATATAATTTGCATAACCCTCTTGTCTCCCAGACATACATAAGGGCCCGACCGTTGCAACTTGTTCAACTGCAATTTTGAACCTTCTCTTAGTGTTAAATTAGGCATTACTAATTGAATAAAACAAATAATATTCTTTTGAGACTAATCACATTATTAAATATTAGTTCTATCTAATTTCTTTTAAACAAACTATCAACGGCGTCCGAACTAAGATGATCAACAAAACAACACGCAATCAATCAATTTACACATATTTTTTATTGGTGTTTACAGATATATATGTAAATAACAATTTGAGGCAGAATGACACCGCCAAAGTGAAGGCACCAGAAATCTATACACTACAAAATATTTCCACTAACTTCAATGATTTAAAGCAGATTAATTTCGTGAATGTTTACGCTTGACTAGTGGTTTACCGAAGTGAAATAGTCGATGTTTCTTTTGTAATATCGATGTGATCAAAGAATAGTTTTTAATCGATATGTAATTTATGTTACAGACGTTTAAGCAGCGTACAGGTATATAAACATAGAGGGTTCGATCTTCACTCGGGGGAATGATTATATTTAAACTAATTCCCTCCCTGCTCACGTGAGACGGCGTTTATATCCGCCACTTTACACGCAGGGTATGGAGTTCATGCGGAAAGTGGAGATCGTAGTGTCATCATACTAAGCTCTCTCTCATATCATCAGGGTCCAGGGTCCTGATATGCGATATTATCAAGCCTTAAATTAATCAATATATAAATAGGTTTTTTTTTTAAATTTATTTAGTAATTATAATAATCCAGCTATGTATTATACAAATTTTATTAGAATTATTTACATTTTCTATTAGATGGTCGTAACAAAAACAAATCACAACTTTCATCTTTTATATATTCATAATATTAATTTAGTATTGAAACGTGCTACTACAATCTGTAGATAGTTTTCAATCTACATGACCGTCTCAAGCAATATGTTTGTCGAGATATCGACATCGATTATCAACGAGCGCTTTCACTAGAGGATTGCACCGCATCCATACGCATTAGCCTCATCCGTATTCAAGGGCGAGCCGCCCGCCTGCAGCGTTCCAGAACATTCATTGCACTGACGTAACGTCTTGTTATATACGAGTTTCGTCGGGAAAGGGCAGTTTGTACGATTGTAGATTATTATGCAACGGAAACAGTGTATTTTTCATGTTTTCGCGATTCTATTGTAACGCTTAATACGAGATACCTACCTGTTCTGTTTTGCTATTTGAAAAGTTATCTGTTAGATACGAATGGCAAAGAAAGCTTCGCAGATGTATGATTCTGATAATTTTATCTAGAAATTGATAAATTAACAGAAGCTTATTATAGAGGTATAATAAATGAAAGAAATTTGACAAATAACAAATACATTATCGCTTTAGTCCATTATTTGAAAACAAAACGCGGCTATGTGTCGCTACTTCACACACTGTGTCTCGATTTCTTGCGGAGGTGCAGAACAAAGTGTTTTCACAGTAGGCTCTTTGTGACTGCACTACTATATGGAAAAAATAAAGTAAATATACATTTGAAATTGACAAAAGCCGACAAAATATATAGCATACTTTAGGGTTTTTTTACGCCCAGACCGGGGAGCCTTAAAACATCAAACACTGATATTGACTAGTGTGGAAAAGGCATAAGGAAAAGGGCACAGACACACAATTAATCTCTTAAATTCAACGTATTACAACTTTGTATTTTTTTATTTGAATCAAAAATACATAATAAACTACTTTACATAGAGAAATACAACTGCTCATTTAAATATGTATTTATGTGTAAAGTATCTTTTAATGTATGTATATATTTTTTGTTATGCTAACCAACTAAAATATAAAGTAAATAAGATTTAAATAGTAATATTATAACGAAAATCCATAGGAACGTCTAATTATGAACGTTTCACTAATGTACCACAAATGCAATTAGTTTAGACTCTGTAATAAAACTTTACTGCGTGGCTTCGTTTGATATAATAAGTAATTTGAGTTAAAATACTCTCAAAAGGCTAATATACATTTCGCTGAAATATAAACGAATAATGTTTCGTAGATAAAGTGGTTCTCACAATAGAAATTTAACTATCCGCAAACCAAAGCGCTAACGACTACAGCGCGAGGTCGAGTCAATTTAAAGGGCAGTTTCAGCCTTGAGTACGCAACGCTTGTGTGCTTGAAATTAAGAATAAAGTTCTATTTTTAATTCATCGTCGTAATAGCAGTCTGTTCGTAACTGTAACTGTCATATATTTGACAACAATTCGGGTATTTGACAAGGACTTATACGGACGGTAATTTAATAGAAATGTTGTATGGCTTTAATTATAATTAGGTCCTGTACTCATATTAGCACCATAAAAATTAAGTTATATTTTTTAAAACAAATCTAATTTAGTATATTCCGAAATGTAAAGACATATTAGTTATATTTATATAAATATTATATGCTTATTTTACATGTAAGTTTAAAATGTAACAAATTTAAATTTTATGTTAGATTTCGTTTTCCTCTACATATTTTATTTAAAGAAAATAAAAGTATATTTCTTGTTTCAGGTAAGCGGACGCTGTCGCAAGCGTGTTCACTTCGATATCCATTATAAATTAAGGTAGAACAATTTTGTATATGTTCCAGATAAAAACATGCAAAGAATTATACAGATTGAATAAAAATATATATTTCTGAACACATTGTAGGTGTATATATATATATTTAATACAGCAAAGTTGAAATTAGTATGAATACATGATTATGTTAATTCTTCTATTACTGTTTATTAAGAATAAAAATGGCGTTATGGCGCAGTGTCACAGGTCTGATTGTATACGCGATGGTTGTGGGGTCGATTTCTCGGTTGAATGATTTGAATTGTTTTCATATCTCCACTTTGGTGATAAGGCAAAATGCGGCGTTTAGTTCATTCATATATTAATACATAATTGTATTCATTTGTATCTATAAAAAATGCAGCAACTAGCGGTATAAAATAAATGCCTTATATTACGCAGCAATGGTTTCACAATCATACAATTTAAGTTTAGTTAACTAGATAAGGAACCGCAAGAGAAATGCACAATTTATTACATTAGAAAGTGTCGCGGTTTATACCATACCGCCCTCTTATTAAATGTAGGTACGGCTATAGGATTTTTGTAGATACCTGAATTGCCATACCTTGCATGAAATGACTAACTTGTAACTAACTTGTAACTTGCCTCTTATACATAAAAAAAAGTCAGTCAGTCAGTGAGAACCTAGTGTCAAGACACACCGCTCTCCACTTTCGCCCGAAATCGAGACTCCACACTATTTCTCACTTAGCAGAGCGGAGAAATAAAAATGTTGCTGTATAATAATCAATCATATTAGTATTTTATTTATTGAAGGCAATATTTAAAAGGTTTGGTGTAAAATTATTTATTTAAAAACGTAAATATTTTTTTATATTTTGCTAATTATAGGACATTTCCGTTGCTTACCACACTTGGTATTAAGATTGTACATACTCGTACATACATTTTGTCGAAACGACGATAGAGTCAGGTTTATGTGAATTAAACATAACATAAAGTTTGAACTCAAACTAATGAGATTACAAACTTTGGTAAAGAAAGGACTAAATTATATTTATAAAAATGGCATATATATTTATATATATATATATATATATATATATATATATATACGATATTTATAACACACACACTTAAACTCATATGTACTATAATACTCTACAATATGTGAATATATATTTACATATATAGCAAAATATATACATAAACAAATAAAGCTAGCTGGCGACGATGTTTAGAGACATTGTCGAATATACACAGATAAAAAAAAAATTACCAATAAATTTTGTAACCATTCTATTTTATTAAATTCTTCCTCAGATAAGTCTGGGTAACGCGAGTCAGCTTAATTTTAAATCGGTAACAACAGTGAATGAGCTACAAAAGATGTATAGATACTATTTTATATTGCTTTATTTAAGTTTCGTTTGCAAAAAATCAGGATATTATCTTGTTAGTTCGGCCATTTTGTGTTAGATGGCGCACTTTTGTAGAATTGATGGTATTTCTTTAAAAAATATTCTTCTGCTTTAATAATTTTAAAAGTAAACATGAATCTAAATAATATATTATAAATATTCGATGTCAGGAAAGCTGTTCAGGTATACTATAGGTGTACCTATATTTTATATATATATAGCTATAGCTGTATTTTTATAATATTTTTTTACGCATACTTATCAACATTGTGGTTAAGAAAGAAACCTAACACAAATTGTAGCTCTCTCTCCCTTTATTAAAAGATATTACGTGTTGAGTGGTAGAAACCAATATCGTACTTCGCCTATTATACATATAAGTTTTACCCGAAATGAGATTGAACCTACACTCGTTGCTTAAGGCCAAATAAATGTATATGATGGCGTATAATGTTTATCTATGTACATCATGTCAATATGTCTAAACTGATTGGGCAATAAAGTGATATTTGCGATATTAAGACTACAATAGAATTAATTTGCCGGTTCGTTCGCTAAAGGTGTGGTATTTAAAACAAAGCGACGCGACACACCCCTTTATTATGATTTGATATTTTAATGTTTCCCTAATGGAAATACACAATGCATAAGGAAAATTAGGAGCGGAATTAACATTTTAGATTTAAAATGGAACTTTCTTACAAAAGTAATAAATTCGTTACGGTGGCGCAGTGAAACAACGTCTGATTGTAAACACTATTTATTGGATTCGATCTCGAGTGCGGGGAATGATTATATTTCAATACTTTAAATATAGTAATTAGGTGCTAGTGCTAGCCCTGTCTATCAAGACATCTACTTTATCATAGTTATTGGCTAAAATAATGTTCCACTTAATATAAATATTTTAAATTAGTAGCCGTCAAGACACTTTCTATTACCAATTATATAACTTGAGAGCCACCATATAGTGTATAGCGTGAGCTAAAAACGATTCAACTTTAGATGCGTCAACTACTTGACTCCAAACTTTAAGTACATCTAAAGCAACGATTGGACACACAGCGAGATAAACTGGTAGCTCTTATTACATAGAGATAAAGAATATAATATAGTGTAACCATGCAACAAGTATGCACGCATCGAATTTCATTAGGCGAGTTTACTTGACGGCCAATGAGTAATGGCCCGATGAGATCACTTTCAAATGGTGCTAATTTAAGCCAACCAGCAACCCTAAGTCGTTAAACTCTGTTGTCTTGCATCTTGGTACTGAAAGCAAAAAGTATATAAATTGTTGTCGTACTATCTGTAATGTACATCAAATTTACCATTTATTATATTTTGTAAAATAATTAAATATCTATATGAAAAACAGGTTACAAAATCGATCTCTTTATCTTTATGGTATAATAGAAATACTTGTTGTGGCATAATTTTGTTATTTAAATTAAATTTTAACGGTAACGGTAGATTACTTATCCAATAAAAAAATATATTTAAATTATAATATGGCGGCCAGCTATTAAATTGTACATTATACTAGTAGTGTATATCAAACTCTTTCGTTACTGAGTGACTGACAGATAACGCACAGCTGATAGTACTTGGCGAAGAAATTTGACATATTGGTTCCTAAGAATTGTAGGTGCTCACCTACAATTCTAAGGAACCAATATGTGAAATTTTTTCGCAAAACAAAGAGAAAATTTTCGAAAATTCTTTTGGTAAAAGCGTATATAAAATATTTTGGCCTCTATAAAAAATGTAGAGTCCACGCAAACAAAGTTGCGAACGCCAATTAGATTCTTGTAAAATTTTACCCAGAACCTAACCGTAATATCAATTTCCATGTAATATTGTTCCTACATATGTATATAAGTTCCTATATATCTATATAAGTATTTACAAATGATTACAAATCATTTACGAGATTTGTGAACCTATTACTTGTAAACCTCCATCAAGTCCATATATACCATTTTTAATATATATTTTTTTAACCTTCTAGACAAATTTATATTTATCTCGCAAATACCAAACAGTGTATCAAAAAATAATACTACACAATCCATATTCTTATAAACAAAATTTGTATTTTCATGTTTACGTGGTAAACACAAATAGCGCCATCTATTATGCAACGGCAAAACTATACCGTATCATTGCGTAGTGCTGACATTGACCGCTAGATGGAAGTAGTACTTATGATGAATGGCGCGCGGTAAACGAACGTTCTTGAACGCGCCACGGGTTCAGAGTCACTACCATGTGTTACTATGGTAATATAACGTTACTATACTAAATACAAACGACTTACCACTGTATAAATAGTTGAGATATTAAAGCAGTTATAGGCCACTTTTGCTAGCTATTAACTGGTTCTAAATGGTAATAGTTTAACCATAATTATAGTGTATTTGTTTAGAATGAATAAAAAAATAAACAAATTAAAGAAAAATAAAAATATAACACTTTGATCTTATCTTTGGAATTGATCGAATCGATAGCGATTTTTTTCCTGCTGGTGCAATATTGGGTGGTGGTCCTGAACTAAAGTACTTCAGATTTAGCAAAAAAATATTTACATTTTTAGTTTTCCGATGCTTTTAACATTTATTTATAGTTAAAATTTTATTATTTGACATTTCCGTAATTTAAACTCTATTAATTGAATATTGTTTCAAATTTATTACACTAGCTGCAAAAGAAACTATAGGTAATAAGTAAGCACGTTTATTTATAATTGTATTCACTGACGTTAGTAAAAACTTGTAAAAAATTGGACTCTTAAGTAGAGGTCAATGCGCTGTAGATATTGAAACATAAATACAAACGCTTTGATTTTATTTATATATTAAAGTTGTATATGCAAGGCTTATTATATTATGTTATGAACGAATGTTATAAACAACAATTGTACTAGTACGAAGATAAGTAGTCCCAATGTTTATTTTTAAACGTGCCGATAGATGGCGTTACTAGACTCCTCTATTGAGTGATTTTGTTATAGATTTTATACTTTGATTAATGAATTTGTATCAGACCTAACTAATATTATTCCTACATAATCAGCACTGTACGTGAATCTCGAACGGATATGGATAATAAGCAGGTAATTTTAAAACTCGTGCATCATCTTTTTGGGATACAAGTTTTCTAATGTCGCTACCAGTGCTCGTATAATGGATAAAAAAAAACAAAATCATTCAAGTTTATAGAAAGAACGGAAACTTATACTGGAGTTGAACTATTTTAGATCATTTTCACAGTTCAAATTAAACACATTTATATTTAAAATAGTGCTACTGTTGTGTGATAGTTGGGTAACTTCGCAAAAATGGCACATTAGGTTTAGTATTACGTATTATATACTACTAGCGACCCGCTCGCGGCTACGCCCGCGTGAACTATAGCAATTTCATATTATCGCATGCATTTTCGTAAGACAATGAAACTACTTGCTACTACTTTACTTTACTGTAGTAATACCGAAAATAACTTCCATACCGGAAAAAAAAACAATTCTCTAAAGTTTGAATCGAACCCACAACCATCGCCTTTACAGTCAGACATAGTGAGGTATTATATATAACATAAATGTATGTTATAAATCAATCTTGGTTAATTTATACTTTAGATATGTACTATATTATATGCTCACAACATGTCTCGATCATGAGTAATGTGAAGATCACGCTTGCGGTAGATATACGGTTCGATAGCGATTTTACACGGCTCTAACATCTAATTATAATCTAGAAGAGACTGCAAAACATTGAGTGCAACTTGTTTTACTTTCGCTTTAGATTTCACATTGTACTATGAGCAGTCATTAATTTCTAATCATTAAATTCAGTGAGCTATTGTGTAATATGTAGTTAATTAAAAAAAAATACAAATATAGACTACTAGCGACCCGCACGCGGCTTCACCTGCTTGAACTATAGCTGTTTCGTATTTTCGGCGGCCTTTTCGTATAACAATGAAATTGTTGGAAAACTAAAAAAAATGTTCATACCGAGGCCCTCAAGTTTCAATCAAGGTTCAATAAAATTTAATGACAAATCGGTTCAGCGGCTTGATCATGTTCATGTCACAGATAGACAGACAGAGTTACTTTCACTTTCACATTTACAATATTAGTATGATTGTTCCGTATTTTTTGAATAAAAAATAGGATGTATAACTAGTACACATATACTCATGCTAGAACCTACCTTATAATAAAAGTCTAAACTGAAATATCCGCGATTCGAAGAATTTTGATTAATATTTTTTGCAACTCTTATATATATATATAATTAATAATTTCTTTGTTAATTTTAATATATATCAAAACTTTTACCTTCAATCATTTAGACGAGTTATTTTCAACGTCGTTTAGCAACGAAGCCTTAGTGGCGAATCCACTCTTATGGAACTTTAGATGATAGAGTGACGAAGATGAGATGTGTTTCCTTTCCATATTGGATGTTAATTCATTTATGTATATAGAAAAGAAATACTCTTGATCATAGTGGGTGTCTGTATTACGAAATGAAAGTCCTATTTGCGTTGGTCGATATTATATTTCACCTCCCTCGATTTTCAGACTATCTTAGCGTGATTACCTGGTAACACACGCGACTAAGTGGAGACGCGGGGTCTTTTTCTGTTATCTTGCCCGTTACAACTAGTTTTTTTTTCATTTATAATAGTATACAGTATGCAAATTTATTATTTGTTCAATTATCATAATAGTATTTACCCAGCTTACAATAGTTGTCAACTTTGAACATTGCTAATTCAGATGTTGAGATCAATTAATTTGGCCCCAAACAAACTAACTTGATATAAATCATCCGTTCTACACAAAAAATTAATAAATGTAAACAAAAATGATTAACAAAAGCAACCAACATTGTGCTACGTTTCCATTAATCTAGTATAAGACATACCGCAGAAGCAATTCCTGTCACTTTGGTCCTGGTAATGATCTCATCGTCGTCGCATTCTGGGCTGATGATTAATGCGCGTCGCTCATCGTTTATAAATTACTTACTATATCCATACATTTACGTGGACGTGGTCGTACTGGACGGAGACGTTATCCGTCGATCGGTAATTGAGGGAATTGTAGCAATTTATGTCTTTAGAATTTGCCATTTTATTAGAAGTGTTAGTGAAGTTTGTATAACTGAACAAGTTATACAAACTTCATTAACAGTGTTAATTTCATATTTTAGAGCAGATCTTACTTATTTGTAGAATTATGTCCAATGAAAAATAGATAAAAACTAAGTTATATTTGTAGCATAAAATAGCATTTTTAAATACATTTAAATGTTTTGTTTTATATATATCCTCATCCATACTAATATTATTAATGCGAAAGTAACTCTGTTTGTCTGTCTGTGACGTTGCCAAACCGCTGAACCGACTGTGATAAAATTTTATGTAGCTATACTTGAGGGTCTTGGAATGAACTGTGAAAATTGGGATTAGCCTTTCGAAGAATTTCCGCCGAAAATACGAAACAGCTATAGTTCACGCGGGCGAAGCCGCGAGTGGGTCGCTAGTGTTGTATATATCCAAATGTTAGAAGGTTTCACAGCACTTCCCTCACATTTACTGTTCTAAGTAAATAGCTACGTATCTTGTAGTACAAATTGAGTAATTAGCAAAATTGTTCTTGGTAAAGAAGAAATAAAATGAATAGAGTTCAACGATTCATCTCGTGTCGCCTGCAATTTTATAATTCGCTTTATTGTTTAAATAGTTCTTTGACTTATTTTATTATAAGGTGGGAAAATTTATGCTATTGTTTAGACACTATGTTTCTTAGACATTACTCGTGGATTTTTTATTTCCTGATTCACCATATTTCTCATAGAAAAGGATTGCTTTCAAAATAAAAAAAATAAGTTTTTAAGAAATTATGTACGAACTTTTTATTAAAAATGTTAAATAGTTTTCTGCATAACTTAAGGTTTAGTTTAAACGCGTACAAGTTAATTTATCTCAGAGCGTAAAATTCAGTAAACCAGTTTACTAAAATAGGAATACACGAAATATTATATAACCTTATTTATTTTAAGTTATTACAAAGTTACTAAAATAATTCTTCAATGTTATTGAAATAAATAAGGTGTTCTTTGTGTAATCAGAAATGTAGATTTAGATAATAATGAATTGTTCTTAATGAAACAACAGCGGTATGTTTATTAATATTTTATATATACTTAAATATTTTAATAATAATTCTATTATAGAATTCTGATGAACTCTACCTACCTGTATTAATTATCTTTTATTAAACCATCATAAACATTAAAGCCAAATGGGCTTTCATTTAATTAACGATATTAAATAAGAAATACATATTTACGTATAAAAATTTGAACGCAGCGGGATTTGAACCCGCGCCTCTTGAAAACCGTTCAAGCGCTCTGACCGCTGGCATGCGTTGCATGCATGCTTAAGTGTGCGAATACATTTTAAAAAATAATAAGTAATCCTAAAATAACGTTCATATTTTTTCTTTACACAAGTCTATCTTAGTTTGCGCACAATACCACCTGCGCATTTTATGTTTTTTATAACACATCCAATTGTACACGCTGATGACAGTCGTGCTTACAAAAAATTTTACATTCAGTACATGCCACACTAAAATTCATTGTATATTTAGCAACCACGAAATTATTTTTTTTTATATATAGGTATCTCTAATTACAGAATTATATAAAAACTAGCTGTGCTCGCGACTTCGCCCGCGTGGAATTCTAAAACAAAAGTAGCCTATGTTACTCCTTAGACAGGTCTGGTCCAGCCGTTACACAGATTAGCCGCAATAAATAGCCGGACAGACAAAAATCGTTAAAATTTTTTTTAGGTATATGTACTATGTATATATCCATTTATGAACAAAAATATTTTAATATTATAAACGGACTACATTTTTTTTATTTGTATGGATAGATTGTTTTCGTTTGAAAAGTTTGTATTCACGTTTAAAATCAAAGGCATTACAAATTTTTTTTATCATCGGAAATGCATAAGGATGAAGCTTTCGTTACAGAGTAAGCTCGTGAAGGCGAGATAAAAGCAAGACAATTAGCCCCTGTTATATGTTTATTTTCACCACCCATGGAGATTAGGTTAATACCGTAAAAAAGGATATA
Source organism: Podotricha telesiphe (assembly GCA_038994665.1). NCBI lineage: Eukaryota > Metazoa > Arthropoda > Insecta > Lepidoptera > Nymphalidae > Podotricha > Podotricha telesiphe. The sequence continues at coordinate 354,593 of JAOYRR010000158.1, forward strand.
GTTGTTGTCTATCAATATAAAGAATGTGCATTTATTTAAATTTGTAACCTTTTAGTTATTTGTAAACGACGGTATTTATAAAACATAATTCAATATTTTTAATATGTCGCAAATAAAAATCATAAACTTGTAGTGAATAAAAGTCGTATTTGGTTGATTTTAAAATTCACTTGGGGGAATTTGAATTATGTTCATTTCTCCACTCTGGCGATATGACTAATCGTCAAATTCCTTCAATCCACACACAATGTCATAGAATGGGGTAAATTGAGGAACGAATCGAGTTTTTAGAATTTAGTGACAACTGAGTTCTGAGAATTTAGTGCTTAGACACTCCGTTCTCTACATTTCGTCAATTTTAGGGACGTTGCTATTGTGTTGAATATCCATAACTATGCATTTGAAAGCGATAAATCACTGATAACACGGAGAACGGAGTGTCTTGACACTAGGTTTTCTCTGCCTACACTGATATGCGGGAAAAAGCGTGAAGCTGTAAAAAAATAAATGATTACTCGGGGAAATTATTGTATTCAAAATATTTATATTTCTCTGGTCTAGTTAAAAAGAATCAAATCAAAGTATTGTTGAGTTCCGCCATCGATAAACATATATATGTATTCATATGATTAATCTACAGTGGCTAGTTGTTTAAATATTAGTATGCATAATTCTATTTTGTAGTGTTAAGAACGACATAAGGCATTATAAATTCATTGCGAGTTTGGAATGCTGATTGATTTTATACACGCCTACTTGTGAATGGCCACGGGCTACAGCCGGAAGTTCCTTTGGATCAACCAAATAAGGACGAAAGATCAGTTAAGCCATACAATCATGTACTATAAAAACTGAACGTAAATTTCCATTTCACACTTAAATAAATATTTATTATTAAGCTAAATATATATTATTCTATACTTTAAATGCCATTTTCTTTTTCATAAATTGAAATTTTAAAAAAAAACAATGTTGTATTTGTTATATCTGACGTTATAACAAAAATGCTGCATTCGTAATACCTTGTTCATTAGTCATCTTATATTTTATATTGCTCAATAAATGTTTTACAATACCCGATGCCAGGCTAATGTTGAGTTGATTAATATCGGTTCTTGTATCCGTAATTATGGCATTAGCACCATAGGTCCAAGGCAATAAAACTGGTTGTAATCCTTGACATTTAATTGTGACTTACAAAAAATATAATGTTATTAAATATAGTTTAGGCAAGAGTATTTTTTTATCTTCATTCGTTTCTCGTATTTAACGGGATAGGCTAAGAGAATCTATAGAGAAACAATTCGCTTACAACATTTCATCCATTTTAGAAAAGTGTACGTCAGTATCGTGTACGAGTACAGCTAGGTCGTTTACGTCCAAGGATGGCGTTAAAATTAAATACTTACGAAATTTTAGTTAATAAATGATAATATTATTATATAATTGATAAAATATATCTTATTTAAAATAAACAAACGCAATATTTTATTTGCAATTTAAAAAGAACAAGAAATTTTAATAAAAAGATAAATTTAATAAACTTTATGTCAATATTCGGGTTTTATACACATAAAGGTTTCTTTAACATATTTATTTTATATATGATATGTACTCGTATGTATAACAGTTTAAAAAAAACTTATTCAGAAAGCAAGACTTGTCACCAAATGAAAGCTCTGATCTATTTACATACGAGTATATACTGTGTGTGGCGCCTACTAAAAGTAAAAAATATAAAATCTATCTACTAAATATATAATATACCATTTTATATGCTTCCATTTTTAGTCTCAATTTTATACACTCTTTACTTCGTTGCCAGTGTAGCATCGCCTCGAAGGTCAGATCACTCGAATGAGTAAATATTAATATATAAAATCAACAACTTGTTTGCATTTGTATCCACCCTATCCTTCGATTTCTAAGAGTGCTTACATTCAGTGGAGTGTCTTTACCTATACGATGGTAACCCTGGCAATCGTTGTCGCAAATAATAAGGTTTTTCTAAGGCGATAATAAAAAAAAAACATATAAAAAATGTCGATCGTACGAATTGGCCAGTTCAAAAAACACTAGTTTTTATTTAGTCAACGAATACGAATTGCCAAAGTAAATTAATTTCGTCTGCAACTACTGAAAGGTTTAAATGTTAATACAATTTATATTATAGAAATAAAATGTAATGTTAAATAAATTTATTTAAAAATATATTTTAACAAGATAGAAGGACATTTTCACGTGAAATAAAAATGTGTGATTACATAGACGTGTAACTCGTACCGTCTGAAGTTGCCAAATACTCAAGCAAGTTATCTTGAGAATTCAAGTACGTTTGAAAATATTTGCTAAACATCAGTTGATTTCGTTTATTTATTTATATATAACCTTCGGTTTTTGGAGATATTGAAGTCATTTTGTAATTTATTTAGTAAATTTTTACAGACTAAATATAATTTGCCCTATTGTTATCTTTATACCTATATATTTTCTTTCCGATAGATTTAAATCCGCATTTATGATTTTTTGTCAGTCTTGTCTCCCTTAATTTTTTTTATATTTATACGTGAAGATTTAAAAAAAAAAAGTTACACAGCAACGTTTAATTCCTAAACGATAAAATATGTTACATATTTATATCTATTTGATTGTGTGTATTTGTATATATATATATATATATATTCTATAGTACGTAATGTACGAAATTAAGGACATATATACAATGCAGGTGTACGATTTTTTCCTAATTTAATAAAAATATGCGTACTTAAGTTAAAAATAAAACTATAAATTGAAGATGGAACGTTAAGGAATATCTTATAAATAAAAAAAATCTGATACCCTTGTAAATTTAAGCCCGGTGTTCGTAAAGATCACTTCTGTTTGGTAATTTAATAGGTGGGCTTTAACGCTTTTTATAATTATATTGCGAATGTTATATATGTTTTTTATGTTATAAAATATTATGTTTCATATCGATTTCAGATTTAAATATTGAAAACATACTTTAAGATGTATTTTATGGATATATAAAAATACATATTAATTTCTATAAATTCTTATTCCATCTTTACAAAAGAGAGAAAGTCCATTTGTTTTTTAAATATAATCCTTTGGATAGGGCAAATTTGCACAAATCTCTATACAAAGACGCTAAGAACAAAAACAATCTGTAATAAGCGTATAAGAATTTCGTCGTAGTACCAACGATTAGCTCAGTGATTAGAGCGCGTGCACCGTTATCAAAAAGTGCGGGTTCAAATATTTTGAGGAAAGGGGTAAAAAATTGTTACCCGTTCCTCATAATATTTTTAAATCAAAACTAATAACATTTAAAAAATATTCTCTTCTTTTCGTCCTTTACAATTAACCAAAATGTTACCTAGAGATACACCTAAGTACACCAACACCTATATTCAAACCTACAGCCTTGTTGATATTCGATACTAAAAAAATCTACGGGAATAGAAAAATCAGGGTTTTAAGTTTAACTGTTGAAACAATGGAATATATGAATTGAAACAATATGGAAAGAATCATAAAGTCCACGCAAACAAAGTTGCAGGTTACATTTATTATACTATAAAACATGAATAGCTGATTTAAGACATTATCATTACTGGTAAATTGATTATTTCAATAGATAGAAACTATAGACCTAAATAGATTTAGGTAGGCGTAAATATAACTCTACTTATGGATAGTATTGACGTCAGTTACTTCAATATACGTGTTTTCATTGACAGTCAACGATCTTTTTTACCAGTGCTCGAAATTTATAGGTTTTCAAAGACTAACCTCATTTACTGACATAAACTTTTTAAACTCTACGTATTTCCGTTATTTTATTGGAAATGACCGATTTCTTAGAATATTTCGTACACACATGAGTTAAAAATATGCAATTCGTTGTGCGCGAGAAAATAAAAACTAATATTAAGTTTTACAAAATGAGTACTTTATTTACATTAGATAATTTTTTATTCGACATATATTATATTGTTTTTTATATTTTTATTTATATTAACTATGATAAATATTTTTTACCAAATATACAGTATTTTATATACACAATAAAAAAATATATATTAGTTACGTCACAAATTATTGTCAATGCCTAAGCAGATGCAGCAAGCGATGGGAGATAGAGTGCACTGTTGCACTGCGCCGGAGAAAGCGACCCAGGAGTCATTGACCCCGTCTAAATTCGGCCAAGGTCTGTCGGGGCAATTCCGGTATAGCTCGTTGCGATAAAACAATTGTCGTCTAAACAGATTATTACGAACATCTGAACTACTGTTTGCTTATTTCATTGAAACTGTACAGTGTAGATAAAAATAAATATTATAAAAAAGGTTACAAAGTAAAAGTATTCTTTACTGTGTTCTCTCTTTCAACAAACATTTCCCGAAGCTTTTAATAGCACTAATGTACCATCTGGCCCATACGTATTTATAAACAGACGTCGTAAGGAAACAAGTTCGGACATAAACTTTATCGCGGAGCGGGAAAGTTATAAAACGATCCAGTGATTCAAACGATCGTCGAACCTGAGTTTAAAATCGGCCAAGGTCTCGCGGGTTGGCGACCCCACAGCTAGAAGAAAGCAGTGAATCGACATAGTTAGCGTGCCTCGCGGATGTTTGTATGCTATAGCGAGATTCCAATAGTAAATAATGCAATAAAAGGTCAGGATACAAGATGAAAAGTAAAACGAATGGCGTAGAGTTTGTCGAACCGCGGCTAAATACAGCCAAGGCCTCCGACGGTTGAAGGGCGCCGCGTCCGACCGCCTTTGTGTCGGCCGTTTACACGCGCCGCCCGCGCGCCCCCGCCATCCCCGATAACAAAGGGTTCGTGACGACCAGTGACTCATATCTAGAGGTGTATTTACTCTCTTCGCAAGGTGAAATTATTATCGGCCACAAACCCGTGATAACAAACATAAGTATATTTTCAATAATAATTATTTATAATTTACATATTTACTAATTAAACTATTGCGTAATTATTCATTGAACGATCGATTTGCATATTTTTGACTGGTGCATACTTCACGTCAAAGGAATCGATTAGTATCAAGTTTTGGAAGTTGCCCCCCTGACGAGTTACACAGAAAATACAATACCGTCAATACTGAATTAGACGTAAGCATTAAACATACGTTAATAAATATTGTGTAACCAGTATACAAAGACCTTTGAACGAGCTTGGACTGTACTAAAACGTAAGAAGGTAATGGAAAGTAAGAGCATATTACAGATCTGCGTATAATGGTGGGGGAGCTAATATACAGGCGATGTCTAGACGCGGTTTTGCTTCGCTGAACCGAGCCACGTTGTTATGGCGCTTGCGGTGAGCTCTTGCAGCGTTCCCACAGAGTTGAACACGCTTATTACAAGAAACACCTTTTTTGTAACTCGAGAACTCGATCGGACTCTGGATTGACTCTCTGCTTCATTTTTCGAGACAAAGTGCGTGCAGAGCGTATATGTATATGTGTGTATAACTCATGAATTAATAAGCGAGTAGATAAGGTGGACGATATGGCTAAGGGCGTTAACCTCGACCTGCCCCAATGTTTTCGCACGGCTGATAGAGTTCGCGCATCGCACTGCGTACTTGTCACGACAACGTGCGGCTGAAAGCAAAAATTGCTTTCCGCACCGCAGACTGTGGTTCCCTCGATGACCTATATTCGCTCCCCCATCACTTAGGGCTTACAGTAGAGTGCCTGTGACTGTGCCTGACCTATCCCAACTGCGACGCGCTTGCGAATTGCAAACTAAAATAACCGGGACGCAAGTCAGCTGCGCCATGTCCCGCATATTTACGCGTTTATACTTCCGCGTTACTTTCACACTGACATTAATCCATGACAATTCAAGCTCTATTCCCCCTTTAGAGATGAAGCAATGAAGCTAATTATTTATATAAAATTTTACAAGTTATATTATATAAGAGATTTTACTGGGTTTAATTGTAGTTATGTTTTACCTGACTGTAGGTATTATTTTTAAATGGACCCAATCAATTGCATTGTAATTTTGTTATAAATATACACTTCTATAAATATTAATTATTGATCGATTGTTCCATTTCAAACCAAGGTTAATGATGTTTAAGTTTAGCGAACTGCATTAATTTAAAAGTCAAAGATTAATATAATTGGTTCTTATTACCGTTGCAACTTTTACAACTGTAACATGGCTAGTTTTATATTCTGTGAAATTGTTTATAATATTTACTGATCATTTTATAAATGGACTAAAAAATAGAACTAACTCACCTGCTTTATATATTTAGCATTTAAATTATAATAACTACAATATGCTCAATTTATTTTGTCTTTTTAAAAGTCATCAAGAGTTGTTTCACAAAACAAATTCTATATATTCCATTTTAGTATTTATTTTTCCATTTACAATCCGTCAGTAGGTTTTAATTAACTTCATTTGAGTTTATAGCATAAGGGCACTTAAATTTGATATGACGATGGCTTTCACTACTATTCTAACGACCGTGCTAATAACTTGTTATTATACCATGAATTAATCTTTATTTGCCCTCTTAATAAAATAAAATTAAAAGTATCTAGAAAATAATAAAATCTGTCGAAATTGCCTTTCTATCTTATAAGATTCTTAAACATTTATGTTTGTTTTATGCTACCATTATTGCAAATTCCAACTGTGTAAATACATCAATTAAAATCGCTTCAAGCTTCTTCTTGTCCATGTTATTTATTGCATTACTGTTATATTGGACAGTAACCAGAATACTTTTATGTAGTTTGATACATACTGAGTAAACATAACCTCTATGCTACTGCAAAAATCTGCAAAACAGTACAAAGCTCATTATTAAATTGTTACAAGTAAAGATTTGATAAGCATAATGTCGATACTCATTGGTACTTATTATTATTGATTGGCGCGGCGTAACGCGACCGTGCATCGTATTGTTCAAGGGATCGATTCCTGCGCGTCTGTCGCCCCCGCTTCTATTTTTACCGCTTCATTGCCTACTCCCCTCGCTGCCTGTTTCCTGCCTTTTATTAAACTATCTGTATGTTAATTAACAACGGCCTCGCCGCTCGGTGCTGTGTTTATTTTTCTATTAGCTCGCCTATACGAAACGTTTATTTGCTATTTAAGTCGATCCTATTTGGGCGTACTTGAATATTCCTTTACTTATATTTTTACAGCTGTCTTTGGACCAGCTTTTTCAACATTGTTACTGTTTAAACTTTTGTATGTCACATATCTATATTATATACATTATTTTTCTTACCATCTAACTAACATTAATTAGAGTTCTCTGCACGTTGTCGAGCCGGGCGAAACTCCACACTCGTCCCTTCTTTTTCTATCATTAAGGATAATTTTAACTTGGTCTCTTTCTATAAGGGCATCTGGTATGCATAAACCTGCGTCTACATAAACGTTGTCTACGTGGCGCGTCTGTGTGCGGATATAGGGGTGCGAGCATGTGTTCGTGGCGTGGCGTTCTGTCTACAGCTGTTGTGGGCTTGTAGAGCCGAGTCGCTATCGACTCTTCTAAATTTATGCTTCCTCATGACCTACGCCCCAACTTTAGAACAGAAACATTAAAATCGTGACTCGGGACTACTTAAAATTCTCTGCACGGCCTTATACAAGTAAGAAATCCATTCAAACGTCTTATGCATATCTATTCATGCATGTCCCTGTGCTACTAAAACATACTTATTGGTCAAAGCTAAATTTAAGAAGCGATACAGGGAGTAATTAATATGCATTTTTTTTAAAGATTAATTGTAAATAACATCGCCCACAATGCTAACACTGTAGAGAGTGCGTAAAAAGAAAATAATGATGCGGTAATCCACGGATCTTTTGTTCCGGCTCGTGTACTGGAATGGTTCCTGGGGAACATCTTGCACTTGCTTAAACTTAACAATAGTAAAACAGCTGTCAAAAGGTCAATGACATTGGGAAGTCAGTGCAAATTTTGAAGCAAAACATACGGGACGCAAAAAATGCTATAGTTTTTTATGTGTAGTCTTTGTGTGGTGCATAGAGGCACCTCAATTTCACTTACAATTAGTACAAAGAAACTATATTTATATCACAATGAGCAGAATATCATAGCAAAGAAAACAAAATATACAATAATTTGTATCTATCAATCTATATATCTGTTTTTACATACCGCTAATATGTATATATATATATATATATATACTGAATAATAAATTAACACGGATTTTCCTTTTGTACCCTACAATTTACGTGAAACCATAGATTACGGTTAATTTTATTCGATTTTCTAACGTTACATTCGCTTTATCGCATATCGCATACGCGATATTATAATGACGTCACCATAGTTGTGGGGTCGATGCTCGAGCCCCTCTACCTGCATTTTTTACTGCATCCCTTCGGGACGCAAACGGTTCTTGAAAGCGAGAGTATTCCGAACATTAACCGTGGATCAAATGTTCTTGATCTTGTATTAATTTCAAATTAAACATTGTTAGTAAAACTGAATAATTTTTGGAAGTTGGTTGGAAGTTTTAAAACCAAATATTGTATCTAAAACGCATAATTGTTTTATTACTTGGCTCGTTTAAATTAAAACGAGTTCAACACGAAATACTCCTATCTCATTTTATTCAAAAGAGCAATAAACACACTAAATTACTGAATTAATATAAAAATATAGAGAGGAAGATAATTTTAATGAATCAGATTAGATTACTCCAAATACTTTAGCAACATTATTTTGAATATATTTACTTTATTTATTAAATTATTAATAAAAAATGTATAGATGTGCAAATATAAGACAAGTAATAAGTGTGAATAATCGTCCCAGTATTCTCTTAATATAAATCTGAATGACGGTCAAAGTGTATTTATATTTTTAACCTGTGGCCATCGCTCTGGTAACATCCTTGTCCCAGAGCCCTACTTGAGCGTTCCCGTTGCGCAAGCAGGTCGCCGATCCCTACAATTGGGCCGAAAATGTGTCAAGTTGAAGCGGGCCATTCACCCTGTGCGTTTACCTCTTTTGTTACAAAACCGTAACGACATTTATGACGTGTATATATCTGCTTTACATTATTAAAGGTTTCTCTTTAATTTTAAACGTAAGCTACAAACTAATCCTTTACTTCTACATCCATATTTTAACGTCTGCTAGTGTTAAGAAAAAAAATGTTACTCTATTAAAGGCTCCTGTATCATTACAATCTATTTATAGCCAGCATTCGCAGACAAACCTCATTCTTTGAGTTTTAAAACGAGTTTCGAGTCCAAGCTCGCTTTATACAAGAGGTTTAAGCAGTCATGTACTTGCTATTCACGAGTTGTTGCCTTCAAGAAAAGAAATAATTGTAATGGTGAGTACGTGAGAAATAAATAATTCATGGCGATCTTTTGAAAAATATTATGGCCAGGCGGCGCGGGCGCATTATACTTGTAGATTCCGGCATGGAACTTATTCCCATCTCATAGTTGGCTATAAAACTTACGCGCGCTAAAGGTCGAATCGTAAGATTTATTGCAGCAAGCATGCGACTACGAGGCTGTTAAAATACTGTAAAATGTATGGTCTGGTGCAGTCTCATTATAAATTATGACTAAATGTGTTTCTAGAGTCATATATCGCTCTAAGTTGCTAAAAATCAACTATTGTATTTGTGTTTTGAGACTTATGTATTCTAAATATATAAAAAAATCCAATTTGATATATAATCTAACTTTTATTTTGAGTTTATCGTGTTTATATTTAGCTGTTTGTAAAAATCTAGTGTTTGTTTATTTTAAGATTATACCTATCTTCCAAGTTTAAAAAAAATATACAGTAAATTAATAACTATAAATATATGAAATAGCTTCATAAGTCTTAATATTTTAATATTACTGAAAACATTATAAGAACAATCGTTATTATCAACATTTTTATAATTTTTATCACAAACAACTGACAACTACCAATAAATTTTGTATGATCCCCAAATAATGTCAACAGCGGGACAAATTATTCAAGCTCGTATAAATTTTTATAAATGTCCATGTTTAATTTCAACACAATACATTCATTGATGCAAAGATAGCACACGTCGCCTATGGCAACGCTCAAAAGCAAGGGATGCTCCCTTCTCAGATCACGAAATTCGGATCGGCGGAAATCCCCCAGTGAACATTTTTTCTAACAAAATACGGTTGTTCCCTCATTATTTAACACCACGTGTCAATTCACATAGGAGCAAAATAGAAAGTCACATATTTTTAGCTAAATACCATCCTCCAAATAATAATCTGGATAAAACTTGAAATTTCAAACCCAATTTCAGCTCCAATTTACTAGATGATACGATCGTCAATGGTTGGAATTAAACTACCCCAGAAAATATTACTTTGGCGAACTTAGTGTATTAAAAGTCGTTGTATCTCTATCTAGAGGATGAGTTGAATTTTGTCCAAACCATTTGGTATAAAAGTTTCTCTCGTCCACACAAACACTTGTTATATCGAAAAACAGAAAAGTTTTAAAATAGAAGTTCAAAGTAACTATATACATACATTGTCATGTGTTCTTCGAAAAATAACACTAATACTATAAGCTAAATATACAATCTTAGCATCTCTGTTAAACATAGTAAGATACAGTTTATATTCGACAACAATCTTCTAAATTAGTAAATGCCTCCTCACGTAGAGGACAATGGTGTACTTTAGGGATTGACACTTACGGTCGTACTGTTAACGCCCAATATCCTATAGCATTTGCGTAAGATGAATGCTTCAACGTGTACAAAAAACTAATCTAAAATGCGACGCGGTCTGCTCGAAGGATAACAAAACAACAAAGCTTATGCAACATCCTGCTCTGACCGCACAGGATGGTTAGATATAAGATTATATATGGCCTGAATTCACATTTAGCCTGTCGTGGCCTTGATTTTTTCCAAACCATCAAAGCTGGCCTCGAGCCGGCAGGTGATTAGATTACATAAACTAAGTTCTTCCCCACTTCCTGCTGGCGCGCTTTGCAGTTGTCGGAGGCTTCTAAGAAAAAGCCGAATTCGCAGGCCGCCCCTATTGTCTTGCTCGTGTTGCTTTCCAAGCTGTACACGCTTAGGTTTTATATCCACTAAATAATCTAGATTATATGGGGTTCATTTTAATCTAAACTAGCTAAAGTATAATACAGATATATTCATATTTTAAATTAAGAGCAATGTTTAGTCGTATCGTCGTAGTTTATATAGTCGTATTGAAAGTCTAAAATATCGATAATTTGTATATTTATTGATATTACTATTTCAGTCTTAAAAAAAGAAATACAATGTAATTTATTTACATGTGTTTCAAAGATATGTTTCGCGTCTACAGTATCTTACAATATTTTAAGTGTAAATAAGAAAAATTAGTAATGTAATGGAGATCCTGCCTTACGGGTGGAGTGGAGTGGAGGACAGCATCAAACTGGTTTGGCCGCACGCGATCCGGCTCCAACGAAGGGGCATGCAACGAATAAAAAGAAACCTAAATGCACCTCTAGGAAACGCTGACCTTGGACGCGAGAAACACGGCACCTGGCGTTTTTATGTGTCCTTCGCAAATTTTGCCAAACATTTAATAGTATTTTTTTGATACTTTATTAGAATATGTCAACCAAACAGATAACTTAAGTACTCGTAGTGTTTATATTTTAGGTAACTTTAAAGAAGTTTCATTCTATTCTACTAATATCATGGGATATGTCATGGTAGTGACAGTGGACCGCTTTCATTGCATTGATATGTCGGTCGTAGTGCTTGCGTAACCGGTGTAGAGTCGTCAGGAAAGTGAATGCAGCATTTCGAGGTCGCATAGAAAGTTGATATCGCGCCCGTTCGCTGCTGTTGTCGGCAAAGACACTTCTTCACAAAGCTCCTTATATGCATATTTTGAATTCACAATTTACATTCAGAGTTTGTCTAAAATCTCCTGGTAAACAGTCAACTAGACAAGAAATATGTACCCTAAACCTATAACCTAAACCGTGAAGCTGAAAATATTTGTAATGCATTATTGGCTTTTTGCACTCCTTCTCCATATAGACTTTACGTATGTCAAAGTTCATATCTCCGTCCACATAATTTATGTAAAAATATTTTTTGATAGAAAATGTTGTGTCCTTCACATATTAAAAACAATGATGATGACTATGATGTTAGGCACCAACCACCTGCTTATATTAAATGGTAATATATAAAATAATACAGATACTTTTAAAATATTGTTGCACACTAAGAGACCGACTCAGAATCCTTTGAAATTGCACTAAAGAATAAAAAATAAAATGAAAGAATGTCAAGGAGTTTTGCACAAAAAGTTACACGTGCCGGCCAGCCCAATCGCTCTGGGCTATTGAAATTTTGACCATGGCCGCTTGGCCCGACTCAGACATAATAGAACATCAATTCCTCCTGCCTTCTCGGATAAGACAAGAAGATTTCAGACCAAATGCGGAAGAAACAAGCTTATTTTTATATCGAAACGTGTTACCGGTTACTTTACAAAAAAAATATTAGGCATATATTTACTGTATGTCATATATAAATTATAATAATTTGTAAATCATTCATTTAACTGTCTTACTCTATTATCTATTAATCCTATATATATATTACGCAATAAAACACAATAATATCTCCTTTGACGCTTAAAATGCTGTAGTACATTTGCTCTAAGAATGTTTGTATGGCAGATACCTTCTTTGTCAAGTTTGTGCATATATTTTATACCTACAAGACAAAACTTTTACAATATATTGGATTCACTGGATCTTTTTTCAACATTATTTATACTTCACGTTGTCCTCATTTGTATTGAAACTTTATCCTTAAGGAATGTTTAATGTGTTTTTTATAAAATTAAGAATTTGTCTCTTTTATTATTACTGTTGATATTTAAACGTAATTGTTTTTGACGAATTTAGTAAAAGCTTTTTAAAATTGCTCTCGTGTTCCATTAATGTTTTATTCTCGAGTGTTGGATTAGAAGTAAGGAAGGCGAGGTTTGTTATCTGTAGAGTCTCACATCAAGTGTGCCGCTTATCTCCCCATATGTTTGATCAGGTGCCCGAGTGAAGAATACTAACACTAACTGCGATTCGTCTAACGCTGAAGACGCTACTCTATTCAAGGTCTTCGATCATTGTTTGACCATGATAAGGGGATCCGATTTCGCCTATATTGAATTATGTAATATGGCTTCCATTCAAATATTACGGACCGTTTGAAAATTGTGTATATATATATTACACTAAAATGAATTGATATATAGTTAAAAATTAACTCCCAACTTTTTATATTTGAATAAATACCTTAATAGTTTAATTTAAACCACTAAAGAAAATAAAATGCCATTTGTTCGACGATATAAAAAAAATATATTTTTGTAGTTTTTCTGTTTATTTTAGAGCTAAAAATTTAATCAGATTACTGCTGACGACGGATGTAAAATGAATAACGTCGGATTTACTGACGACGTTTGAAAGGCCGTTGGAAGGACGTTGAAAGGGTAGATATCGTATATTTCAATAATATTCTATACTATTTTTGTCTATTTAAGTTTTCAAATACTACAATACTTTTCTGTTTAAACAGAAACAACTATTTAAACAGCTAATTGTTCTGTTATTAACGTCTTGCTGACTCGATAGATCTGAGCTCGATAACTCGATTAATCAATTAATCAACTCGATTTGATTTTGCTGTGCCGTATTTTTAACATTGTCCATTGTAAAATTAAAAAAAGAAAGATAAATGATAAAGTCGTTCCTAACTTATAGCGTGACCAACGGAAACAGGAATGCGCTTTAGCATACAATTACTTATACTTTACTAAATACAGTATTTTTTATAAACTTTTAAATAATGTAGAGAAAGTATTAAATATATTATAATTTTATACTCATTTAACGGCGTAAAAGGCGCGCGCGCATGATTACAAAATTCCCTGTCTTTCACTTAAGGAAACTTTCCTTACACTTCTTAGAATTATAGGAGGATATTAAGACTCGCTACGTCCTCCGGCCAAATTATGGCCATATGACGTCACCCTCTAGGGATTCTTGGATCTTGGTTTGACATTGCCAATGAACGGGCAAAGAGGTCTACAAAAAAACTGTTACATATTAAGGTTGATTACTTAACATACAGCATTTTAAAATTATATGTCATTAGGTTTATTTTTATTTTTCATTATTTTCATTTTCGTTGAATTAAAACATGATTCATTTCTTTTATAATATTTCTTTCATAATTATATTATTATTTAAAGTCATTTATAAAGTCATATTCAGTTAATTATATACATATATTATATGTATGTTGAGACCATCGTCGTCTATTGGTTACAATACAACATTGATATGTAATAAAAATGTAAAGATTTTATTTTATTTTTCTGTTTGTCTGTACATTCGTGCACGCAAATGTCAGAAATGACTTAACCGATTTAAATGCAGTTTTGAATATTGTATTTTGGTAAAATTTCGTAAATATTTAGTTATTTTATTTCAATGGGTTCATGTATAAAATAGCAACAACAATTTTAATAATTAATTTTACTAAAATTTGTGATTTAAATGGGAACGCGGGCGAGTGACGCAACAAAATAGTTACTTACAGTCGTGTAGTGTATGCAGGTGAAACCGAGAGCGGGTCGCTAGTTATAAATACATTTGTTAAATGTATTTTTAATTTAGTAACATATAATATAATCGCTTAAGTAGGCCTAAGTTATTGTTGTTGTGTTGTCCTGCTATTATATATTTCGATATCAAATTAAGATATAATAAAAAAACAGCACGGTATATTTGTCATAGTAAATAATACCATTAGCATGTGTAATTCTAGTACATAAGTATTGGTATTGATTTTAATTACGTAATTGCGACATTATTTCACGCTTATGACTCATTTTATTGTATATATTAATATTAGTACATAGAATAGAACAGAGATAAAATCATTGAAATATGTTGATATATTTTGGATCCGTAGCAATCAATTTGACCAAATTGTAGTTTATTTTTAACAAGCATTGTATTATTTTTTTTTGTAGATTACATGATATTTTTTATAGCTTTATGTTGATGTAAATTGTAGTTTTATGTTTGTAAAACATTATATATTCGAACAAATTACAAAATGGTATAATTCCTTTTTTAAGCGAGTTATAGCAAATTAATATTTCTATATTAAATATATGTTGCTAAATTATTATGAAATTATTTACTACATTAAGAACCTATCATGTATTTATAATTAAAATAATAACATTCCATAGAGTGGCGGTCTATTGTATTAGATATCATTGAAGTATTCAGTTGGGTAGCAGTGCGGAAATAAAAATCTTTTATCACGGATCCACAGTCGCAACTCAGAACTAATTATGCTCTCTAATGAAAAAAACGTACTCAATTCCCATGACTAGAAGCTCGCAAAGGTAGCAATGTGGAAACACAATTAATTGTTATAGCATATAACATTTATTCGCAAGAGTATACTAGGTACCTATATTACTATATTTATAGTTCTGTTGGTTACATTAGATTTTTTTATTTTTTATTTCGATAACAACATCGACAGGCTTATAGTATCGCGTGACTTTTTTTTTACATTTCATTTAATCGGCGTTTATGCCCAAAAGTATAGATCAATGAAACCTTTTTATTACTTATTAATTTAATTTTGAAGGAATTGTATCAAAAGACAGCACTTATTTCAGAAAACAGAATAACTGAAGAAGCACATGACGTTGGCCTAAATATTGAAACTTAAAACCTAAAAGAAAATTTTAATTCAATTAGTAAACAGTAACAATAGATTTGTCAATGTACACGCAAATAACATTCCAATAAGTTTTTTCGGATGGCAATTACTTAGTAGCAAGCAACAGACCTTTGCATTATAACCATTGAATCTAAAAAAATATTCTGCACCTGAATAACTGCAACATGTAGATTCAACATTTAAAGTAGTAGTTTAGATATATTTTTAATTAACTTTAAAAGTATAGAAGGAAGTAATTAAATCGCGAACTGACGTTATTTTAATATTGCTAGTGAGAAAATAGTTTGTGCTTGCGCAGTCATTCGGCAGTTTTATTTTGAAAGTACCTAAATTATAAATACTCACAACATTATGAGTTTGAACAAAAATAAAATGTTAGAATTAGCTTTGCAATTACTGCAATAGCGATATATGACACAAGACTGATGCAGATGTTACAGCCACTTACTTTAATTTATATGTTTTATAGTCTGTGTATGTACTGTCCGATTTAATTGAGAGACAAGCTATTTTATTATAATTGTACCTAGCGTCTTTTGTGAGCGCAAACCGACAATGATTTCCTACTTGCGACCTTGATCATGGCAGACCTTGAATCGAGAATTTGTTCAACTCCGAGCGAGCAATGTTCTACAGTGCTGCGTTCACTAAACTTTGAGATTACGTCACTCTATATTTTGATAGGTACACTGACTGGACGAGTAGCTTCCGTCAAATGGACTGTTCGGATTTTACCTGTGTTTATTAAAAACACTACGCAGCTAATGTTCGACTTATTTTATTTTATTTTATTTTTAAACTACTTTAAAATAATATAGACCATTGAACTTCTCATCGTTAATGAAAAAAAAAAGCATTTAGTTTATCGGGTTATTTTATTGCATTCAATTTATTGCCAATCTTCTTTGATACTAATGAGATGGTTCTTGTCAGTGATTAATAGTCGCTCTTTGAATGTTTTCTGCATACTTAGATTTTATCGAATACTAAAAGTTTTATCCTGTTAATTATTGAAGATGTATGTAAAATAATTTTTAATTTTCTTTTCAAGAAAATTACCATATCTTATAAATTCTGGAAAAATCATATGGCTACGCGTATATACACAAAATTTGTCACGTGACAAATTTACTGTGAGACACATTGATAATGTCCATCAACATTAGACGGCAAAAAAAAACAATGTAACTCAATTATAATACTTCTGGTTTGTTATAAGTAAACCTTAATTTCTTTTAAAATATACTTAGTTACATCGTAAAAAACAGCGTTCTGCGAATCAACTGTTGCAAATTGCAATGTAATGGTATTGAGATGGAAATTCGTGATTTCACAAAGAAACTAAATTCAAAGTATAATTACATACTATATATAAAAAAACTATCTTATAAAACATATGGCATACCGTTCATGTTATTTCGTACATAATTAATTATTCCAAAAACACATTATCGCTTCAATAGATAATTTTGTGTATTTTATTTCAGAAACACTTGCTATATATGAGAAGATTAATTTTGCAATATACGAGTAATATCTGACAGAAATTATTTTACACGGCCAAATACTGTAAACGCGTAATGTACGTACGTACATACGTACATTCAACTTATTAAGTTACTGATAATGTGTAAGAAAAGTTCAAGTTCATTTTATTCTTTACGGACTGTACAAACATTAGAAATCACCAAATTATTTCTAGATCCTTCGATTTGCTTGCAGCCAATGGAAAAGAGCGTTACTTTTTTATTGACCGACCGACACGAAACGATTCTTCAATATTGCACGATGTCATATTTATTTACGCGTAGTTATCAGCTTATTTGTGCTCCGTCAATGTCACCGAGTTGCTGCGAGGGCAATGAACGCTATATCTGTAAACATATAGACCAAATTATGTATGGAAGCGTTGCTTCATATCCATTCTCACATACAATCTTATCCTAAACTATATAAACGTTCTAACGATTTTGGACAGCTACTTCCATTAATCATATACCGCGTTCTGCACTAATTTAAGACTTTACTTTTGGCTGTGGAACTTGCAAACTATAACAAAATACACCGCATAATCACTCAGTCAGAAGGGGATCACAATTATAATTTCAAATGCTGAACATTTTATGTTAAATATTCAACTTCATTACCTTGACCTTTTAGATAAGCTACAAAATAATGTCGTTCCAATTTTTTATAGGTTTTAAAAATTTTCATTCTTTACGTCAGCGATATCTCCAACTGTATAATTATATAGAACTGCTGATAAAAAGTGAATTATAAATCATTGCCCTTGCTCTTTATCAACAATTATGCCTCCGTATTTATCTCTAATATAATAAATGACGAATGCTTGCGGAATCTATCATGGGCTTAAATTTTTGTTCTGAGTTACGATGCCGTAAATTTTATTTGAAATTCAAAAGTATAAACAGTTGAATACCTATTTAATTTTGAAATATTATTTCAATTGGCCATTTCCGACTTGGTGTGAGAAAAAATTTGCATGCTCTATGAATTTAGTAATATTTGGAATAGATGTCTCGAAACATTTATTTTACATGAATAATAGATATTCTAAGAGGCTTACAATAACTTTTTTACCTTTCTAAGACACCACGTGCCGCGGTGGAGCGAAACGACGAGGGCTGTGTGTACTGGGTCATGGCGTGCGCTTGCGCAACTATGACCGTTTTCTCTACTAAGATGAACATTTAGCGTCACAGATTTTAACATTTAGATACGTTGACCGATTTCACAACCATTTAATAATCGTGATTCACCTTATCTTCAATTCTA
Source organism: Podotricha telesiphe (assembly GCA_038994665.1). Classification (NCBI taxonomy): domain Eukaryota; kingdom Metazoa; phylum Arthropoda; class Insecta; order Lepidoptera; family Nymphalidae; genus Podotricha; species Podotricha telesiphe. The sequence continues at coordinate 373,227 of JAOYRR010000158.1, forward strand.
AAAGTCTTTATGGGGATTTCTACTGCTGACTAAGTCTTTACCAATCGACTTATTATAATAGTGGGCCCGATACTTATGGAAATATTTTAATACTTAAGTTATGATAAAAAAAATATCAAAAAAAGATCAACACGTGATTTTTATCTCGTATTTTTGTAATGGCATACATGCTTTAACCGTCAAAATTTGTACAAATATAATATATTATCATATAACACTTTGAAATTACTTGTTCTTATGAAGTGGATATTAGAACTATTTATACATATTTTTTATAAAATATCGATAGAAAATATTTCAATTTACTTCGAAAATAGATATAAACCACAAACAATTTTATAAAACGAATCGTTAAGTAATTTTAGAGCAATCTCAATGTTTATGTGGCCTCAATGTTACATCAATACGTCTTTGGTACCGTTACGGCCCTTGTGAAACCGACCATATTCGGAACACCATGAAGAAATTCGTGCATTTTACTATTTTATAATTTAACGGAACGTATAAGTTAGGTTTGCATCGCCCTACCTACAATATTGTAGGCAAGGCGAGGCAAACCTAACTTATACGTCCAGAAATACTGTACCCTTATTTTTTTTTATATTATTGAATAGTTGATATTTTTGTAATAAGACTTTAAAGAGAAGAGATTTTTTAAGAAAATAAATTAATATATTTTTATTCCTTGCAGCCTTTATTTGACTGACCGCTATATTGTACAAGACGTACTCGTATAGGTATATACAATAGATAGGTGTCATTCACACCCAACTGTAATCTTCATGTGCGAGCGTCGTTAAAAGTGTCCACACTATCACATAACGTCTTGAAGAGCTATAAAAAATCATTAGAGATGGAACTATTCTTCGTCAATGTAATATTCGTAAATATTAATAGTTTATATACGAAAAAGTTTTTTTTTGTTATTATTATATTTGTTTCTAGGTAACATAGCTGTTACAAATGTATCGTATTATATAAAATTATATAGTTTTATCATTGATTCGTACAATGCCACCTTGGCGCACTTTGGTCGTATCAAGGTATCTAGAGTAAGCGATCGTAGACTCACGAAACCTTCCATTTTGTGAGTTTTCTATTAGTCTAGGAATATGTTAAAAATACCTGACACATAATTGAAGGAGAATAATTTAAAATTTTAATAAGAATGCATGCACAATTGCTAATATTTAGGTAAATTATTTTGCTTATTTGTCTGACAGGCAGCCGGCAGAGCTATTTAAGTATTCTATACAGGTGCTAGGGGCGGCGCAGGTGTCGCATTGTCGACTGCATAGTATGACCTTTGCATAAGAAGTACAGTTTTGCACCGTAATACAAATTGTGCAAAGTGAGTACTTTATGTAAATATAAGTGAATAAACTCATATTTTCTAGTAGATTTTTTGTTAAATTAGAATTTCCATATGTATTTTGCCAATATGTAAACGTCTTAGAAAGACTTTCATTATTAGATATGCATAAATTTCTGAAATTGTCTTTTCATCGTCCTATACGATTTTGTTTCTAGTTTAGCCTATGTAATATAATATTTATTTATTTTATATTTTTACCAGTAAATTTTTTTACGTATATCGTGCCTGAATATCAGTCCGAAGACAAATAATAAAACTATTCCATGCAACAATATAAAAAGAAAACATTGTATAAATAAAACAATTGTTTTCAATTCATTATGTAAAATGATATAAGTACATATAACATTTTATATAAACACATTAATGAATAAGAAACATTGTATTTCACCGCGATTTTCTATAATTCATATTTCATAATATATTTAAGTTTGTCTTTCCTTACATAAGATCATATTCACACAAGTATATAATAGGCTAATTATTTTTAGTTTAACAATTTCAATTCCCATTTCACGTATAAATAAGTGTGTAGGCATTATCAGATGGCAATGCGTCCTTATCACGAAAAGTAGACCAAGGGCTTGCGATAACAAGGTAAATTTAGACGGCAAAGCGTTAACACTGTTTTTGTGTGAGTAGCTCTAGCTATATGTTTTCATGTGTACTAAATGCAATTATTATTTATTTATAACGTATATTAAAGTTTTATAATAACATTTTTCTATTCTATTTAAAAAAAATAAAAATATGGATGATGGTAATGTTTGTATCCACATCTTATTCTGGGTAATATTTAAATTTGTTGTACAGACGTTGTAGACATTGTGTTGCCCTGTTTAGCAACACTTAACAAGCAGTCTCCAAAATGGAAGGAAACTGAAATTCGCGTCATGCGTCTCCATGTGTCAGAAAAACACGAAAGTTATAAAAAATAGACAATAGTCCTTGACATTTTAAACCAAGACTAAAGTGGATATTTTAAATGCATATACGTTAAATAAAAATCACTTTTCGATAAATAATGTGATTAATTTAAGGGGAAAAAATTTTGATTATAAATTGTCGTAATAATTTTATCTGCCAGAGTTTAATTGGTAAAACCATCATAAATTCGTCTCTTGTAGTATATAACTCATAACTTACATCATTTATACTTTAAAATTTTTTTCATTGCATATAAGTATTATTTAAAGCTGACAACACTCACGAAGGTCGCAATTTTAAGAGTCAAATATGTTTATGACGGAACTATTGAAGTAAGAAATTAAAAAGGTTTAGTTTTAAACCAACTTAAAACAGTTCAAGGTATCATAATTCGTATATGAATGTATTTATACTTATACTGTTTATGTATTTTAAACTCATTTTGTAATTACCTTAATATAAAAATATATATAATTTGAGTATAACATTTTTTTTACAAAACGTATCAAAAATTGAACGGTATTCGAACCCGCGCCTCTTGGAAACCGAAGACATTCTACATCCGGCTACGTCGAAATTCTTATACACTTATTACAATTATCAATTATTTTTATTACTAATTATTTTGTTGTTAGCATCTCTGTAAAGATTTTTACAAATTTCTGCTATCCAGAGATTATTCAACGAACAATCGTTTACAATATATTTCAAAATTCCCTACATGTGCACTTTAAAAAATAATCAAAAATATAGTTAGAACAAAAAATTGCAAAATACAGGCATATATGAATCAAATGCAATTAATTGTAAACAAACCTTATCAAAATTTAACAAATCCCCATTCAGTTAATCCAAATATTTTAAAGAAGGTCATGTGATAAGCAAATGCATTCGTTTTCATTGTGTAAAGGTCAACTGATAACGGTATCACGACATCGTGAGTGCGGAAGCATTTACCCAATATTACGTTACCAAGTTACAGACTTACTTGCTGAACAAGATAATTTTTAAAGATACCGTCCTATTTTTGTAGTTAAAATAAACTCCAACAGACAGCTTCAAGGTTGAAGTAGATAAAGCATGATAATTTGGGCCATACATGTCGTACGTCAAAATGGAAGTACGTTCTAAACGGTAGAAAAAACGACTAGATTATTCTTAGGATTATGCTAAAGCGGACCGCAAACTTTGTATTGTATATCATCGGTCTGGCATCTCGCAAAAACTGTAATTTGGAAAATATATGTTCTTTCTTACCGTAGCAGAGATTAAAGGTCATCGTAAGTCTGGTCTAAAAAGGAATGTGCTTTTAAAGTTGACAAATTGTATAAATGACTCTGCAAATAGTCCCATGTTATATGTTTTTTAAATTTTAACGGAACTTATGTGCTTCAAGATACCATTAACGCGTTAAACTACTTTGCTTAATTTTTTAATATGACTTCCGTAGCTCTGTGTAAAGCATATCTCAAACCGGCAAACCGTCGTCTTAAACCGTCGTCTAGAGAAATATCATGTATTTGATCGTTTCTGTATATTATGTATAGAATAGATATTTACTTGTGAAGGTTATTACATTTCAATTTGGACGATTTAATTTGCTATTACTAAAAAGCAGCCGCTTACAACATTATCAAAATTTTCTTCTAGCGTTAACCACACATTTAAACCCATAGATGGTTTATTAAGACGAAGTGCAGTTCTAAGTAATTGCTGCTCCAAACGGCGGGGTGTTGCCAAGCTAATAGAATAATGGTCCACAGCCTTGTCCCCGTTCGCTGACCCACTTGCATGTCCTGAACAGGATGTATGTGTCTTTTTATATCCCCTTATTACAGTTATTAAAGTATGGGAAGATGAGATAACAATTGTTTTAGTTTTATATATGTACTCGGAAATATTTTTATGTGTTACATGATTAGTTGCTCTTAGTTGATTTTATTCCATTATTTTATCACTTCTGGTTTGGTTGTGACTGATCATATATCACACTACATGCAACTGCAACGAATTATTATAGTTTGACATTTTCCTGTAGCAATGTAAACATAATATGGATTCGTTACTTACATATTTATAAATAACCCGTAATTATATTTTCCTTTTACGTTACACGTACCAATAATGGCCGTGTTGTCCACGGTGATGGTTTTCGTTATCAGTTGTAATTGTTAAAATGTCATGCGTAGGAAAATATATGCTTTAAACAAACTGTGCGTTCTGTTTCTTATTTATATTAATTGTTATTCACTATTTCAACTTTTTACAGGAAAATATGTTTTTATGTTTTAGTTTAGGCAGTATTATTTTTAATTTATTTATTAAAAAATATCTTAATATTTATTGCAACACGTGCAACTCATAATGTCGCGTCGTACTAACTAATCTAAATCCGTCCTCAGTCCGTCCGTCCGTCTGTCCGTCAATTACTCCCTAATCTAATTCAGTCGTGAGTATATTATTTCATAACCTTTAGTAATTATAAATAGAACGCACTGAAATGCTGGCTCACAATACAGATGCACACGCGACACGCTGGTTGCTGAGTCAGGCGTGGCGGGTCAAGGCCGCCTGACCCGATGACCCGGTTCCTCTGCCCTCAATAGGATTTCGCCAGTGGCTACTAGGCGAATTATACAACACTTACAACTCACATTCTAGTAAATATCAATCAATGTTGTAACTGGCAATCATTTAAATAGGCATAGTATATAAATCGTCACATGTGTGTTTCTAGTATATCTATAGTTGGGAATGGCTGCTTTGATATATATTCTTTTAATAAATAACCTATGTTATGAATTGTTAAACAAGTATTTAAATGCTAAAATGTAGTAATAAAATGAGCTAAGAAAGTGATTGCTAAAATTTTTATTATTTGACATTTAATTAAAAACTAATGAACCAATTAACCAATTACATATATCTTTTTTGCCATCAATATAAAATCTTGTTTCACGTAATAACACTTTACTTGACCTATTTACCATACCGACTTCGATCTTTCGCTTCCCCAGGTGACTGGAGCGCCAATTATATCGTTTGATTTATATTTCCGGTCTAATTTGCGCTGTATAAACTATTTGAAGTTCATAATAAATATTTATAATAATGAGGCTGATGTAACGAAGTGTTTTAATAATTTACCAAAAAATATTTCGATAATTTTAAATTTTAACTGATTTATTACATATATATGAAATAAATATTTTTTTTTTGAACTTATTACTATATATAATAATGTTAAAGGACACGCAATAACAGCTAATAATAATAATTATATAATAATATAATTTATGTGAACTGCTTGTAATAATGCGAAAGATGAATACAGATCAATATATAAATATATATATATATATATAAAATATATAAGCTCTATATAAAACCAAATTCAATCGCTAGTTATAAATTTTACACACTACGAATCAGGAATGTCGAAGAAGTACACTTGACTGGTATATCTCAGTGTACCATAGAAAAAAAAACAGAATGACTGCTTATCTTTAAAAAGAGATAGAACAGAATTTATATTAAATATGTTATCCAAATTATGCAGATAAAATTAATCAGGAACTTCTAGAGAAACTAGTTACAGATAGAATTTCATAATTTGTGTATTTATAACCGGAAAGGCTTCATTAAATTATAAAATGGTAATATAATTTAAATTAATCAGTACGTGATAGCATAGCTATGTCGGAGCCACAAAAGTTTGTATTACTTTTTATTGAGATTTCAAATTACCTAATCAAACTATTTTTGTATATTAATAATTAAATTTTATTCACTTGTCGTTTAGTTGTGGATTTTTGTTATATTTTATATACACAAAGAATAAAATTGTGAATATGGCAAGAAAATGCAAGCATCACTTATAAATCTGTATCTGCTCAACTTCGATTCTTAAATGTGTTTGAAACCACAAAAATGTATTGTTACATATATTACATAAAAAATATTTTAATATTTTACGAGGTTACCGTAAACGATAAGCGCGCAACAATTTTCCATATCAAAAAGAAACCTACCTATATGCGTGACAAAATATTAATGTTTCATCTAAAAATGGTGGAATAGTTTCGATTCAACACGCTATCATATTCGACGAGCATTCCTCGTCTTGGCACATTGTATTACGTAAGCGGGCAACGGCAAACGGCAAACGTTGGCCTGACGCTTTTCAAGGGCATGTCCACTGGTGCAGTGTAGCCGAGTGGTTTGCGCTGGTGACAGGAGCGAAACCGTTGTCGTCACACCGATACCAGTGCATACCGTAGATAACAAGTAATGTGTTTACTTACTAAATATTGTAGCCTAAATATTGTAGAGTCATGTGGAATTGTCTTCAGTTCATTGTATCATTTTAGAAGATTAATAATCAAATCTTTTACAAATAATCTTTTTAAATATTTTACATAGTTGCCATTTCTGCTAAGAGACTGTGCGATATATATATGTTTTTAACATTTTTTAAAGTGTTATTCGCACACTAAGGAAATTGAAAAATACATGTTTAGAATACGTATAAATTTTTAACGCAACGGGATTTGAACCCGCGCCTCTTGAACACGATTTATGAACGGCTTTCAAGAGTAGCGCGGGTTCAAATCCCGCTGCGTTAAAATTTTTATACGTTTTCTAAATATGTCTTAGATGATAGATAGATGTGCGATATTCGATCCCGCCGCCATTTAAATTGAACTAAATATATATATATAAGTTCTTAGTAGGCTAACCTCTTAATCTTAATGGGGGAGACGCAACTTGTTAAAAAAAACATAAAATCATATTATAGGTACTATGTATAAAGTTGGTTGTTTTTATATTATAAAATTATCTCTTAAAAAACTTTTTATATTGTTACTTTCGCACATTGAATTAATTGTACAGTAAAGGCTAGATAAACATTATCTTGCAGAGGATGGTTGAGAATTAAAATACGACAGCCATTAAACATGAATAAAGTGCGTGGGTACGTGAAATATTAATAATAATCCTTGCTTATTAGTGAATCGTTTCTTCCCACTCGCTAACCATAACAAAGGTGGTCATTGCAAATAAAAAATCTCTGTCTTAATGGCACTGTAGTTGCGATTCATTTTCTTAAGTTAGTAACTATAGCGTCATTAATTTAAACCAAAAAAATCTTTTTTTTTATTAATTTCATCATATGTAATGTAAATGAATACACATAATATATATAATATTTTCACTATTATTACACATTTTTGATATGAAACTATTTTAACCGGCTTAATCGCGTATAATTTTGGTATTCGAATATACATTTTAGCACCCGACGTTTCGAACACTTTACAGTAGTCCGTGGTCACAGGTAGAAACGTCGGGTTCTAATATGTATTTTCGAATACCAAAATTATACGCGATTAATCCGGTTAAAATAGTTTCATTTCAAAAATAAATACACCCTTTTTTATATTTACTAGTAATAGTCTAAATCCTTATAAAACTTGTTTATGTTTAGTTTACGGGCAGTAACAGCAAAGATGTAAAGTCAATGATTTACAGTCGCGGAAGTAATTTAGTACGGGAAGACAACGAGGACGTATAAAATGTTGTCTTAATATTGCTTGATAGATTGCTAAAATTATTACTCGTGTGAATTAGACTTACGACTGATGTTTAAACATATTTTATAACGCATTCTGTTATCCGTTTTATAATTTTTATGTAGATTAGTAGGTACACGAAATTGTATAAGCTAAATTATTTATGAGAATTTTAGAACATGTCTATTGTAAATGTACTTTTGGAAACCTTACAAATTACTTTGCTAAACAAAATGTCACGCATATAAGTATTTATTCAAGGAAAATATAATGATTAATTATCTGTACATAATGTTAAAAACGTATAAACATAACGCAATATGTTATTTGTACGTGTAAATACTTTATAAAGAATGAATTAAAAAAGTTCAATGCATTAACGTAGCTATTTTAATGGGCTTGTACGTGAACCATAACTGCCACATGCCATAAAATAAAAAGAAAGATAAAGATAGAATAAAATAGAAGGTGTAATTAAGGCGACAGTGACCGTTGAAATGTCAGGCTTAATGTGCGGCATAAAATGAGTAAAAACTACTTACATGTGTTTTAAAGACGTGATCCGAAGCTTTGGAGTCCGAAGCTTTTACGTGACACGGCGGCTGCAAAGGCAGGTTAAGTGCTAATTTTTATATATAATTTTATCTGAATATACGAAATGCATTGTCATGACAGCCTTACAACATGATTGGAGCTTGTGTCTTGTGACATTTCACTTATATTGATGACAGATTCAAATTTCAAATAACATAATTATTGCTGCATAATTAGGACCTCTTTTCTCTATTTTCAATTAAAAAACGGATCCAATATGCCGCTGTCAAGATATATATTGTAACGTCAAACGATACACTGAGCACAGATAAAAAATATCAAAAACTGACTTTTTCTCTGTACTATTATCTTGATCTCGATACTGGGATGGGGTCTTGGAAACGATTTACGGGTCTTTAATAAAGGGCAACACTCGTTACGTTCCGCTATAGTCAATTGTGTTCAATAATTAAGAGTCAAAAGGTCATAACATGCTCTTTCTTTGCAGCGGTAATTATAGGTCTTGCGTGCAGTAAACCATCGATGACATATAAAACTATTTTAATATTGTGTATATGTATTATATTATTTGTGGTTTTTTAGTTCCTCGTTCTTGTATTAAATATAACTAAAAAGTTCCAAAAAATAATGCTTAGGATAACATATTTTATTTGAGGTTAAGTAGTAAAATTCTCACATTATACTTGCCTATAGCCGTGGACGGAGTTTAAACAAGTGTACATAGGCGACACTGCAGTCAGCGTAGTTATTCAACTTTTATTCACAGCAAACAATGGACTTGCCGGTAGAAATGCTGGTTATGTCGACGTCCTTCGATCATGGCAACAAGTTACGACGCAATAAATTTAATATAGCAATTGCCAACCCCGCAAGTTATTCCATACTCACACACACTTTAGTAATACGATCTAAGTTTTTGAACTCTGGAAGCTATTTTCATACTTGTCGTGTTGTTTGCTGGAATATTTTATCGCCAAGCAATGTAGGGTGCTCGTGTAGGTTTGTTCGTACGTGACTTTAGCTTAATAAAGTTGTTTCTGATTGTGTTAGTATTTCTGCCCATAATTGAGGCTTATTTATTCTTGCCAATGTTGCGTTTTACTTAATATTACTCAATTTAAATATATTAAAAATTGGAATTAGGTGAAGGGATTCTACCTTCTTTAGAATGTATATCCCGTTTGTTATATGGTTTCCAGTATTCACCTATTACATATTTAGTACATAGAAGCAATGTTGGCAATAGTCCAGCTATAGATCTAGGACAAACGCTAGTATACGTGTCTATATGAACCGTTGTTGGCAAACTCCCTTACAGGCTATGGGAAATTTACAAGGCTCAAATATCATACGTATCAAGAATGTATTTGAGATAAAAATAACATATAAAATATAATTTATTTTTTTTTGTTTTAAATTGAGTATTATATGTATGTTATCATAGTTTTTTTTATTACTACTACTACTAGCTATATAAGGCGTAGACTTTAAAAGCAATGTTCGTGCGTGCAGTCTCCATTTTAACAAATGTTTATATCAAAATATGTTTTTCTCCTCTCTATTACTAAAAATGGAAAAAATATAAATAACAGTCTCTTAACATACTTCCTAGGAAATATAATACTTACCTATACAATACTAAATTAGGAATACGCGTGAGAATAAAAAAGAAAACCATTGGGATAAAACTATGGAGTTCAAAGATGTGTATATATCAAAAGGAAAAATACTTTGCAACTTAACATATAAACTTTTATATTATATCATTTATACAAAATTTAAATAAACTTAAATAAGTGCAAGATGCGCTGATTAGTTAAAAATATCGAAACAAGGTCCGATATAATATCTCAAACAAGTTCCAAGGTAGAAGTTTTATTAACACATATGTCGTGACCATGCATATCGCATACAAAAATAACCAGTAAATATAAGATTTCAGGCAAGGTTATTATAATATATGCTATATTGAAAATTGAGTTTCTAAGAAAGAATAATATAATAAAGCAATACACTTCGTTGTAATTGTTGAACCAGTAAATTATATTTATATTTTTTTTTTACATTTTTAAAAGTGTTATTCACACGCTTAGAAAATTGAAAAAGACAAGAAGAAGAATTTGAACGCAGCGCGATTTGAACCCGCGCCTCTAGAAAACTGTTCAAGTTAGCGGTCAGAGCCTTGAACAGTTTTCAAGAGGCGCAGGTTGAAATCCTGCTGCGTTCAAATTTTTATACGTTTTCTAAATATGTTTTTTTTTTAAAATTATATTTATGTTAAGTTATTAAGCATGGATGATTTAATGAAAATTAATAACTTAGGTTCAATGTGGAGGTGTGTAGGCGGCTTGTTTGCTTCACAATTTGCATTTACGATTACCTAGGAGACGGAACCTTCTGGCCACCTTCTCATGTTCTTGCTTATTGGTGCTTATTGGCCATGACCATGGCACACAATTAGATATAATTACCTCCAATTTGAGTCACAATCAGTGTTATTCCTGTGACATGACGTCTTACTAACTCTGTGCCCTGTAATTATTTTGTCTTACAAATTAGTTCTCGCTTCTTTACGATCGATGCCAACTTATCTGATAATTTAATATATATATAATGTACCGACTTCATTGAAGGTTTTAATAATGTTTATCTATTTTAATTTGTACATTAATGAACGTTATAACTATATATCTTGAAGTTATAAAAGTAATTTTTATATTTCTTAGTTGTTAATAGTCATAATAATGTTCAAAATTTATAAAAGTTAACGAGCGAAACCTCTAATGCAGTGTAAATATAAAAAAAAGGGAACGCTGTCTAAATGAATATGAACCTGTTAATCTTTTAATTTTATGATTTACAAAGATGAATTTTATTAGTAGTTGAAATTAAATGTACACATGTATGACAATATCAACACATCTGGACAATATATTGGTCTAAATAAAAACTATGATCCTCTATACTATACTACAACACAGATGTACAAATTATGTTATTTGTTTAAATTATTAAACGTTATTATTTTGTCTAATTGCAAAGTTGGCAGAGCAACAGCAAACGACGCAAGTTGTCAATTCGTTTCAATAATAAACTCTTAAACTTGACTTTTGGCAAAATCCCCTAACTCCTAGAAGAAGTCAACGCTTCCTCTGACAGCCGACACGGTACATGTCAAAGAAATAAATAGATAAATACTTTTACAGAGTAAAAATATAAAAAAATGTTCTTTTACACATTGTTCCGCTGTGATCATGAGAAATGACTATCCGCCTACTGTTTTGCTAATTTCTCCTTTGACATGCAAAATAAAGAGTCACATTTAATTTTATATTAATATTAAAATATCGCATGCTGTTGAACTTTGTAATATTTTAATTAGAATTTGAATTGAAAACATTTTTATACTAGAACAACAAGTATCAAAAGTTTTGTTTCTCTAAAATTATAATTATATGTAGTTAAATATGTATGGTATCATACACACGAAGCTTTTACTTAGTAACAAGGATGTTCCAATTCTATGGCATATTCAACACTCAGTAGAGGGTTCTACTGAGGACAATGCATTACGCAACTCATGTTGCAGTGTACGGTAGGCTAAAAAAGTTTGTTCTTGTTATGAGTTTTGCATGGTAAATGCAATGTATTAAGAGCTACAAGTGTGCCTCTGTGCGATTGTATCTGTAGTCGAATCACGTGTAACGTACAACGGTCGTCGCAGTGCTTCGCTGTTGACCTATTTGCGTCTAGTTTGTTCTTTTAGAATTCAAATAGCTACTACTCGTTTAAAAAAATTAAAATATTTTATTTTATATTTTGCATTGTAAAAAGAATTTAACGTAGAGCCGATCTTTTACTAGATATTTATTCTTTAACTTATACATTTTAAATTTTGATACTTTTGTCATCAAGTTGTCATCTCAAAACATTTTGACACAGCAAGAAGACGAAAACTTTTTAATACAATTGTTGAAAATTTCCATCCTGATCTTATATGAGAAGAAATAAATATAAAACTTTTCACTTTGTTTGTATTAATGCTAAATTATTGAAGCAACAACAACATTTCACAAAATATTATAATTATTATTTAATACTATAATAACTATTTGGATATTATATTACAACAAATAATTATTTATTCTTGTTGTAATTATATACATATGAATATGACAACGAAGAAGAAAGAATACAGAACTTTCGAGTAAAAGAAAATCTGCAAATTTTCGCTGAGCACTAAAGTTCATGTAACTTTTAGTCGTAATATAGTAATTATGTAACGCACGACACGCGAGTTCGCTTGAATAATGAAACACTTCGTTACCAGGTCACAATTGTGCACGTGACATCGGCTACAGTCAAGTGCATACAAGTCAACGAACAGGATCCTAGCATTGCGTATGCAATGGATGCCCTGACTTCCTCTAGCTGTACCTAATGGCTCCTGGCCAGAGTCATTACACGGCCTACTATGTCTCGCTGGAAATTCCAACATTTGATCACCGAAACAAAGACACATCTTAAATAAACAATGAGATGATAATTATCGACATTAACGTCAATGTCGAACAGTAATTAAAGGACTGCTGCAATCATCGTATCGGTATCGGTTTCCATAGGTGCGGTCGGCTTATTATTCAGTTATAAAGCGTGACGAATAGTCGGTACTATGCAGGCATTTAAGACTATGCAGCCGGCGTGTTAACCCTGCCATTATCTTTTAATACCATCGTCGTTATTATTCGCTACATTTTTTTTGCGCTGGCAGCGAGGCGCGGCAAGCTCCGCGAGCCGCCGACACGAGTTTGATAACCCGGAGACCTTGGTCTTAATTGCGCTTCAGCAGACCATTCCGCCGAGTCCACTTTTTATACGCCTGCATCACTAGTAAAAACACGACAACGGCTACCCACCCGGCTTAAAAAGGTGCGACAACTTAAGGAAAATTTTAACCGGCTCGCCGCTTATATAAACTTGCCGAGTAACTTGCAACTTGCAAGTGTGCTCTAGCACTCTATGAATAAACAAGCTACGCTTAATTAACGCAAAAGTAAATTGGTCGGAAACAAAAAAATGATATCTATAATATGTTATCTGTGATTAAAATGTAGGATAAATGTACATTTATAAAACACAAAATGTACTTCTTAGTGACTGTAAATACCAGATATATTTTAGATTTTCTTATATTGCTATTATAAAACTATTCAAAATAATATTTTTCAATTAACTTCAATTACTCTAGTAAATAAAAAGCTAGAAATATTTACAACACACCAATTTCACTTTCCTTGCTCCACTACTACGGTCTACCGTATAGCCTAGACTAAAACAAGGACTAAAGATGTCAAGTAATTTTAGTGTAGTATATATATGTTTTGCCTTTTTTGTTACAGGTAAGGGACGAGCTTATATATTTTGCTAATAAAATAACTGTCGATTTGGAGAGTAAGATGTTATGGATAAGTTTTATTTATTACAATACACTGTTATAACTTTCACACAAAAGGTGAGTTGCCCTGCTCTTAGCTTAGCGAAAAGCTACTGGCCAAACTTTTAGATATAAATCAACTTCAGTCTCGTGGGCAATGTTGTAAAAATTCTTAAATCTTTTCAAGAAACTAAAGTTTGTAATAAAAAATGTTAAAATTTTGTTAGCAGTTGCCTTTAAAAAAAATACTCATTAACTGGTAGTAATCAATGATAAACTAAGCACTGTGATTTTTTTATGTTACTTAATATAATATAAAAAATCGACATGTCTAATTTGAGCAACAATGGAATTATATTGTAATATACCACGTCGTTTACTAATGTAATACTTATGAACGTTATTAATTTATAAACATTTTTTGAAACTTCAATCAAAGAGTAACTTATATTCATTACATTAAGTAACTCAAGTCAATAAAAAAATATATTTTTATTATTATTTTAAAGTGTAATTCACACACTTGGCGCGGGTTTAAATCCCTCTGCGTTCAAATTGTTATACGTTTTCTAAATATATGTTTTTAAAAAATATATATGTTTGATCCACCGCAATAATTTAAGGATTAAAAAGTTATAGAAATTAGAAACATGTCAATAAATTACGAAAAAAAAATATTAAAACAAAACACCGTGAAAATAACACTGGCCATGGCTATCACACAGATATCCTGTTTCCCATAAAGTTGTCAGTGCCGCCTGATGCTGAGATAGCGCTAAAATATTATGGCACTGTTTAATTTATTTAAATTGTACACTTACACCTATTATATCCTATTAAAATGCTTAGAAAACAATAGAATGCTTCTTTTTCTATATCCAAGGCTTAAAGAAATTTAATTTTCCTCAATAATCAGAACAAAATCTCAATAAAAAAGAAGGACCGTCGGATTAATAAATTATTTTTCTCATAAAACTTTTCGCGGATCGTATAGGCTTTCTTGTTTTATTTTAGATTTTACTTGAGTACACTTCTCGTAATTCTCATAATACTTTATTTTAGATTAAAAGCATAAAGTAAGAGGGGAACATGAACCAAGATTTGCCTCACGCACGATTAACCGAAGTCACGACTGTACAAACAACACTGAAATAAAACATCTTTTTGGATATCAAATAAACATTTGTACATTTTATTTTACATTAAACACACATTAGTTTACTCATTTTTATACTATGCGAAATAATAACGACAGCAAATAAATCGCTGGTTACCGCGAGGTCAAGGCATCAGATAAATGTAAGAAAACAACTTTAATTTCATCAAAACAAAACTGAAAGGAGTTTTTTTTAGTTTCTCCAAGAAACGCTTTAAGTGTTCCTTTAAATAGAATAGCAATCAAACAAAGTAACTAATTTTAAAAAGGTATATTATTCCGCCAAATCATCATACGAAAGCGAGTCACGTATTGCCCGTACACACACCATTATGTATTTATCTTGCTGTCATATTACCATAGACGAAATAATAATAATAAAATGGCATCAGAACAATCTGGTAGTGACCGATGATTAATGCCGATATCGTTAACATTGAGAAATCGTCGTAATGATTTCATATAAATCACTGTGGAAATATAAATGATTTAACACCCACGGCAGTGATGGACTCGTGGAAAATGAGGATTTGTAAATTATATGTTGCATGGACGAAAGAGCGTTTGCCGATGAATAGTTTGAATGTCGCGGAAGCTGACTGATGGTAGGCGAGATGCGTGTTTCCAAAACATGGAGGTCAACGCTCCGTGCGGACATGTGACTGTGACGAGAGCATGACGGGCACGTCATATATCTAATCTAATCCACTCGATATTTTGCATGCCATGCATATGCATGCCATGCCAATTTTGCGCTTCGTCTCAACTATTTCACTTATGTTTGAAATTTCGATAATGGATTAAGATTTCATAGATTTATGATAACAAGAGTGCTTTCGTGCAAAAATACTGATAACCTACATGCAATTTGGGTCATTGCGCTATATTTTTTAACGACCTTACCTTAATCGTTTACATCTAGATTGATATAGGCGTGAAAAAAAAAACATTCCACTGGATCATGTATGTTTGAATGTAAAGTTAGTAATGACTATTGAAATATGCGGACGTACTTAGTTTATAATAATGACTACAATCATTAGTTTTTGGTATAATTTCACGCTAATTAAATACTTACTAACACTTTATATTGGTTACTTTAAAATAAATTATAATAATGGGGTAAACCCTTTATTATAATTTATTTTGAAAATTAACTAAATAAATATATTATAGCCTACATATGAATAATTAGTATTTTTAGTTCAATCTATTTGTTTTTTAATTGTCTTCATATCATGTATTTCATTTAAATTAAATAACATAACCTGGATTTACATTTCAATATGCAAAAAATAGCGCTTATTGAATATGAATAACTCAGGCACGTATAATGTTACTAATATATTAATTAATTCATGATATAAAATGTTATTAACAAAAAAGACAGTCAATTATAAAACTTAATTAGTCTTTATTCTTTTAGCTTGAAAAAGCAAACGCTAAAAACAATTCATAAATTATTACAAACACTAATTCAATTATGACTTAATAATTATTAAATAATTTCGTCTAGTTTCATAAAAGCCGCGTAATAAAGAGAGTTGTTTTTATAAAGTGAGGTGGAATCCATTTCATAAATTAAAAGTGATGGTGTTATCGGCGCGCTACATTCTGTCGCCTGGTGAGTTGACTTTCTGTGCCACGGCTGCGCGGCGCGGCGCGTGGGGCGCGCGGGGGGCGTGCGGGGAGGCGAGGGGCGGGGTGCCAGCGGCGCGGGGCCGCGTGACGTCACGCTCGACCGTGGCAGTGAGTAGTGAGAGCGGCCGCATCGTTTGTTCGCTCGCTCTACGTACTTCGTTGACGACGGTCGCGCGCGTGTAACGTGCTTAGATTTCCATTGAACTTCGCGGCAACTTCTTGCGTTTTCGCAAACACCGGTGAAATTGCGAACGTTTTTCTATATATTTAATAAAGTGTTGTGAGTACGTGAGTACGAGGTGATCCTACACCAAGTTCCTGTGCTTGGAGTGTACTGAAGCGGACGATTGTGGGAAACGATTCGTTTCGGTTTCGACGCTGCCGTTACTAGTGGATGTTGATATTATAACGTTAGATAGTTTAAGTGTGAGGCAAAAGTGAAGTGTTGTAGAAGCGGAGGATGTCAGTCGGCGGTCGGGGATACGAGGGCGTGTGACACGCTCTTCGACATGAGACGCCGCTGGTCTAACAACGGAGGCTTTCCGCTGCGAATGCTCGAAGAAAGCTCCTCAGAAGTCACGTCCTCCTCCGCTCTCGGATTTCCTCCGGCTATGGTTATGTCGCCAGAGTCGCTCGCCTCGCCTGAGTATGGCGGGCTGGAGTTATGGGGCTACGACGAAAGCATTACCTACAACACGGCGCAGTCTCTACTCGGCAACACGTGTACAATGCAACAGCAGCAGCAACCGCCAACGCAACCTTTACCCTCCATGCCGCTGCCTATGCCACCTACGACGCCCAAATCGGAAAACGAATCCATATCATCAGGTTAGACGTTTATCAATGATTAATTATTTGGACATATATATATACAAAATAACAATTCGGCGGCAAGTAGTGCACAGCCAATGTCAAACTCTCGAAGTCGGAGAATAGAGCGCTGCGGTGCTGTCATCGACCTTTGGCCCGGATACCTTGACCGGGCGGCAGAGGCCGATGTCTCCGCTCTTTGCACAACAATGATAAACCTAATGTTTTGTTTATGTACGCTCATTTCGCAACATTTTAATTATGTTAATATTAAAACTCTTTTTTTATGCCTATTACTAAACTATATAATATTTTTTCGTATACAGTATCTTCATCGATCATACTGAAAACGTTCTTGAGATATAATAAATCATCACACACACACACATTCGCTTGGACTCCTACTCCTTTTCCTAATATACGGTATGTCAATCTGACACTTATAATAATATCAACACCATAGACAACAAAATAGTTCAATTTATAATTAATTATATGTGATTTAAACAAAGTATTGATGAATATGTCTAGTTTCTTCTCAATAGCTACAATGTATACCTAGTCTATGATCCACCTATTTTTAGTAAACAATGCTGCCTATGTTTGATTAGTGACCGCTAAACAGCTAATAAGTCGGCGTAGGAGGAACACTGCATGAGTAATTCTTATCGCGAAACGTTGAAGGTCAACGTGGAAAATTTAACATCCATATTAGCCCGGAAATGTGTACCTGTTTTTTTTTATTTAAGAAAATATATATGCGACATTTTTCATATCATTTGTTCTTACATCAAAATTTATCAATATAAAGAGAAAGAAAATATTACGTCATAAAATTATTTTATGTATATTGTTCCTTACAGACTTATTTAATTAGCAAATTCATTATGAAAAATAGTCGAGAAAGTAATTAATTACATTGTCTAGAATTTTAATGTTTAATTACGTTTTTAACGTTTTTGCTTTCTTCCAAATTAATTTTATGGCGACATTTTTTAACCGACCTTTATAAGGTTTTCTTCATTCTTATGCATATCTGACACACCTGTGTCTATCTTCAAGATTTTAGTAAGAATTGAAAATCGAAGGCTATCACACATCCGGTAATTTTCATATATTCCATAAAAAGAAACAATTACAAATCCAAGTTTCAAAATGTTGTCTGGTGGGGCGTTTTGACACCCACAACCATCGCGTATATTAGGGTGCGTTAGATATGTTAGAACTGCGCGAGCACGACAATTAATTTCCTTTTACTTGGACAATTAATTAATATTTTTGTAGATAAAAAAACTACAATGATAAATTGGCAATAGGCTGATATTTTGTCAAATTAGTTGCTGTAAAAGAAGTGGCCAAGCCAGTCATGACCGGAACATTAAATTTTATCACGGTTCGGCACAAATATAGCTCTTATCTTACGAAATAACAATTTAAATTCTTAAGTAGGCACTGATATTTTTTAAGAGCATACATATTTTATTAATCTGTCACTATTATTATGTGAAATTACTGTACTGTAGGCCTGAAACGTATACGTGAGCGCGCATAGCCAGAATAATACAATGCTTAATCTACCATCAATCTACGAGGGAGAAATGTTGAAGCGGGATTGGGGCCGCTCCCTCCTAATAGCATCCATCCAGTCAGCTAGTAAAGTACCTACATACATACAACACTTCCTATTTTACCATGATACTAAATAGGTGCGCCAATTTAAGTTTACACAAAAAAATTCAAGATCGAAATACCTTATCTATTTTCGTAACTCAATTCACGCTGTTTACAATGGACGCAATTTTGAGACGAAGAAAAGTTAATTGAAATTCATACTCCGTATTCCGAGAAGCTTTATTTATTTAAAAAATACTTTTAACCAATTCAGTTATAATATAATACATAATGGATGTTTGTTTGGTGCGAAAACAATAATCTTTATTGAACCAAGTATTTTTGTAACTTATTATATTTTTAAACTGAACACACATTTTATAATATCTTATATCAGAGTTTATAGGAATACTGATACTTTGACTTCTGAGATTTTGTTATATACATACATGACCACATAACACAATATATATACAGATAGAGTACAAGAGCGAATACAATAAGAAACATTTATTTACTAACTAAGTATTTTATTTGGTGTACATTTAATATACGACCAAAGTAATACAGCATAAACAATTTAAGAGTCGAATGCAAGAGTTTCGAAGAGGCTGATGCCGGTCCGACCGGTTTAGACACTACTTCTGACGGTAAATCGCGGCCTGACAAGCCATGTATGTACTTGTACATGTTATATATTAAATTTTACTAAGATTCTTTGGCTAGTCTTTTGATTAATAGTAGGGACAAAGTTTTAGTGTTAGGTAGATTCGAAAAATATATGATTTATATTAGTTATATTATAATATTATTTTTAAGCTTAAAATGATGTAAATTTCAAAACATATCGCTCCAAGAAGAATTTAATAATTTTCATTCCATTATGTAGAAATTGGCCCATTCAAAGTTAATTTTGCTCAGACATCGTCGTCGCCACTCGCGTTGCTAGACTCATTTATCCTTATTAAATTTTTTTTTACTTAGGTTTAAATTACATTACTTGTTTTTAATATAATAGATATACATACATATATATATATATATATATAAAAAAATGAGAATGTAAAGTTAGAAATGAAATAAACGTATAATATAGCAATTGTATTAGATGAATTTTAAAGTGTACCTCATCCTGTGTGCATTTGCAACTAAGTGTCTAACGATTAATATAATGATTATAGTCACTTTCTTCTACGCTCAGCCAAGCAATGAATTCTCATTTCACACACTTATCTTATAATTGATGTATTGTTTTTTCTTGTCTATAGCATGAATTTACTTTGCAAACTCGTTATTGTTGAATTAATTTCAATTACCGTCTTAAGAAATAACCGTCCAATAGACAAAAATTAGAAGAAATTGCTTGGATGAAAATTGACTTTTTTTTTTTATAAACATACACCACTGGCGATTGGTAAAATTTTATCAATAATAATAAAGCAACCACTTAAATAAAACTGCGAATCATTTATTATACAAACTTACCTAATTTGTCGTCCTTAATTGTGATGGATTATACTGTTGCTTAGAAGTAATATTAAATAAAAATAAGTTTTATAATATTATTATCAAATTCAGCTAATTTGAAGTTTTATTCTACACGCAATTTATACATGAAAAGTTAAAGACCTAGGTAATAATAGTATTTATTTAGTTGAAGTAAGGTAAATATATATTTTTTATTATAATGTGTATGCTATGACAACTTTATCGACCTATCATGTTTTCCATAGCTATCTCAAAGTATGACGAAGTTCAAATTATTTTTAAATTAAATTCTTGTTCAAGGAGGCACTTATTTTTCCCGTTGACTTCACTATTCAAACGTCCGAACTTTAATTGAATATTCAAGATGAGAGAATATTAAAGAAGAGATGTTTGTTAGAAAATTATTTATTTTGAAATATCTTCCTGGTATTTTTACAAATATTGCTTTTTTATGTCATTAATGTAATAAATAATGTGTTTACATTATCCTTTGCTTAATAAAATAACCCGCATCGGCTAAAGTCAATAAAACTTCTCTAAGTTACGGGGAATTAACAGAGATAAGTCGTGTAGCAACACAAACATGCGGGCTTGTTGCTTTATTAAATACTTTAATTTAATATCGATTATATAGCAATATTACATATGCAAAAGCACACTCGGCTTGCCTATTGTTGCTTGTTCATAATTTATAAATAAAAATCTTGTATGTTGATATTTGTAACGGCAAGGTAACATTAGTTTTTGGCAAAAACTCTGGCATAAGCGACGTAAATAAAATATTTTTTTCATTTTGGACTATTTAGTACTTTATATTTGGTAATATCTAAGTATTATTTCAAGATATACAAATTCGAAAGGAAATTGACACTTAAAATCTTATATTACGAAATATTTAACAGTTTTCAAAGCGTCACATGGTGTAGGACTTGAATAAAGGATAGAAACAACCCGTTTTGTTTTATTATTATTCATAAATAAATAGGTTTCACCAATGCTTTTTAAAAAGATTTATCTCGCTATAAGGCGAGGACGAATAATCTGTGTTCATTTACTACTCTACATCCATAGCTGGTTGTTTGTTTACCCGTTGATGCGTAAATGCGCAAACTTGGTAATGTCCGGCGCGTGTTTTGGTAAATATATCATGCCTATTTTGCCGTAAGAAACTACACCGTGTGAAAATACCTGTAGGGCATATTTTCATACCCCGGAGGCCCCAGTTGAGGTGAATGTAACTGCGTCCGCGTGGGGGCGCCAAGGTCACTGCGGTTTTTTGACACATCGTAATATAAATAGTGCCAGATCGAACCGTCGTGTACCTAGCACGTTACTTTTGTAATAGGTATTCTCAGTTAACCGGAAATTATATGTTTTTAAACAGTCATTGTCGCAGTTACAGGGTTACGCACCGTGTTGAAGGTCCCCAAATTGATTAGTTTTACGAAGTATAATTCAACAAGCTGGTATTATTTATTTATTGACATATTTTTATATTATTATGTACATAAATT
This sequence comes from Podotricha telesiphe, assembly GCA_038994665.1. Taxonomy (NCBI): domain Eukaryota; kingdom Metazoa; phylum Arthropoda; class Insecta; order Lepidoptera; family Nymphalidae; genus Podotricha; species Podotricha telesiphe. The sequence continues at coordinate 395,311 of JAOYRR010000158.1, forward strand.
TATATTTAGAACGAAATTCGTATACGAATGATTAATATTGTAGGAAATATATTTTGACCTATTGACAAATGCCTATTATTTGAAATCATTGAAAATAAGTTCATGTGAGGTATAATATAAAAATTTAGACTGTACATTATAAATTTCATCATGTTTCGACATACTTACATTATATAAAAATATATAGGTCACAATTCATAGCTTTATTTACATACAATTCGTAGACATTGGAGTCTTATAATAATTATATTCAATCAGTTTGTTAGCGCATTCGATAAAACATTTCTATGGCGTGAAATGTGAGATCCTCTCAGTGTGCGCAAGTCATGATTGATGATTCCTTAATCAAAAAGGTCAGTAACCTCACATCTTATACAGAAAAGATAGCTTATGACTTCATCTGTTTTAAATATAATGTAATTACAATAATAAAATTAGTCCAGTTTATTAGTTACATGTTCAAGGAACGTGTATATTAGGTACTAGCGACCCGTTCGCGGCTTCGCCTGTGTAAACTACACGACTTTTAAATATTTCGTTTTTCCACCCTACCGCGTAACGCTTAGCCGTTTCTAAGATTAGCGTGCACGAACGTACATACAAACAGAAAAAAAAATGTTATTTTAGGTTGTAACACATTGATAAATGTGTTTTAGATTTAATACATCTAGGTTCCAAATTTGCATATAATTCCGTACCATTAACATTCAAGTATTGTAATACTTCTAAGCGGGTTTGGTGTTAGAAATAATATTACTTAATCCTAGCCCCACGAGCAGCTGGCATTAGAACGAAGGGAACAAATTTCATTATATGAACGTGATTTTGCAACCCTTTGATTATATCTAATGGTCGGATCCCCTATTTTATTTGTGTTACGTCAATAAAATCGCCATTTCGTTATATTCTTAAAGTATGACTTGCTATATACAATTACATAACGGTTGACTTCTTCACATGTTTTAATTTTATAATTAATCATATCTCTCTTTTTTCGAGATAAGAAAGGAGAATCTGGTAAAGACTATTCTAATCTCCACTTTATTTAAACACATTGCATGTTCAGCTAAGAGACATTAGTTACTAACAATAACGTCTACATTAAAAATATGAATGGGCTAACCAACAGCTAATGTGGTGAGGATAGAGCTTTAAACTCCTCAAAGATTGAGTAAGTGAGTCTTTCTATTCCAAAACTGAAAAAAAATAGTAATGTTGTGTTTACTATATTAATAATTCCCTTAAAAACATTTTTATAAATCGTATAAAATAACGCAGCGGCATTCGAACTCACGCGTCTTGGACCGTCCAAGCGCTCTTACCGCTAAGCCAAGCGTTCTACATCCGGGGCTACGTCGAAACTTTTATACACTTAATACAACTTCTTTTTGTTGTTAGCATTTCTGTAGAGAGATTTTTAACAATATCTGCTACCCAAAGATTATTCTACGAACTATTCTTTTTGGCAGGTGAGAATGATATTTATCAAATACCTATCACACTTATAAAAATTAGATCGCAACAATTTTTCAAATTATTCACTGACTTATATATTTGAAAATCTCGTATCTAAAAGTTTTCTTAAACATTTTATAGGAAAGATAATCTAGGAAGGCACCAACCATACCGGATATGCGGTCGAGCGCCCGTCTCAGTCGGTTGCGCACGCACTGCCATCGCGTCGCTTGTTATTTCTATTATCTCCCTTTACCCAGTTGCTGTAACATATAGAGGCACAACCTTGATACAAATATCTAGATAGTTTTATCTCCTTTGGCAGGACGATAACTAAATGGTTAGTTTAACAGGGCTATAAACAAATACATTGTAAAACTTGCATCAATTTTCAAAATTTATTATTTGATGCTTTTTGTTTGTTTTCTAAAGAAAATGTTGCGTCTTATGATGGATTTTAATAGAAACACTCGCGTGCATCTTGAAACAAAAATAAACTGAAACCAAACGAATATGGATTACTACATTACATTTAAATATTTCGTTGTTAATTGAACCAAAATATCAAGATCGATTGTAGCGGAAGTATTAGCAATATTAAAAGATTATAATCAAATACAAAAAAAAAAAACAATCTCATTGTTATTATCAACATGCCAAAGATTTTTTTATCCTCTAAACTAATGGTTTCATTTATCTTGTCGAGGGCATCTGTTGTATCGCAAAGCACGCTTAAACAGAGTTGGCATTGTTGACTGTTCATTATTTTGTATGATGGGCCTCTCGAGATCTATACTGCTGTTATATTATAGTATTTATGTCGAGGGTTTTAAGTACTAATGGCGATTGTGTTACCGATTCTGTTCCGGAATCTACCTTCTATATACTTGATACATTTATCTAAATCTTTTAGCATAACGATATAAATTATATCTAAAGAAACATTGTTTTGCGAATGTTATGAAATATGTAGTTTTTCTAACCTGAACAGGCTTAAAGCAACTTCCATTAAATTACCTCCCTACCTTTAATTTAAACTTCCTTACATCGAGATGTATAGACCGTGAATTATGTCACTAGGAAAAAAACTAAGCAATAGAAAAGGACATACACCTACGCGATTCGCATAACAGGCGTAACTCACGTACTTCCTCAAGTACTGGTCCTCTGTCAATATATGTATATAGCTTTTACTGCACAAATCTACAAGGAAGCATTGACGCTTGTAACTGAAAGCGTACAATATAGTTTAAAAATAATGTTATTGGAATATTAATGCCTTAATTTATATAACATAATATTACTTAATTTTGTCTGTCTACCCATATCACTTTAGTTTTTTAAATTATTAAAATAAGTACTGAAACAGTATGGTCTCTCCATTTAATAAATGAAATGAATGGCTTTATATTTATTTAAGATTGTATAAAGGATAATCGGTGTCGAAGAATACACTGTTATTTAAAAGAGACGTACACAGTATCGGTTTATCGGAATATTATCAATATTCCTTAGATCTTGTTAGAACGCCCCCTCACGCGTGTACCACGACGCTTTATTGTGCCATCTTCGTGCGACCCACACTCTAATATTTAACGTCTTCAAGCGTTTCTCTTGTAGGAAATCTAAGGATTCTAAAATAACAAATGTATGTTTATTATTTCTTACCTATAAATGTATATTAAATAATATCTACAAATTTCTCCCTTCACGAGTCTAAGCTATATATTTTTATTCTCAAAATATTTTTTGTATATTGTAGAAACTTCATATGTTATTCATTTTATGTATTAAATGGAGAGACCATACTGTTTCAGTTAGGGCTGGTCTGATATAACATCATTGAGTGGTATATCACAGATAATAGGATTGTACGGGAGCGTAATCCGACCGTTGGCCACAGCACTGTCTCGGCACGCTCACGGTTCACGTCAAGGAAATTAATGTGCCGAGGTGGATGTGTGATGTTAATCGTGGATCTGGATCACATACTTAAATTCGTTTGAGGTAGTCTTGGAGTAGAAGAGTAGTAGGTCTTGGAGTATATGGGGTAAAGTGGACAAGAGCAAGCAGCCTCTGTCTGTTATGGTATGGCCACGTTGCGTGCCAAAGCCTGCAAAGTATGCCGCCAGAATATGTCTTGATATATATGTCCCTGGAGCTAGGCTTCCCTTCCTAGGCTTCCTAAGGCGTCCTTAGGAAGCGGTGGTTGGATGTTGTGGAGAAGGGCATGAGAGCCAAAAGACTGACCATTGAGGATGTTACAGATCCTGCAAAGTGGAAGAGATTAAGTAGGAAAGCGAATCTTGGCTAGGCAGGGTTTGATGCCGTGATGATTTTTACTTTATTACTTATTAAACCGATACGATAAATTATGTATTTTAAAATATTAGGATTGCCCCACAATTAAATAAGACAACCTTTGTGTAAAAGGGTAGTAATTCGACCGGCCGTTACCTTATAATACCTCGCGAATTAGGTACTTCATTAACTATAATAGGGAACGGCAAGCTCTGAACAAGAGTTAAGTGACCAAAACAAATTATAGAGATCATCGATTAATTTAGTTCATGGAGTTACCAAATTAAAAGTACATAATTTTCATCTAATGAGGCAAATATTCCACTTCAAAGAAATATTTTCCACAAAAATAATGACCTGTTTGTACGAAAACACGACGACGTAATGTCGAGACGTTTCATCACAACAATTTCATCCAATCATTTATTTGAATGTCTTTGTATAAATAATATCGTCTTATTTAATTCAATGATTAGCTTCAGACGCATGGTAATAGCGGTAATACGACAAGGTATTTTCACGTTTTATTATGTTCTTAATCATATTTAAATTTACGAATAGAGATATCTCTTGCACCTAAACATCTAACGTGTCATTAATTCTGGAATTAATAACCCTCACTAACGTCGACATCAAAGTCGTTACTCATGTGCCTCATACACAAACACTATTTGAGCCTACATATGTTGAGCTGAGCTACATATGTATCGTAATACACAAACGCCTCTACAAAATAAACGGAACACTATTATGTAAGTAACTAGTAATTTATTTACATATATATATATTTTGCCGTGTCAGTGTGTTTGTGTGGCTCGAGTGCAACGAGTCTCATCCAAATTAAAACTACTCATAATAATTCAAGTCACTTGGCCTTGATCAGTGTGCATCGCGGCGCGGCATTCACCTTATCGTGTGTTGAACTGTTCTATATAAAGGAAACCCAACACATTCTAACAACTACAAAGGTTTTATTGTACTAAACATAAAATGGTACGTGCATGTGTTTTCTAATATGGAAACTGCTTGGTTCCAACTTACATCTGAAATCAGACGAATAATAACTATTTGCTAGCTTTAAATACATTCGTGACGAACACATTCCTCTTGTTGATGTGTGTGTATGTGACTTGATATACGAGGCAGTAGTCAAGGTCGACAATGTCATTGTACGAACTCTACGCGAATTCGCACACTGACACAACATGCAAGCTTTGCATGTAGTTGAGCTATTGAAGTAATCTTATCATATAGGTCACCTTACATTGCAGATTATAAATACTGACTGATTGCTAATGTAAAAGTGTGTGTTTGCGAGCGAATATAATGTGTTAAATGTTTTTTATTCTAAAAATAAGGAACACATATTCGCGATATTTATAAATGTAAATTAACCGAAACGTGATCAACGATTTTATGGATTTTACCTGTTCTTTTTGTCAATAGTAATTTTTCAAGTGTCAATGACACATCAGCTTTTATATTCGCCATTACTCATCGTTAAAGAAATAAAGTTGAGTTAAACATGTTTAAAACTGAAATATCATTTATATGTTATTAATAATTATTGCAAAACACGCATCTTGTATATAAGATATTTTGAATGTATTCATGATCACATTTATAGCTGATAGCAATTACGTAGAGTGGACTGTCTAAATTTATTTATTCTATTAAGTGATTTGTGGTGAAGTCATAGGCACATGAGTTTGTTTGGACTCATGAAAATAGATCTACCAAGCTGAAACAAAGACTACATGAATGGCAGGGCGGAGGCAGACATGTTATTTACATCGGGGTCATAGACACGTCAGACGGTCCAATCGATATAATTTATCTGAATCGCAGCGACCAGCACTTGTAGTCCGCGAGTGAAGGCGATTGTAAAACGCGACAGTGACCTCCTTCACCATTACGAGGCCGTTTATGCAATGCAATGTAGGAGCTAAGTGGGGTGACACCAGCAATAGCGCAGAACGGTAGAGATGCTTGAGCAAGGTCGCACCAACATTGAATGTCTATCACGCAATTCGTAGATAACCAAATGTGTTCAATATTTTCGTGCCACGCAACTTGTGTTATTGGAGCTTATTATCGTGCACCGAAACATTTTATCTGATTTAAATGAGATAGCGTCGTAGTATCGGCGTCACTTTTCTAGGGTCAACGATCTTTTCTCCACGTGGTAACTTATGCAACCCGTCATTATTTTTATTTGCAAAATCAAAATTCAAAATGTAAACGAAAATTTCTTACAAAGTTATCAAAATCTGTTTATGGCAAAATCTATTTAATGACATGTTTGTCAGGACTAAATACAATTTCTTACTTATTATATAAGTAATAAATAAATAGTGAAAGTGTTTTTTTTTTGTTGGTATTTCTATTCAATGATATAAATCATCTAATTTAACAAGTTAGTGATTTTATCACATTGTCTGGTTGTACAATAGACAATAAAGACAGCATTGTGACATTGTCTTGATATCAATCTGGTTTATTTTGGTTTTCTACATCTTCCAACATATTTACTTATCCGATGCGTACACGCAGGCGTGTTAATTTTTAAAGTTGTTTTATATCTTCGGAGTTGAAAATTGAACATTAAGAAGATGGATGGTGCTGTGGATCTATTTATATCTGGTCCGGCCATAAACGGCCTGCCTGCGAACCGGTCAGCCCGGCTCGGCCGAGGAATGCTCTTGCTCTCGCTAACTACAACGACTATCACTGCACTGAACGATTGCAAATGTGCGAACAATGTGTTTATTTTCATTAAAATGAAAAAGGCAAGCATAAATCCTAAAGAATTAAAAATTTTTCAAGAAATTTGACGTCGTTCTGTATTTGTCGAACTAAAATAGATATTTTAAATGCATCGTGCAGTGTTGAAGTAATAACTCGTTTTTTGTTTTAAATTTAATAAAACCTAACAGAAAGTCAGTGTTAAATAAGTGAGCACGTGAATAGAATATTTACTAAAGACCAATCCAATTTTGCTATAAAAGGAATTTAGAAGCGAGAACTACTTGGAATTCTTGAAATATTTTCGTACGTACTGTATGTATTGTTGCTTAACCAATTGTTTTATAAAAAGGGAAAATATATAAAATATAGAAATGTTTTTTTTAAATTCAACCACACTGTAACCGCATAAGTAATAATGAAATTTTCTCGCTGTCTACGAATAATGGCCGTGAATGGGTAGTGAGGTTATGGGAGAAAGGAGTGGGCTGATGTCTCCGCAACGTCATCGTCATTCCATCCATCAAACTGACAGCATCGATTATTGCCAGTGGCGAGATACGGGCTACCGAGGCCTATATAAGTTATTTTAATGTAGGAAAGGTTTGTTGAAGTTCACATTTTATCGCTAAAACGTTCCTTTTGTGTCCAAAATGTTCTAATGCATTTTTTCATATCCATTAAGTATTATTACAAAAAAAAAACAATAATGGATATTAAATACGTGTCATTATAAACTGAATTTGAAAACATTGAAATTGTATGATAAGTTAACATTTTTAGAGTAAAATAAATTGGATGCTTATCGAGTGAGACGGCGGTGATATTGAGTGAATGCACTGGGCGCACGACCTTCCGCCGCGCGTGGGCCGAGCCCATGACACAGTTCACGAGATGTTCAGTGGAACATAAACGATTATTTCTGTCCTATATTTACCAATAACATACTATTTAATCTAATATTAAGAACAATATGGATATTTAATATTGAATGCTTGATATTGAATTGATATACAAAAACCCCTGTTCTCGCGTTGTTTAAGTGTAAAATAATAATTATTTTATTTTACTTACAGTTAGTTAGCCTGACCAAAGATATCTATCTAAATTTAGTTACTTATAACGAGTTATTGATTATATGAGTATATTTATCTATTGATCAAATACATTTGAGATTATTTTTTGCTCATTAAACGAAGTAGTCACGCGCTCCCAAAAATGTTGAAATATTTAATTATATATATTTTTTTAGAACACAGTCATGTAATATACGTAGTATAATATTTTGAAATAAATTTATATACATATACGTGTTTTTTTTATAAATATTTTATTTTAATTATGGCTAGACAGTTTTATTTTGGCTTATAATTAAAAAATAAAAAAGTAATCTTTGAGATTTGAGACTTTCATGAATAATACATGCATCACATTTTATTCAAAGATAATGCTAAGCAGAATCATAAACATATTTTGTTTGCCAATAGAATCTAAAAGTTGATATAATTCACAATGACACCTATTCAATATGTTATCTCTTTAATTACGTAAAAGTACAAACTAAATTAGTACAATTTTTGTTTTTTTTTTTCAGTTTTCAATTGTTACGGAGTTGTCTATTAATCAGTGTTCTTGTTTGTCAAATTCGTCGAAAACAAAGGCGTTCTTTGTCGGCCGATAAGCGTTCCGTAGTCGGCTTATCTCTGATACACGGTCGGTGACCCCAAAAGTTCCCGGATGGCTTGGCACAGTAAATTATAAATATTAAAATTGGTAGTTAAATAACTTACACTTTCAGCATCTTACTAGTTTCCTAACATTTGTCTCTATCTAACTGGTAAAATATTAAAAGTGATTTATGTGTATTATAATACTAAAATATACTTATAAAATGTATGAAAACAAGGAATAAAGTTGAGACAAAAATGATGCGAAGCCACTCGACCTACTTTATAATAAACGGTTTTCCTCTTTGAGGTAAGATTTGTCATCTTAATGTATAAAACGTTAATGACCTATAAAACGAAATATTGCTCATTTATATTTTATACTGGAGTATTATTTCCTCTTCGTAATTGTAAAAATTATTTAGTTTGTTTTAATTAATATTGAGTAATATTTTGATTTTTAGGATTTATATTTTGTTGCATTATTACATGAAATATTAATTCACATGTCATGGCGTTAAAATTCATTTTTATTGACTGAATAAAAAATTATAATAAACCTAGTGTCTCGGTTAATTACGAAATGCTTTATCAGGTTTAAGAACAAAGAGTCGTTGACCCACTTGGTAGCTAGTCTTAATTAGCCCTTATGACGAACGCTCGACGATAACTTATTGACGTCACCTAAACGCGCCTTGACCTACTTTTCCATTCTATATAACAATTTTATAATAGAATTAGGTTAATAAATAAAGACTAATGCTATGAGTAAGTATTAGTTCTTGTAACTGTACTGTAATAGTAGAGTTCGTAATGCAATATATAGGTATAATACAAGTGTCAAGGGCGTATAGATAGTGGCTAACGATGTCAACGTCTGCAATTATTATGTAGTGGTATGTACGGGGGCTTATAAGCCGTAGAAATATATATATATATATACACTAAACGTGTATTTTACTGTATGTTAATATGATTATTATAAATGAATAAGTGTATGAAATACAAAAAATGTTATCTTAAATCTAACACGTTTCATCTATTTGATACACATGCAGCTGTCAAAGGTTTCCAAGCTTCAGGGAACCGTGCATTCATTCTAATTATACTTCCCTTCCTATACTATTTACTCATTCCCGTGTTTACTCGAAAAGGCGTGGGTGCCCACCTCGTCAGTACTAAATTAGAGAACAGACAGAGACAAAAAACGTAACTGACTTTTAACACTTGGGTAAAAGAGAGCCTCGATGTAATCTAGAACCGTAAACACGCACAGCTAAAATGTTGGGGAGTTGTGGCGTATCCATTACGTCCAGCTATGTACATACTTTCGTCTACGTGATAACTGATATCCACTTTCGACTTTACGGCTATACTTTACGAGTGACGAAATGTAAAGAGAATGCTGTATTAAAACAATATAGTCACTGCTGGTTCTACTTTGTCATTTACTTTGTAGGTGTTGCACTTGATATTGTATAGAAATATTTTAATTTAAACTTGATACGTTAAATATCAAAGGCTACAATTTAACTTTTTGTGTTATATGCTGAAAAACTTACGTTAAAACGTTAAATTTCATCACCATAAATGAATACCAGCATTTATTATAATAACATTCACGAACAGTTTGTGTATTCGTGTAGTGTGATCGGAATTTCAAATTGTAAACCTATTTTCTGTTTGCTACATCGTGAGTTTTACGTAAATGAATATGGCCATTCGATCAATGGGACCAGATATGAAATGAAAATAATCAGTTTCCACGATAGCGTGTGACGTGAAAATGGCGATTTTCACCACACGCGATTTCTATTTCAATCCAATTTTCCCGGCGCGTGGAGAAACCGATCGCTCTAGTTGCGCCGGCTTCGGCCCACATCTCTTGCTAGAAAGTATTGTAGAAAGTAATATTATGATTAGATCTGCGACCAACCGATACATCGATCACGTGTCTTTTTTTGCATAACTGCGCGCTAATCCATAAACATTAATAATAAACGCATCAAAATGTACGAGTAACGGCTGCTTAATATAAGGAGCTTGTCACTGCGTTTCGTGTACTTTCGCCGCACCCGAATTTCAATGAGCCATACCATAGGCTTGTGCAATACCTAAGTTTGGGCAACTTTCACTGACTAGTAGTCGCTTACGCGGTACGCCTGCGAAACGATTGCGTAGCCTGTTGCTGGGGTCACAGTGAAAGTGCGTATTGTCGTATTGTTCAATCGACATCACTTTCAGAATTTTCATTCGTCTATGGTTACGATCTTGAACTAATGACTCCATTAATTATCATAATAAATATTCATTTTTGTTTTCTATATATTTCTTTCTTATTTCTCTTTATTATGTACAGATTTTGTTTCAACTTTTTTGGGTTCAATACAAATATACTTTGAAATCTTCATTAGCTCGCTGTGCGGCAAATTATGTATGATAAATGTTCCAACTGTAAGTTTTGTATCTCTAAAAAGTCCTGGTACCGTTTTATATTGGCAACAGCGATTTTCTCACGTTCACATAATGATAGATTAATTTATTTCCGTGAGAAAACCTCCACTTCCAAACTGACAGTTACATCAAATCTATAATACATATCTAGACTAAAAATTTTATAGTCTTATCAAATTTTAGGTAAATTGTAAGTTATTGCATAAGAAAATTATATCTTTTATTAAACACTCTTAAAAACTACAAAAAGAGAAATATCTAAAATGGATTCAGTTGTTTATTCTCTTTTACCAAGTTTGGTAATACTAAAAAGATCGGACCTTAAGAAGTGAAAAAGTCACAATCGCGTGAGAGGAAAAACGAGTTATTATTAGCTGGTAGAGAATCGCGAGCTTGCTTTGAGCTCAGATGCTATCATAAATAATGTGGCGGCGGTGAACGTTGGAGGAGTGCAGAGGGGAGGGCGGTACATAAGAGTCAAGGCCGCACGCTGCCCCCGGTCGACGCTCGCGCCCCACTTGTCGCTCAATGCCTTCTCGCTCTAGCTGCCGAGTGGAGCCGATACGCCTCGATCTGCTACGAACTAGACCTTCTATGCGCGCGCGCACAGCTGAGACGTAACAACATAACACACTGACTCGGTCATCCGTGCATTCAACTTTTGATTGGCTTTCTTTTTCATAAGTTTTAATTTCATTGTTTGTTTGTAATCAATCAAATTAATGAATATTATTTGTGACATTCAATGTATTTATCATATTCGTTGCAATAAAGAAATATTATAAAACTTATAATAATGTGATATCTGAGGTCGAACAGAAACAAAAATTTTTTTTATAGAATATAAATTTCAATTATAACTTGTTATTGGTCTATGCCATTTATTTCTCAACACCACAGTTATTAAATTTTGTACAAGTATATGTACATGTTTAAGTTTTCCGCATGCAGTCCTTTCTGAGGCGTGGCTTTATTAAAGATCGAATTAAGTTAACGAGTGCAAAGACTAACAAGCATAGAGTTCATTTTTGGTATAAAAAATCATCAATGCTACCTATATAATGCTTAACCACAAATTTAGATGTATAAATTTATTTTAAAGGAAAATTATTGCTTCAAGAAGGCCGAACCAGTTCTAGCCATCTCGGGACACTTTCACCACGTTCGATGAATTGCGTCAATATAATAAGTGGGTTATTAAATGGCATTTAATGACTTAATCGTTGTTTACAAAATAAACATTTTTGCAATTTTCAAATGTTCATTATTGAATAGAAATTAACCCTGTTGCTTATTCAAGTTGCTTTCTGTAATTTGGTACTTTATAACTAATCACTATTATTATTAAAAAAAAAAATCCGAAAACCTTTAATTTATAAGAAATTAAATTTAAATAACAAAATATTATATTCTAGGTAATTAGGGATTTTTCTCGAAAATTGCTTTACCACAACTTCTCAACCTGTGTGCTCGTTGGCTACTGTCCCACACAAAACTAGTTTTTTGGCAGCAGTTATTTAAGCCGATTGCGCAATTCAGGTACGCGATAAAGGCCACCGACCCGCGTCAGCACGGCTTAATGGTCCCAATAAAAAAGTAAATAAAATTAATTACTAGAATACAGCCTTCCACGTTAGAGTTAATACGCTTAGAAGTAAATCCTTATATCAAAATCGGCACAAATTTGTTTATTCAGGTATCATATTTTTATTTATCTTTTAATTATATTTATTTATGTATATGTTTATTATATTTTCGTAATATTAGAATAAAATAAAGTTTGAAATAAATGCTCATACACATATTGTGTTTAAGTAAACACAATATGTGTATAAGGTGTCAAATTATATAAGTTATAATTTGACACCTATATGATTCTAAATCAATGAACCATAATAAATTGTTTTTTCCTTAATTGTAACTAGGAATTAATACTTGATCAGAGTTATGTTGCCGAGGACTGTTATGTACATAATTCACTTTTAAAAAAATTGATACCCAACTTAATTTATTTCAACGACAATAGAATTTAACTGAATATTTTATTCATGTTACAAGAATATCAACGAACACGCCAGTTTAAGCAATAATAATAGTCAAACAACTTGCATTACTTAGTCTTACTTTTTAAGGAGTTCCGACTGCGTGATTGACAATTGTCGATTTATTTTCCATTGCGTATCGTATTGCCTACTCCTACATGCACTTTGAATACAAAACTGATATGCCAACATCTATTAATATGCGGACAGCGACTCTCGCCACCTTTTGTTTGGGCAGGAAACGTCCAAACTACTGTCTCAAAACTTCTTCAAAATATATCAAGCACTTAAAATTGAAAACGAAAATCAAACTCTCTTCACTTATTGCTCGCTTCGGCAAATGGTTCATGAAATATATGTTAATTTTATATCATCTGATTTTAGCCGTTGTCGACATTCGACGCCATTGGTCCACTGACTCGACCTCTCGAATTTCATTTATTGCGCAGTTGCAATAAGGCGCATCTTTTGAATATTGCCTCTTTGTTTAATGTCCTACCAAGTCATTGACACCTCTTATAATAATTATTATGAAAGATTTAATCTTAAAAAAATATGTAGGTATTATATATTAAAAAAAATGTTATATTTTTTCAGGTCGTGAAGAATTATCACCCGCATCAAGTGTAAACGGTTGCAGTACAGATGGCGAAGCGCGACGGCAGAAGAAAGGGCCAGCGCCACGTCAACAAGAAGAACTATGCCTGGTGTGCGGCGACAGGGCATCTGGATATCATTACAACGCGCTCACATGTGAAGGCTGTAAAGGTAATTAAAATTGCCATGAATTATGTTTTGTATTCACAATCTCAGAACCTTATAATTAACGGCTGCTTGTAGTTAGCTATATTGCCAAACTAGTAAGCCCTTACCTAACAAGCGCCCACGGCTGTTCCAATTTTGTACTGAATTGGCGCATTGTGTCGGTTATCAAGGCTGTTAGCTGAGCGTACACATTGAATCTGAGTCGAGACATAACGTCACAATAGCCGTCTGCTGCCCGTCTACTTCTTGATTCATCCAATTCAACGATGTCGTTGATTATCACAGCTGAGCTTGTGTGCGTTCATGTTATCACAATTTCCAAGTTACAAAATATTTACAATTGACATTACAGGATTCTTTAGACGGAGTGTCACTAAAAATGCGGTGTACATTTGCAAATTTGGACACGCCTGCGAGATGGATATGTATATGAGGAGAAAATGTCAAGAATGCAGATTAAAAAAATGCCTCGCAGTGGGTATGAGGCCAGAATGTGTGGTTCCCGAGACCACGTGCGCGATAAAGAGAAAAGAAAAGAAAGCACAGAGAGAGAAAGACAAACTGCCAGTAAGCACAACGACTGTAGACGATCATATGCCGCCCATAATGCAATGTGATCCACCTCCACCGGAAGCTGCCAGGATTGTAAGTTACATCGATCTTATACAATTTTAAAAAATTGGTGGCTCATTTTGTCCCTTATTAAAATTTTGTATTATAACATTTCAATCGTACAAATGAAGGGCGCAGTGCAAGGACGTACATAAATATATGTTCTTTACACTCCGTTCTCACAATCGGTACCGGAATAAAGTAAAACGTACAATTTTTATTTCATTGATTAGATCATTGATATTAGCCCCCCCTCTAACCACCAGCAACAAAATATTAATGTTTGTTGTTTCCTACGTGAAGCTGGAATGTTTGCAGCACGAAGTGGTCCCGCGGTTCCTCTCCGAAAAACTCCTGGAGCAGAACAGGCTGAAGAACATCCCTCCATTAACGACCAACCAGCAGTTCTTAATCGCGAGGCTCGTCTGGTACCAAGATGGATACGAGCAGCCTTCCGATGAGGACTTGAAGAGGGTAACTCAGGTGGGTTTCATTTCATTCTACATTAATTTCATTATAAATTGCAAACATGTGTTGTTTAAAGACACAAAAATTGGACGTACAAAAAAATGGCATGTTTACTAAAATGTTTGATATGCATTGCATTTTATAATTCAAATTGACATTGTTTATTATCTAAATATTTATTATTTGGGCTTATCTATAGAGATAACTCTATAGGCGAGTACATACTCGGCTATCATTGCTTCCCAACGTAAACATTTCATTTTTCTATTACTAATTTAATATTTTTTTTATATTTCTCTATAAACTTCGTAAGATTGCATTCGAGATTGTATATTTCACAATTTAAATAAAAAAAATATTTGGTTGAAGTCTCATTTACATATTAGTTGCAAAAACATTTTCTGCTTGTTTCACATTTCAATCATATTCTACATCTTGTAGTTTTATGTTCAGTAGTAAACAAAAACAGTAGAAAATGTTTTGACCCAATTGAAATTCGTAAAGTACGCAATTTTGATTTGTCTAGACTTGGCAGGAGGCCGACGAAGACGACGAAGAGTCTGACCTGCCGTTCCGTCAAATCACGGAGATGACCATCCTGACGGTGCAGCTAATCGTCGAGTTCGCCAAGGGCCTGCCTGGATTTTCCAAGATATCACAGCCTGACCAGATTACTCTTTTAAAGGTAAGTATATAAGAGTGAAGCGGTGTTAGTGTTTGGAAATTGGTTTTTAAACGCTAAGTGTATAGTACAATATAAAAGTATTATTGTTCTGTAATCTGCTAGTATGGAGTCCATCTTAATGAAAGCAAATAAAAATTTTAAAGTCGATATTACATAAGTATCTTTTCATATAAGTAATAATGAAATATTTTCAACAATATAAATAGCTCTAATTGAGTGACAAGAATGGCTAATGGGTAGAATGTGACGTAATTCGTTACTATCTACTTATAATCGTTTCTAAACTAGCTGGACTTTCGAAGACAACGTAATCACTTTGTTTTCTCTAATCAGAGATTGGTAGTTAGACAGAACCTAGAGTCAAGACATTCCGTTCTTCACGTTCAAGCTGATTTCGATATCACACCGCAACGTCGCCCTCAGTGTTACCCCAGAGGGGAGAAATGAAAATAATTTAAATATAACCATTACTTCCACAATAGGGATCAAAACACAATTAATCGCGCTTGCAACAAAACGCTGGCTCGCCGCGCCACAATGGCGTCGCATTAATAAAATACATTTACAATCTCGTTTTCCATAACCAGGCGTGTTCGAGTGAAGTGATGATGCTGCGGGTAGCTCGACGGTACGACGCGTCCACAGACAGCGTGCTGTTCGCGAACAACCGCGCGTACACTCGCGAGAACTACCGTAAGGCGGGCATGTCTTACGTCATCGAGAACCTGCTGCACTTCTGCCGCTGCATGTGCACCATGTCCATGGATAATGTCCATTATGCGTTACTTACGGCTATTGTTATATTCTCTGGTAAGTTGTTTTCTAAAAAAAAAAACATTTTTAGAAAACGTATAAATTTTATGCAGTGGGATTCACACTTGCGCCTCTTGGAAACCGTTCTTTCCGCTAAGCCACGCGTTCCAGCTGCCAATTATTATATATTTACATTTTCTAAAAATGTTTTACAATTTCCTAAGTGTGTAAGCCTTTTAAAATGTTAAAATGAGATGTTCTCTATCATATGTATAGAAAATAAATACATATTTTATACTATATAATACAAATAAATACGGTTCACCTAATTACATTTTAATGCAATAAATGGGGCATTTATTGCATAAAATAAAAAAATCAAAATTCTTTAATTTTTACTTTATTGATTTTGATCGTTTCACTTAGTATTTTACCAGTACTGATATTTCGTTCAATGTTAAATAAAATATAAAATTAGTTTTAAATAGTCTTATATAATATATATACAATACAATGGATTGCTAATATTTCAAGTAACTAAAAGACGTTTAACATACTTGTATATTCACATTGAAAATGTCAAACATCTAAAAATACATGCGAGGTAACGCATTTATTAATTATTTTATTTTATTTATGCATTCACAAAACCTTACTTAAAGAAGGGAACCTATTCTAAAATCAAACGGACATTGATTGTCGTCACCGAACACGTCTAAAGTAATCGTCGAATATATTCCCCAATACATAATTCAAATATTCGTTCGCACTTGTAAATATACATTACACCAGATATTTGAATTGTTATGGAATATATGTGAAGTTCTTTGTAATGCAAAACGGGAAGGGATTGCAGTGCAAAAAATATGACAATTTATTAAAAGATAGAAGAAAAGAGAAAAGTGTTTAAATACTAAAAATATTATAGTCTTAATAATAGTACTAAATCAAAAGTTATGGCGTGAGTGAAAGAAAGGTTATAAGGAGTTGGCAATTTCCGTTACAGATCGGCCTGGGCTCGAGCAGCCGCACCTAGTGGAAGAGATCCAGAGATACTACCTGAACACGCTGCGGGTGTACATTTTGAACCAGCAGAGCGCCTCCTCACGCTGCCCCGTGCTCTACGGCAAGATCCTGTCCATCCTCTCCGAACTGCGCACGCTCGGCATGCAGAACTCCAACATGTGCATCTCCCTCAAGCTGAAGAACAGGAAGCTGCCGCCCTTCCTCGAGGAGATCTGGGACGTGGCCGAGGTGTCCACGGCGCACCCGCCGCCCATCGTCGACCACCCCTCCGACCTCTAGCCCCCGCGCCCCGCGCGCCCCCCGCGCCCTCCGCGCCCGCCCCGCGCGCCCCGCGCACCCCGCGCGCCCGGCCACTGACCCTCAGAGGAGAGAACGCTATAGACTGGCTAGTTTAAGTGAAGTGCACGGACACGACGGCCGGCCCCGTCCGCCCGCCCTGTGTTAGTGAATATATGTGCTGTTGAATGTTCGAGAATATATTAGTGTTGATAGTTACGTACGACTGGACCCGACACGCGACAGAGTAATATATGAAGAGGTTTCTATTGGGCGCGATGTTGACAGTTGTGTTTGTTTACCAAAATTAACGGTACGTTTAACCTTTTCGATTAATATATATGAATATTGTAAAGTACGTCCCGCCGCCGGAGATATCGGCGGACGCTGTTGATGATTTATGACTGTGTTTGTTTATATATAGTTTATGTCAGACGTTTTATCGTGTCCTGTCGATTTCGGTTCCGACGTTCCATTGCCCTGTGCCCGCGTCCCGCCATTTCACGACTAATTATAATTTATTGCTGTGATTACATTTATAAATGTTGGAGTTAGGTAGTCTGAGGTAAGTGTGTCTTATTACGTAATAGAGTACAGTCGCAGCAGTTCTTCTAAACTTCACCGGTTCCTTACGTGCCCCTTTTAGTATTTTGATAGTAGACTTGATATATGGGTGATACATTCTCTACAGTGGTCACACTGCACTGAGTCGATTTTACTTTAGACTGTTGTTGCCTTTGGTACGTCGCTTGTACAGCTTCATTTACAGAATACGTGTACCGCCTTGTGCAATTTATCATAGGTCCGTAGGTAATACTTATAGGTTCATGTTGATTAGACTATTCGTGTCACAGCTACATTAAGATTGTTACTGGAGGCAGATCGCTATTGAGTATTGTGTACAAACAAACAAACAAACAAAGTTTACCTGTAAATGGTTCCTTTCATTGCATTGCGCGTTTGTCGTCAGGCAGCTGTTATTAGTGCAGTTAGATAAAGTGCCCATATCGACTCCTTAATATTTATTTTGATTAAATTCTTATTTATTTTCTCCCTTACGGAGATATTATCTAAAATGGCAGCTGGTTTTGTTATGTTCTTTCTAATTATACTCTTTGGCCGAGCTTTTACTATGGGAACAATATTGGTATAGAGTACGTAATGTGTTGACATCCGCGCAATGTATTGAAATCCTCTGGTCCTGTCTCCACTTTTGTATAAGAAGAGTGTTTTTAAAAACAAACATTGACCATTGAATTATATGCGGTTTATAAGATGATATATTTAAAAAATATACAACAAATCTTTTTATATATAATTGGAAGAAAAAAATTATTTAAGATATTTAAAAAAATTAGGTATTTTATAAATAAACGCTTATAATTCAATGTGAAATGGAGCTACGAAGTCACATTACGATGTTAAAACTGCCCGTATACAATATTGACGCAAAGCCTTATTTCGCGTTACGAGTACTATGTACGTAAATTGTTGAATGGAATATAGTATATAGAAATTTAAATTAATCGATCTCAATTACCAGTAAGCGTTGTTGAAGCGTAAACTAAGCGTTTTGTTTATTGGGCATTCTTTTCTATGGTATATTCCAGAAGTCTATTCGTTGTACAGTCCGTCTACGTCTTCGATGTTTGTCACAAATAGTCGTCTCGACTAAACCGACATTCGCTCGCCCATTCGTGTTACATTTGCCCGGTGTTGCCAGCACCGAAACGGTCCACGAACGGCTTCGGCTCACGTCGAAGCGTCAGTTGCGCGCGAGCGTCGGGCAACACCGGCCGGCTCGCCGATTCCTCACCGTCATCGACATTTAAATCGTAAGATGTAATTTAAGTATATGTCTGGTGCATGTTGAATGTGTCTTCTTTACACGCCACTGTGTTGTAAATTTACATGATTAGTATGTTTGGGAGTTTTGGAAGCATTTCTTAATATACGTATAAAGTCAGTCAGCGTGAAACGATCGTGCTTGCACCGCGGGCCGCGCGCTAGCCCGCTTGTATTACAATTTCGACTTATATATAATTTTATAGTAGCAGTAGGTGATTTCTAAAATAGTTGACGAAGCACAAAACTTCACGGGAGTGTCTTACGCGTCTCCGCCGGGGGCGTCCTGACAACACACTGCCATTAAAACTTACGTCACGGTGCGTGTGCCGTGTGATTGAGTCGTAGCGAATTTTGTATGACACCTTTAAGATATATTACGAGTGTAGGAGCGTTGGGAGTCCGAGCGCTCTTCGCGCTGACACGATGCCTTATGACCGAGATGCATGCAGTGAGGTGCGCGCGCGCAGCCGCACGCTGCACCGCTTACGACACCTTGCATCTCGAGTTTGTGACAAATATTACTGCCATTCGATAAGTAAACAAATTTCGATATGTGAATCATCCGACGCGTAGGGTTCACGGTCGATAGCTTTATAGTTGACGGTCCCCGTCGGTGCACAGCCGGTCGTGTTTGATACATTATATTCGATATGAGAAACGTAATAGATTTATTAAGTACGTAATAATCTCACACGAGAAGCTAATAAGTAACGAGTACCCTAAATATAATTTGTGTCTTAGCTGATAATGAAATAGTAGTACGGTAATAAGTTTATATCGCTCGAGGTGGCGCGGTAAAAGCGTCCGAGTGGGACTGGCGAGAACGGGACGACATGCACGGTGACGTGTTGCGAGTTGCGGGTTGCGAGTTACGAGTTACGAATTACGCTAAGATACGTCTTCACGCCTGCCGGCCGATCGACTGGCGCTGCTGTTTCCAGTTGCTGTCTCGCCATACATATTGTTATAAGTGGATATCGTTATAGTGGTGCGAAGTGGTGGCCGATGGGTCGGCAGCGAGGTCGGGTTCCTTGTTTGCGTTCTGCCTTACTCCGTTTGGTTAGTATCGGATCGACTGCGGGAGAGACCGACGTGGCACGTCCAGTCTAATGCACGCGTGCGCGTGTCCATTTAACTTTGTACATAATACCTTTAGATTTTATTGTCATATGTTTGACATATGTTTAATTTTATTCATCTAAGAAAGTACAGATGGCTGTTGTTATTTTTATATTATTTGGGTAGAATTATATATATATATATATTTTTTTTTGTAAATTACCTCTGTATTTATCGTTTCTAAGCTTTGTAAGCCGTAGGGACTTAGACTATTATACGAGTTACGAACATTGTGATTGATATAATTACATTGGTATTGTATTTACTTATAATTTCGTTCTGCGTATAGAATTTTACTTCGTTTCGACAGATATATCTAATATTTTTTTGTTACTTCAGAGTGCAATATGTACAAATATTTACATATAAAATATTAATTGTACAGTCATTTTTTAGTTTATAATGTGTCAACGCAATATCGATCGCTGTTCATTCGTTGAATGTACACGGAAGCATAATACATACTTGTATCACAAGTGGGTCTCACACTCCACTCTCACTATTATGTTTTCTAATACTTAAGTGATTAATTTTATATAGACGGACTAGGTAACATTTGTATTTAAATTTGCTAATTTTTTGTAGCAGATTAGATTTGTTTACTCGGATAAGATGAATAATGTACATTTTGAATTGATTTAGTTGTTATTTAGTGACGAATTTTCAGGTGTAACTGGCAGCCTCGTGGCCAGTCCACTGATACCAGTGTGATTTGTGCAATGTCCATTAAACTATTGTATTCGACTCCCGGAGCTCCCTCTAGCGGCGCCGGCTCCGGCTCCCTGCGACGCGCACAGTCCCGCCCGCGGCCGCGGGAAATTCTAGTACAAATATTTTTTTTATACGAATTCTTTCACGTGTTACATATGATGGCAACACTGAGTCGCTCGCGACTCCGGTCGTCACGAGAATAATGCAATTAGACGTTTCTATAGAAACTTATAAATAGGTATAGAATTTTCCTTGGACAATAATGTTGGGTTCGCGCTGGGCTGGACTGTGCCGTCGAGCTGCTTTCTGCTCCCCATTGCTGAAGTGCCACGGCGAATGATACAGGAAGGCTGATTTAAAAGATAAGATCCCATTCCGATTTTATGGAAAACTTTTGTAATACTTCTTTATTTTATTTGTCCAAAGTTATTGTCGTTTATTGTTCTACCAATATTTTGCCTTAGTGAATCCTTAATGTATGATTTTAAAGTGGTGAAGCGAACTAGATATAGGGAACAGATGATATGTTGAAATTTTAGAGTCAACTTTTATAAAAGATAACTACAAAACAAACGAAAAGGTGTGTACAAAACGAGGAAATTTGTATGAAACATTGTTATGCGAATAAACTTACACCTCAATATAAAATATATATTGTCTTTTATTTCCTTTTCCAACCTATTTTTTTAGCATCATATAAATTGTTCATCTATGTTATTGAAATATATTATTAAATTAATAATTTGATTTATATAAGAAGTTGATGCTGTTCATGTGATTTGTGTAAACATAAACAAATGTTCCCTGAGTGGATGTTTGTTCCTAAATTTTTTAATTCAATAGCTTTGGGTAAACAAATTGCATAACTGTTGATGGAAAATGAGGAATTAAATGATTTCATTAGATTCTCTTTACCGTCCATCTTGGAAAATTCAGAAGATGTGTACAAATAGGTAGATATTTTTGAAAATAAATTATTTCATAATCATTGTTAGATATATTTTAAAATAATATTCTTTCGTTTTGAAGTTCATAGTAGAACTGCATTAAGCTTGCTTTATAATATACAAATTAAGTCTTAAACTTTTAATTATAAAACTTAATATTTTCCTACGCAGTTTTTGCATATACATAGTGTGTGCACAGATATTTATTTAAATTCTATTGGGCTGTTAGTTCGTTAGAGCTGTCGAAAGTCAAGGAACAATTTTTACATTACATTCATAGAAAATTTCCAATGACTTAGAAAAACTCAATGTACAAATCAAAACTAAATTACGTTAGATAACTTTCCGTTGAAGCACAGTACCCTATCTACCCTAAATAATAATACAATAGCACAATATAGAACTATATTTAAAATATCTATAGTTTATCTATTTATCTAAAAAAGAAGAAAATTGAAGCGCCTGAATAATTTTTCGAGCAGCATTTTAAATAGACGTGTTGCTTAATTAATACTAAAGAAACCAGTCACTTTAATTTTTAATAGTAGCTTTTATAATTTAATTAAGTCTTTGTTCATGGCTACGAGGCACGTAATGAAATAATTTAATTTAATATTTTCTAAATAAAAACATAAATGGACTTCAGCAAATTTCTCAAAACACGTTAAAAGTACAAAAATCTTATCTAATGTATAGTAATATTATATATACTATATATAATATTACTATACATTAGATAAGCTTTTTATTTTTTGCATTATTACTTTAATCAATATGATTATATAGTAATAATTGATGCATTTTATGAATACACCTAATTAACATATGAATTTAAAAAACTATACGAGTATACTAAAACTTGCTCAGAAACTTAGCATAATCTTATATCCGGGTCTTTGGACACCAATTTGATGTTCATTTCAACCTAATGTATTTATATATACGTGTCAAGAGTTGATTCCAATTTGACGTTACTGTACGAAATATGTATGAAACAGCATATATCTGCTTAAGGAACGAGTATTCGAGTGTATTTTCCTGTTGATTTCTCGATATGTTGTGAATCTTCTTAGTTCGCATCAGATCAGTCAGTCGTATGGCTGTGTTTTTAGCACACGTGCCAACGCGAATTATACAAAATGTTCCCAGTTAAGTTCTTATTTGTTTTGTTTACAGTGCCATACCTTTTTCAATTTACATGTAAGTAAACGAAAGTGTTTTTTCCTTAAATATTTACAGAACAATTGTCTATGTGGCCATTTCACTCTGATCTTTTGTTTGAACTAAAAATATATATATTATATATGATTCGTACGTAATTCAAGATTTACGTTTAAGATTGCCAACGGGACTTGAAGTTTTTTCGAAAAGACTATAAATATATAGAGGATACGCGGGCGTTCTATAAAATCCACACGTTACACAGAACATGGGAAGATAGCAAAGAAACGTGTGCTAAAGAAGGGGCGACTCTCTTCTATCCCGACGATGACGACGAGGCTAACAGTGTTATTAACTTTTGGAACCAAACGCAACCATTTAACTGGGTTTTTGTTGGAATTTCAACGCCGAATGTCAAGCAAGTATTTGAAACCGTAGACGGTGAGTTTTAATAAATATTTTTCACTGTGTTACTATTACAATACATACTAATATTAAAACGATCAATTAAAATGTGAACGTACTATGCAAAAAAAGCGAAACGCGTATCAAACATGTATTTTGGAGGCGATCTTCTGACAATAATTAAAATATTTCAAAGAAAATTAATTATACAATACATGATTTAGAGGTCAGAGGTGCACAGACCGGACGTTACCATTTAGATATAAAGCATTTGATACTCATTATTATTGTTACAATTAATAATAATATTATTCTAATAATTAAAATTCATAATGTTGCCTGCTTATGTCGTTATTTAATGATACTATTTATAAAATATAAAAAATGTAGAGATGACCTCATTTATAATCTTATATATATTTTGGTTACTGTGTAGCTTTATTAGACTTACTTAATTTCACTTACAGTTGGGCTTAAGTTTTATTGTACAATACTCTTTGTAGTTATTACCTATAATATATTATTTGATCAATACACGTGATATTTATTAAAATAATATTACAACTTTAATTCGACACATCATAGTAGCTTTGTTCTATACAAATATACTTATAAATACGATAATTGACTTGAACTTGAGAATTGAATGTTGTACTGTAGCTCTACTTACATACAAATATTTCGCGTAACGTATCGAATGTTTGTCTACCTACATACAAACGAGTTTATCTTTCAGCAGTTTTAATATGAGCTAATTCATAATGTATAATTTAAAACTAATGACAATCTATTTGTGATGATTAAAAATTAGGTTAGGTCACGGGTTCATATTTTGGGAACATGTAATATAGAAAAAAACCGTTTTGTTTTAATAATTGACAGAAATCAGACAATCAGCTCTAACAAAAACAGATTAGTCCATTCAAACGCAATATTTCTAAATTATAACGTCTATGACGTGGATGATGATTGTAGTAGAAACTGACTTAATATATTTTGATTTCCATCATTCCTTATTAGTATAATATGTTAATTTTTATTATATAAATTATAAATATTCACGCCTGAATGACGCGTTTGGTACATGTTTGAATGACACCTATACTTAGTACAATTGTTTGTTCTAATATACAGTTATTGGTTAAATATATTTTAATATTTTAAAAGTGTTCACACATTTAGGATATAAAAAAATTGCAACTAGACGTAACACCGTTATTTACAAGTAAATTAATAAAATCTGCATTTCAGGTGTGCCAATAACGAATATATACGATAGATGGGGCCCGGGGGAGCCTAACGACTCAGGTGGCGAGGAAGGCTGTGTAATATTACGTAGAGATGGTACACTGAACGATGATAATTGTGAACGGAAGTATCCGTTTATATGCAAGAAAACTTTGAGCACGCTTGAGTGGAACAATTATTGTGATATACCAGACCTTGGTTAGTTTTAATATTATAGTTTTATGTTTAGATGATACTTAGATATAGTTTAGGGATTTGTATATAAAAAACATTTCCCTGCTCTAGTTAGACAATGTACGGCGTTTCCTGCCATTTTTCGATGTGCAGTGCCTCTATCTGTACATAAAAGGACCTACCTTTCAATAAATTTGTACAAGACGTGGATGACGCGTGAAGAAAATAATAATGATATATATATAATAACTCTAACAAAAATGCAGTACAGCTTTCACAAATGTAACACGTGTTTTATTGTTATATTTTAGATTATGAATACGTTGAAAAATTCGGCAGATGTTACAAGTTCCACCTAACGCCTTTGAATTGGACGGACGCCTATACAGTGTGTAGTATGGAGCAGTCGTATTTAACGATTATTAATTCACAAGATGAGGCGAATTATTTGAAAGAATTGACTGCTAAGGCCAAGAAAGACAAAGTGCAGGGAGATTATCTACGAGGCGCAATACATTTGGGGTATCGTTTAAGGAAGGGCGAATGGAAAACCATAATAAATGGTAAGTCTCCGTTCTCCCTCATTCTCCCGAAATCGAGATATTGCGTGTTGTGTGGCGTAACTCAACGCAGCGCTTTATCCTAGATACTAATCGGAGAAATGAAAATATTTTAAAATATAATCAATAAATTGCAATAATTATCATATAAAATAATATATGTGATATATTTTTATTTTAAATATGTTTTTCATTAAAAGCGGACGCATTTACCTATTCTACATCATTTAAGGACTAGTCCTTAAACTAGTTTAAGTGCATACGACGATTTTGTGTTACCCATCGTTTTTGAATGGAGAATGTAGAGGACACTTTTTTTATTATTAAACAACTAAGTATGTTTCTGATTGTACCGCCAAATATTCGCCTTTAGCAGGACAACAGAGGATAATAGGAAAACGGTGAATACGGTTACGGATATAAGAAAAAACGGTTTCGATTTTGGTTACGTATATAAAATTCCGACATTTCGTTACATAACTCCATAACATACCGGTTCTCCAACTATAATAATACAAATCGAACGAACCTAGGTATAGTAATTAAATACTGTTAAAGCATATAAAAATTGACGTGGATATTATAAAATATTCTTCAATAGAAAGAGACGTAATTATTAAGTACACTCATGCAACTTAGACATGCAATGCAATGTGACTTGAGGATTTTCCGTGTCAGCCAAAACCATCGGGTAATAGGGGGAAATGAAAACGAATACCTACTTGCATTATTACTTATTTTATTAAGCATTATTACTTATTATTACAAACAAGCAGACAAACAAAATTTGGAAAATAAATATTTTGGCATATGTATATATTATAGCGGTTACAAACAGACACTCCAATTTGTTTATTTATATAGACATACGCTATACGCTATATGTTTTTTAATTATTATTATTATTTTTTAACTATTTTCATACAAACTTCATTTGTTACAAAAAATACTTAATATAATATTGATTGTTTATCTCAATCATCTAGATCAGAGGTGGGCAACCTTTTTCATTAAATAGCTTATATTACATATAGTATTTTTGGCGGGTCAAGGTTACTCTGACTCTTAATAGTATTTAAAAAGTAATGGAAGAATATTTGTTACATAAATAAAAACTTGGATTGTCGCATTAAGCAGGCAGCATGCGGCCTGAGTGCCTCGGATTGCCCACCCCTGATCTAGATCATATCTAAAATAAAACTGTTTTTAACAGGATTAATCGCGTATAATATTATTGGTATTCGAAAACACGTTACAGTAGTTAGTTTCGTACACTTTACACTTTAAAATAGTTTTTTTTCAAAATGTGTAAAAATCGTAAAGACCATAGATCTAATTAGATCATATCTTATCTAAATCATCTATTATCAATTTTCCACTTTGCCCACAACGCGGTGATTTTAGAGATACGAGTATGCCATTTGTTGGGGTTAAATAACGGGACATATTTGAACAAGACTTTCTTTTTTAATTCATGATGAAAGATATAAGTTGAGATGTTTGATCTCAGCTTTGTCTTACTATACTGAGTAAATAAATATATAATAGTAATAATAAAAGATAAATATTTACATTTTCTTGACTGAATTGTTCGAATAAATTGTAATTACACAGAATTTTAATTCACAGCCTAAATGTGCGAAAAGGTACTGTACCTAATACTTTGCTATATCAAATATGTATTGGTTAACTGACTTTTGTTAAATGCACATATAAAACAAGATTAAATAACTTTCAAATCTTTATTATATACCTATGCGAAATGGTATTCTGGGGGATTTTTATGTTTGCATAATGTCAGTTCCCACGTGTCCGATTATAAATAAACAGCACATAATGCTTTTGATCAGGAAGCAGTTAAACGGGTGATGCGTCACGAGACGTAATGTCCTGACGTTCCAGTTTATGACGTAAATTTTAGTGAATTAAGAAGATTAAATAGTAAAAATTACTGAATACACTTCCATTTATAATAAAAACTAATAACTAATAAATCGATTCTAATGAACGAATAAATCCATCATTCATCTTTTTTACAAATCATCGGTGAAGAAAGAATAAATATTTATATGTACATTTTCAAAGCGTTTTTTATAGTCCGTAGTCGTGAGTAATTAACATGTGGTAACAGAATAGTATTGTGTTTGAAGCCACCAGTCTAAAAACGTAAACTCCAATTATAGATTAACAAAAACAATTTGATTAAATAAACTTGTTTTTCCTATTTTAAAATGTTTTTGAACTTATTTACCTAAACGTATCTTAGAAATCATAAAACCATAAAAATATCTTAGAATTACATAATGTAAAACTTATAAAACTAATTGCTTGAACCGAAATTATTGATATAAATGTTTTCTTTTGTATTGCGCCGATTGTATTTTATCATTAGTTTCCCGCATAGCAGTACCCTGCTGATAGAACCTACTAGTAGTCAAGACACTCCGTTCTTCACTTTTCGCCCGATTTCGCCATAGTGTGTGTTGAGTGGCGGAACTCAACGTTGCGCTATGCCTTACCCCGAAAGGGTATCGAACCCACAACCAGCGTATACAGCCAGACGCTATACTACTGCGTCATTTTATCTTATATAATTATTGAACTTTAATGATTATAGTTTAGTTTATTTTCAATGTGTGTGATAAATATTTTTTATTTCAGACATGCCACTAGAAGATAGCGGATATACTGTATGGGGGGGAGGTCAGCCCGACGGTAGAGGCGAAGAGGCCTGCGGTTCTATGTTTTACAATGGGCAACTAAATGATATAAGCTGTGACCGACGATTATTCTTTATCTGTGAACATGAGATAGACCTTCTTCGTAATAGCTACATTCTAAGGTTTGGCGATGTGTTTACAATGAAACCAACAGCATGAAGCATGGGTTATGTCCAAAGAGAATTGTGCATGACTTATATTAATTAAATTCAATAAAAAAGTTTAAACATGTGGATTAAAAGTTCAAATTAAAAAAATATAGAAGTGGCAGATTATTAGAAAAAATAAAGAAAAATTCTACTGAATATGGTAGACTAGATCTCCTATTTGTGTTTATGGCATATTTAGGTTATCTTATGGTACAATTTTTAACCTATATAAAGATTTTGTTAACATTTTTTAAAGTGTTATTTTACTAAGTAAATTGAAAAGACATATTTAGAAAACGTATAAAAATTTGAACGCAGCGGGATTTGAACCCGCGCCTCTTAAACGGTTTTCAAGAGGTGCTGGGTTCAAAATCCGGCTACATTCATTTTGCTCTAAATATGTCTTTTCACAAAATTTTGTTTTTAATAAAACATAACTAAAGAAGCTAAGCTGTTTTCATTCAAGATTTCAATTCAGTTCCACTATATTTATAAATGTTCGATACACCTTTCATAATTCTCAATGACTAAGTCATTTTTAAATTTTTATTTATAATACACTTTTTATGGTATGCTGAAAACTATGACTACAGTCATGAATAAAATTTAGTTTTTATTTGAATTTCTTTTGTAGACCTTTTTTATCTATAAAACACAAAAGGCAGTTTTGTATTTTATTTTATAAGTACTCGATTTAGCTTTATAATAAGAATTTATGCTGTTTTAATAATCTGTTATATTGCTCACCTACTTGAACTTGATTATGACGTAACTTTAATAAAAATTAACTTAAGTAAAAACCTAGAATTCTAAATTACCCAAACCTTTGAGCATTCATATTTAAATGATATATGAAACAAAGGCTTCAAATATACATATCTATATAAGCAACAAATAAAACAAAAGTTATTTTTATTCTCATTGTGTCATTCACAATGGGTTAAAAAATATTTATAAGCATAAAAATATTTAATTTTAAAAAATATTTAAAAAGGATGTAATCCCGCGCCACTTGGAATCCCGGCCGGAAACGTTCCTAGCCAATATACTTACTCAGGTCTGCCTTTCTCAGCTTGAGCTGTGTTGAAATTCTTATACGTTTGTTACAACTTATTTTTGTAGTTAAATGTATGCATATTAATTTTGAAGTCGTCGCCGTTTGAAAGTTTTTGAAGCCCTCGTGGCGCAATGGCACACCGTGTGACACAACTGGTTGTGGGTTCGATTCCTACTCGGAGAAATTATATTACATAAGACAAAAGCGTCGCGTTGAAGTTCCTCGACATGCGTGGGGTACGGAGTCTTGACGCCTGAGTTCTCTCTAAACTTGAAGAAATTCAACATCTGCCTTTTCCCGTATAGAAGAGCTTCTATACGGAAAGGCGCGATGTAATTTCTTATAAACTACATTTTTTAAATAACACTTTGAAACACGTTAATAAGTATCATTATATTTAGTCAAATGAATAGTTTTAGCTCATTGCTTCTTTGGGTAGCGAAAATTTGGGAAAATTTTCCACTTCAGAATCTTGTTATGTTGTAATTCTGATTCTAAAATACTTTTTTTAATATTATAAATACCATATATTTTATATAATTACTTTAAATATTTTTTATATATCAAGTACCTATATAAATATTTGTAGTAATACAAAATAATATTAAAATAAAAACTCAATTTTTTGTATAAGTTTATATGTTGTCTTATTATTCAATGTTACAATTAATTGCTTATATCCCGTTACATGTTACTAACAATTTCATTACTAAAACCTAAAAATTATTGTTTTACAGTAATTCGCTATCATATTCGATATCTGAATATAAAATAATGGATTACATAATAAAAAAAAACAACCATACAATTTAGAGGTGAGTCAAAACTCATTGTTTCCATAGGTCCCTTTAAGAACTATTTTCATAAATCGATATTGAAAAACAATCGTTTAATTATCTAAAAAATATTGTTTTATTATTCGATAGCAGAACTTACAATAATCGATTACATAACAAAATAATAACCTTTCCATTTAAAGGAATAGTTAAAAATACCATAGTACCCTTTAAGAACCCTTCGCCGCAAATCAAATACTGGTTCCAAGTCACGATGATGTTCTTCATATATTATATATAACCTATATTTAGATATAATACACATGTTCATTTGTAAATAAGCGCAATATACCACAGATACTGTAATAACATAATTTTTATATATCTACATTCCGAGTGGTTCAAGAATTTTTATTCAATATGAATCATATATACAATGGAGCTAATTAATTATCTTTCATTAAATTTTACTATTAAAGCCACGATATAATATAAAAATGTGTATCACATAAAAGAGCTTCAGCTTATAATTGTTTATTTATATTTTGAAATGATAAGAAAATTATTTTCAACATATTGGATAACATTTAACCTGAACGTTGATCTTTGCGCTGCTTATAATCGATATAATAGTACCATATATATATGCATGTACAAGTTTTGTAAAACATTTTAAATATAACAAATTCTAATTTATGTTCAAGCAAACGTTTTTGAGTTGAGTTTTTACTATATTTTCTTTCTAATGTTGTTGGAAAACCGCTTTCCCTACTAATGGTAAATATCTGACAAATGGTCCACCGTATGTCAGCACCTCACGAACAGGTTCAAAGAGTATAACCATCCAGTAAAGCATTAATAAGTAAAAGAACATGGACACCAGGAGATCTAGTAAAAATAATCTGTAAAACAAAGAAATATATATTATTATTAAGCATACATTTGGTCCATCCACGGATATGCAATGTAGAAGTAAAATCAATTTCGTTAATAAATTAGGCCGTATGATTTTATTGAAGTCTCTAACATAATTGGTTTCTAGGAGTTATATTGCTGTATCAATTTTTAAAACAGATTTCTATTAAAATATTTGTGAAATCTGTTTACAATTTGGCGTATTAATGTGGAGAGCTCATTGCGTGTGAATTTACAACTACATTATACTATTTCTTGCCAAACGATTGTTCATAGAAATAATCTTTGGATAGCAATAATAAGTTTTAACAAACGTTGAATTTCGAGGTAGCTGGATGATACGTATGACTTAGTTGTTAGAGCGCTTGGACTGTTTCCAAGAGGCGTGGGTTCGAGTCCCGCTACGTTCAAATTTTCATACGTTTTCTTAAAATGTTTAACTTCATTAAATATTTATATTAATTGATAAATGTGTTTATTTTAAATTTCATACCAATAATAAATTTAGTAATTTATATTAAACTACATACATTTGATTAAGTTGATCCCGATAATCACACTTGCATTTCTTTTCACCGAGCCATTTTAAATCTCAACGCTTAACAAATACACCTAATTACTCCATAATTTGTGAATGGCCCAAATCTTACGCCAACATACTAGCTACTGAACTAGTTTTACTCACATGTTATTTTGAAGCCTTGCTTTTGGAAGATTTTCTAGTTTCTCCTTTAGACAGAACAATTTGCCGCCTATCATGCAAGTCTCTATATATGGGCCCACCTCGATAATTGCTAAATTCATTGGAAATGTTGCAAAGTCGTTTGCATTCAGTTTGGTTGCTAACGCTTTAAAGTTATGTGTGTCGAACCACCATTCTCGGGTAGTAAAATATTGGAGGACTTCCAGACCAACTGATATTCGGTTTTGTATTCGCACCATACTGAAATAATGCATGTTGAAAATTATTTATGAAAACAAAATATACAAAAGCATTATATTCTATGTAATATATATGCTAAATATATTTAAAGACTTATCAGAGTGTATTTTGTTTTAGGAAATAAGGAAGGCCAGTGTGTGTTGCAGTTGTTCTGCTATGTTTAAGACGAGCTGTGATAAGTGAATATTAAGTTTTTTTTATGAATATACAAGTTAATTTTTAAGTTATGGACGATTTTTTGTTTGATATTTAATGGAGTTACATTTTAATTACTTACAATCGTTTCTGACCAAAAATAAGCATCAAAAAGTCAATAAGATAGGCGGGAATTATATGGTAGAAGAATACACAGAGTTCGTGTATTAGCTTATTGTGTCTGATGTTTCCGTTGGGATACCACAGAGGTCCTTCGAAGGGGAATTTCCGCACCGTTGCCTTTCCAACGTCCAACACCTCCTTCCATGTGGTATCTCGATCGTCACCTGACGTTAGATTAAAAACTGGTATGTCTGCTGGTCTGTAAGATCATATATAAAATAAGCCAATATTATTCTATTCATTTGATCTCTTATACTATCATTATATTTTGAATTCAATTCCTTAATTGGTTAGGTAGATAGAGGAGCTAAGATAGTGGAGGCGGACATTTCAATAGGCCCCTTAGGGCAATCTCAGGCACTGCCCCAAGCTCCTGTCTCTGCATTGCGATGGGCCTAGCGTCCGCATAGTGAATCCATGAAATGCCAATGAGTTCCTTCTCTTTATTTAACTAAGTTTTAAAAGCCAAATAAAATGTTTAATACCTTTCAATTTTTGTGTTAATATAATAAGGGATGACAATAATAGCGTTGATAGCAATGTCAACGGGAATGACTTCGGCATGATAGTGCCCGTTACAATGCATAGTCCTTATGACTCCTTTACCAGCACCGATCATAAGGCCTATGGGCCCGTTTAAATTATCCACCCAACCAGGAATAGGCTCCTTGTAGGCGGGAGTAACTACAAAATTTTAAAAATTAAACATCAAATTTAGGCATTTATTTTTATGTATACTTATATTATTATTGTTTATTACTATAATTTAAGTTTAATAGTTTTAATAAATATCAATTGACAATAGCTCATTAATTTTATTCTATTCTACCTAAGCCACTTTGTTTAGTGGTGAACAACACTATATATATATATATATATATATATATATATATATTCTTATATTGAAGATTTATTAAATACGCATTATATATAATCATATAGAAATGACTGCAACAATCAAAATATTAATACATAAAAAAAACTACTTTAAATATAAAACAAAGTATGAAATTTTCTATACCAAATGTTTACAAAAAATACTTTTTTGCATAATAATAGATAAGATTATTATTATAAATATTACACACACTAGCCGGCCTTTTGGTTAACACATATTTAAAGTGACATTTTGTTGCTAAGACAAGGCGTACTTTACGCGTCATAGACGCCACTAGTACAAGTGTACTAAATACGACGTACCTATACTCGGTCGTACAACGACTGTTGGTAATTCTGAATAACTCTCCTTCACAAGAGACTCAGCTAGCCGTTTGGAGTACGTGTAAGCGTTAGGGTGCTTCTGCATAATGGAAGGAGCTAAGAGATTGAGCTGCTCATCGGAGAGCCAACTGGCAGTGCGTAACACTTCGTGGGGGTCAGCTGGTGGATCGTGAACCTGAAAGCAATGATATCTTATTAGAAAACGCATAATTAGAAACATTTAAAATTGTAGTATATACTATAAAATTTAATAAGTATAGTTTCTTTGTATAATGTATAATAATGCACTTTGTTTAAGTAATGTAGAAAACGCGTATACTATAATATGAAATTATATTATAATATGAAAATTTCCCCTATGTTGAAATCTGAGTTCACCAAAATGGTGGTTAGGCATACGAGTCAATTGCACGATAATTACAAAGCTATAATGTACAAAACGTTTCTGTACTGTAGTTTTAACTTCATAGATTATGTTATAAATGTGATTTCTTTATAGGGTGTGATATGTTTGTGGGTTGCGGGTTACACTTGCTACTAACTAGGGTATTATTCTTTTTTTTTTTTAACTGAAACGCAGGGTAGACGTACATAGCCTAATGTCATGAATATCTGTTCTCCATTTTCTAGTCATTCTCTCGAGTAGGAATCGATCTCCAACTATCGCGTTTACTGGATTCTTTAGATAATTTTATTTTCACAAAAAATATCTTAGCTTTGTTGTACTTAGTATTAATTGGTTGTACATTATGGTTACAAAATACCTTTTCTGCCATTCTACCGTAATCTGGATAACAAAAGGCAGTAGAAAGATGAACGAAAGAAACAATATTTTTCATTCTTTTCGCTATTTCAAGGACTCTAAGAGTGCCCTTGGTGTTCATTTCTAGGCCTTCTTTAAGAGGGGCTTCCAAACGAAGACTGGCTGCAAAGTGGAATACTATGGATACCTGAAAAAAAAGAGTTTTTAACTTTCAAAAAAAGTATTCATATCGTTTAATGATTTATTTTTTATTAGGCTTGATTATATTATTACAACAATATTGTCGTAATTTAATAAACTGCACATTCATTTCGAAATTAATTTATTGGTTTTAGTGTTTTAGCTAATTTTATGCAAACGTAGTTTGGCAACACGTTGGCAGTTTTCTTTTTTTCGGCTCTACATTTTTTCTGACATAGTAGTTTATTATTAAATAAATTATGAATATATTTACTAACATCGAATCAAAAACTTGGAGTATGCTCATAGCAGAGAACTCTTTGCCTTAAGAACATGGCTTGGGCCACTCTTTTCATTTTGACATACATAGGCTTATATATAAATAAACATTAAAATGTAATACAAAACAAATGTGACCTAAGCGTTATGTAAAATATATCACATAAGTGTATTGCATAAACAATTTCAGTGAATATGCCTAAGTAAGTGTCTACCGCTTAGATTACTGCGCAACAGCTTTACCGTAGTTTTATTCGGGCATAAGTTGGCAACACGTTTATTATCATTTATTTGCTTTTTTTTCAGCTATATTTTAAAGAAATAAGTAAATTTTGTACTTTCAAAAAGAGTCCACGCCTGTATTTATCTTTTTGCATTTGCTTATAATAGAGAGATTCCTAAAAGCGGCAATCTTCGGCGTATAAAGAGTTCAATCCGATTTCTTTTCAAAATCAGTACACCATATTATATATTTCTAATATACATTAGCTATATAATATTTTTTTTATCGCTTTTACACTAAACTTTATACCAACTGCAAGTTAATATTTTATACTAATTGTATTTAACTGTAAACTGTACAGTATTTTACGTTATTGTGTAGTATTACATTACAAGGCTTATTGCGTTATAAAGTGAAACTAACGTTGCTTACCTCATTATAAATTTCTTCCAGTTGATTTATTTCAATACCGAGATTATCATACAAAATATCCCCGACTACTGGTATAAGTTTTTTCATCACATGCGGCTTTTCTTCTCTAATTCTTGAGAATAACTGAAAAATTCAAATATAATAACATTGTAAGGTATATAATGTTGTTGTTCAATATACATTTAATTAGTATTAGAAGGAGAGATTGGAGAGGGAGAGAGACTATTCAAAATAGTTTTGAATACGCTTTGTGGTAGGTCTGCAGAAAAATAACTTCATTTCAGGCTGGCATTTTTAAAGTAAAATACCTAACGCCTGTTTTAATTTTAAAAAAAATACAGTGTTCACAAAATAACTAAAGATCGTAACATCATACAGGTAAGTGCATAATTCATTATTACATACAACTTTTATTTATAGTCTACGTTTTATATATATATCTACATACCAATAATACTCACAGGTAGTTTCCACATATCCTCGATGCGAGATTCCGGTGATTTCCCGCGCTTGCTGCGAACGAGCGCATACACGCAGCCTATATCCGGCACGCTGTATAGAAGTTTCTCGATCAAGACCTTCCCCATCAGACCTGATGCACCGGTTACCAACACCTTCCTTCCTCTGTACCACTCTTTTACTTCGGATGCCATTTTAACCTTTGTGATATAAGAATAAGTATTAAATTTATATATTAGCCAGAAATAATATTGGGGCAGCGTCTGATTGTACACGCTGTTGGTTGTGTACGCAACCCCACTCGGAGGAGTGATTATATTTAATTTATTTTCATGTTTTCGCTCTGGTATAATATTAACAAATAGCAAGCTCGATTGCTTTTAGGTTTACTAAGGATATTTTCAAATTCCTTTATCTGCTCCGAAATCGGGCGGAAACTGAAGAACGGAGCTTCTTGACATTAGGCTTTCTCTGCCCACTATACTAGTCAAACATAAAAGAATTTAAGCAAAGCAAACATTTAGCTAAAATTTAAGTAAGGTAAAAAAGCTATATTAAATTTTTTCTATCTATTATATTCGTAGTTTATAAAATAATATTGGCGGTAATAGGCCACATCTAAATGTGAATGACTGTGAGCTCTTCTAGTTGGAAACTCGCATAACCAGGTTTGCTTACATGAAATTCGTTTGTAGTGTACAAAATATGTCAGTGTGCGCTTTTAGATCGGAGGAATCGGACAATACAAATAGGTAGGCTGTAGTGTATAAAAAAGGAGCTTTATCCTAAATGGAAGATGCAAGAGACTTGAAAACATATATATATATATTTTAACACAATCATTTAAGGTATAGTAAAATAATCTAAATCACTAATAATTTAAATACACTTTAAAAGTAATTTCTTTTACTATATTTATACCATATTAGTAAATTTTATCCATTTTATCGATAGTCGATTCGATTTTATTATAAGCACTTTCGATTTTATTCACGCAATGCTTGTACAATCGCTGTCGTTTCTCTGATGAGATTTTAATAAGAATTGTATGGGTTGTAAACAGATGTGCATAGCGTGTTCATTTATAGGAAAAAACATGTTATAGACAGGCATTGTCATTGTAATTTTACTGGATTTCCTTTAATTTGTATATGTTTTTTATTTGAATGTACAATGTAATGTAAATGTGCATATTGTATACATTAGTAGAGTTGGTAATAAAAATACATAAAAATATAAAACCACTCATTATCGGGTTCAAATCCCGCTCCGTAAAATTTTTTATACGTTTTATAAATATATAGTTTATAGTTATTTACAGATTATCGAATCAAATTCCAGAAACTTTAGACTATTTTTCTGAAGCATAATATTTCCTAGTATTTCGACACGATTGGCGGATGCGTAACTATTAAGCAGCACGTAAATATTATAGAATTAGGATTTTAATTTTTAACTAGCTATACTTTTATAAAGAAAGAAAAGTATTTAGATATATGAAACATGTTAAAACATGCGTTTTACACAGTTGTTTTAACTGGCTTATTAAAAAATAAGGCGTCCTTTCACTTCTATTATATGTTTTTTTATACTACTTATTTGTTATTGCCTAGTCACTCAAACAATTTATTTTAAGCATCACGTAAT
Organism: Podotricha telesiphe; assembly: GCA_038994665.1. Lineage (NCBI taxonomy): Eukaryota > Metazoa > Arthropoda > Insecta > Lepidoptera > Nymphalidae > Podotricha > Podotricha telesiphe. Next base: position 432,815 of record JAOYRR010000158.1, read on the forward strand.
GTGCTTACAACAGAATAAAACAAATAAATAAAATTACGCTTATTTTATTACGGACGATGTGATAAGTAAAAGTTGGTATGTATATTGTAACTGGTGATGGGATTGTAGTAGTCCCTTTCAACTAGAAGTTGCAAAACCGGTCCTGTACAGTTTTCTTCGTAACAGTGAGTGTGTTAGATACAATATTGAAGAAACTGGTATATTGTTGCCATTTTACGATCATTCGTTAATGTCTTTGGAAGTATTTGTAATTTTCATAAATTAACTTATGAGGCCTATATAGACCAGCTGGACTGGTAATGAAAAGTGATGGTTGAGGTTTAAGTTACTCATCTAGGTTAAAAGTTTAAATTTTTATATCAAGGAATACCAATGAAAGGATGCCTGAAAGATACCCCATATGGTCTCAAGCTTTCAAACCCAGTCTACACATTACCCGTCTTTGTGATAACAATCTTGATTTACTCTTATAGAAGTAATTATTTTATGTATTTTATATTATATAGCTAACGCATCACTTTTTAAATTTAAAAAGTTTCAACATTGTGAAAAGATGGTTTTTAATATTCACAGACTAATCTTTGCAAACATTTTAATCTCTACGGCTTCACGCTTTTTGTCGCGTAGAATACCCTGCTATGTCTAAAAGAACTTAGTGTCAAGACACTCCGTTCTCCACTTTCTAGTGTCTAGTGTTGAGTGGCGGAACTCTACGCCGCGCGTTGTCTTGGGAGTCTGCTCTGGTAGCTACCAGAGCAGAGAAATAAAATTAGTTTTAATATAATCATTCTCCCGAATGAGAATCGAACTCACAACCAATCCCGTTTACAGTTAGACGCTGTCCCACTGCGCCGCAATGGCCTTACGCTTTAATTTAATTTTGATTTATTTATGAATGTTTAATTATTAAAAAAAAAAATTGTAATTGTTATATAATATTTACATTATAGTTATAGTAATTAAATTTGTAAGTCAAGTTGTAAATACTTCCATCGAAGCAAGTAATGTAGTAACAGGTCGCTCGGTGGACTCCACCTACCGGTTTAATAGGCATATTGACTTATGTAACTGCAACGTTAATAGAAATGGCGATCATATCATTATTTAATATTTTTTTTTAAGGCATAAAAATTATTATGTAAAACTAGAACTTGTAAAAATACAATAAAAAAAAAATATCGCCATGTTTTCAAAGGTGAAGTCTTTGTATATTTGAGAAACATATATTAAGAAAACGTATAAAAATTTGGACACATCGGGATTTGAACCAGCGCTCTTGAAAACCGTTCAAGCGCTCTGACTGCTAAGCCATGCGTTCTACATCCAGCTACGTCGAAATTTTTATACGTTTTCTAAATATATGTTTCACAATTTACTAAGTGTGTGAATAACACTTTAATTTTTTTTTTAAATCTTATTATATCTTCTTTGTTATATTTATATGTTTTACGAAAACGAATACTTTTGCTAGTGAGAATTTATTTCAATTTTGCACATACATACATATTTCTCAACCACAAGCTACGTAAACGGCCTAGCGGTTTTCACCAAATTCAGGCCATTCTGGTACGTTTACGAAACGCACATCACGTCAGCTAAGTAGAGCTGCTAATAGAGCGTTAAATTGTCCAAAGTATATTTCTCGAGTCTTGAATATTAGTAAATAATTGAATATTATTTTACAAATTAAATACGATTATTTTAATTATGACACGCTTATAAGAATATTTCTTAGGTAAGTAAGTGTAAAAGGCAAAAAAAAAATACTTTAAGCGTCAAAGATCATATGCAAATTAAATGTAAGTAAAAAAAAATATTTGTAATATTTATTGTCAAGTACAGTCACAAAGAATAGAAGTAAAAAAATATTTCCTTCTCGGGAAGCGTTGAAGTGGACCAATGTAACTATAACTGGAAATGTCGTTTTTTAATCCATTGTACCATCCGTTCTACTTTAAAAAGGTACAGAAGTAAGAATAATTTGTGTTATAAATAATAGATATATAAATAGTAATATCAGTTATAAGTTTCGTTGAGAAAATGTTTTTAAATTGAACAAGATAGTCATATCTCGTTTTGTTAATAGCACCTCTTTTAAAATTCTATTTAATTACATACTCTAAATAAACCTATACAAGATGTGTTATTTGATGACCTCAGCGTTAACGCGTCAGCGTATTGAGCTAAGCAATAACACGAAATTTATTTTATTTTCATCCAACATAATGGTAAAGTTTGGTTGGGTCTGGATAAAATCCAAATGATTGTATCTATAAATTCTATCTCTAGATTGAATATATATTTATTATTATTATATTTAATTATATTCGTATAACTTCAATTTCAAGTAGGATTTATATATTTATTTCTAGAATATCGCTTAATTAAAACACGTTGAGGGATTCCACCACTACGAAATTGTGGGAAAATGAAGAAGAAAATGAAGAAATTGTGAGGCAATTTGTTCTTAGATCTCTTTGAGACACATGAACATAAAAGAAAAACCAACCATCAAGTGTATGGATCTAAAAGTACTTCGTTTGTTAGATTGCTCTTAATATTTTCATGCAAAAAGCTTTTAAACTAATGGGCATGACTTTGAAGACATGCATACGGTTAAAAAGACATATTTAGACATATTTGAAAACCGTTCAAGTTCCGGTCGATTTTCAAGAGGCGCGGGTTCAAATCCCGCTGCGTTCAAATTTTTATACGTTATTCCAAATATGTCTTTTTCAATTTCCTTAGTGTGCGAATAACACTTTAAAAAATGTTAAAAATATATATGCATACGGTAATTGGTAAATTATTATATTATTTCTTGCTGATAGTGATAGAGATAAAGGAAGAAAGATTAGCTATTTAACCATATTTATAAGCACTTTTTTATTTGACTTTCATGTGTACAATAGTGCAAAGCCCTGAGCTTTGTCTTGGCTACAAACAATCATTACAAATAGTTTTCGTACTTTATTTACATATTCTAATTTGCATAAATCTACGACTGCAGGTTGACACAAGCCATTGTATAAGTAGTTATTATAGAATAAATTTTAAGTAAGAGAGTTTTATAACTCGTTATATTAACACGTTAATAAAAAAAAATCACGCTGTCTATGAAAATTTCAAATTAATCGAATAAGAGCTTATGAAATTTGACATAATTAAAGTTTATATAGGGAAGAAGTGCAGAATGTGAATTAATAAAATTAGTATTACACACTACATTCATATTATATCATTTGACTTATACGACTGTATAAATTGACATACACGTTGCTTAGGCAACGCGTGTTTAAGGAGGCTTCTATCATTACCTTTCAATTAAGGTCAATGTTTGCCATTTCTATTTTGAATTCAATTCATATAATTAAATAAAGATTATTATATATGATATAGCTTTTGACATCCTCATCTTCATCATCACATAAAGTGTCAGTAGGCAATAATATAAAGTAAGTACTAAAGTACCTACTTATTTTACTATGCTACATAATAATCAAAAGGTACAGAAGGCAGTTTAGGAGAAAGCGAACAAACCGGATAGTCATCAAACTAAATATTATATAAGTCTCAAATGTGGGTATTTGCTTTAAATGAGAATATCATTTCAAGTGGCATATTAAAATGGCATATGGTTCTATGAATAAATTTAATATCGCTAATAAATATATATACATTTTTATTTTAAGTAAAAACAAATGCCTACTAAGATAATTTATATGATAATTAAAGAAATAATAAATATATTATAAATATCCAGTAATTTTTTGAAGTTACTCTCCACTTTCTTTTATAATTTACAAGGAATTGCAACTACATATATATATATATATATATATATATATTACAACAAAACAAGAAAATTACACAAATTAATGGAACTCGTAACTGTGGAAAATATGATATTATATTATTGTTGGACAAAAAATAATTGAAAAGGCAATTTTCAATGAAGGAAAATGATTATGTAATACCCAGAGCAAGGTTTTAAGTTATAATGTTGTTTTTATGAGGAAAAATCACTTACCAAACTCAGTTTTCTTTACGAAGGCAGTAGATCGCGACGCTCGCGAGGCGTTCTGCGCGGGCGACTGCCAACTGCTTCTATTGTATAATACTGTCTAACGCACCTTTCCAAGTTGTAGTAGGAGTAACGTTGCGAGTTAGCGAACGAATTACTTAAATTTGAAAAGTTATTAAAGGATGTATTCATTGAAAAATGTCAAAACAGGTTAAGTAATATTAAGAATTAAATCCGTCGCGTTCATGGTTGACGTGAAAAGGTTTTTTGTACCGTTATCGTTAGACCGCGTATAGTTGAATATACTCGAGCAGGCATAAGAATGCTTGTTGTATTGGGGACAAGATTGATTTAAATAACGACTTACGTACATAGATATTAAGTATACAAGTTATGATTTTAATTTTGGCAAATAAATTCAAAAACGGCAGAATCAATTTTGTGCAAAAACAATCCTTTTTATGGTTTTTCGTAAATTTTTTATAAATCCTATATAAAAGAAAATTATGAAACTTATAAATTGCCGCTTAACTTATAGAGGTTCCGAAAAGGTTATAGGTAATAACTTCTTTGATTTTCACATTTATTACACATTTTGAAATGAAACTATTTTTAACCGGATTAATCGCGTATAATATTGTTAAATTAACATTTAAGAACCCCACGTTTCGAACACTTTACACTAGTCCGTGGTCACAGATAGACTGTAATCTAAAATGTATTTTTGAATACAAATATTATACGCGATTTAGCCGGTTTATGAATAGTTTCATTTCAAAAGGTTATAGGTAACTTATATTTATTATAATATTAGAGATGTTAAAATTAAAAAGCAAGAAAATACATTTTAGCTCAACAATGTAATTAACCCATCTTCTTCTTCTTCGAATCTTCAATACTGAAGGTCGTGTCTGTGCTAGTAAGCCATAGTGGAGGAGGTGATGAGCTTCTACAATGCTACCCTATGTTCAGCTTGCCTAAAAGCATCAATAATGGGAAGTTCTGTAAATTAACCCATATCAATATAAAATAAGTTTAAAAAAGTAACAAAAGGGTGCTTATAAGTTGAAAAACATTTTTAGAAAACGTATATTTGAACCCGCGCCTCTTAGAAGCCATACAAGCGCTTTGACCGCTAAGCCATGCGTTCAACATCCGGCTATGTCGAAATTATTTGCTTATTACAACTTACTTTTTTCATAAATTTCTATTACCCAAAGATTTTTCTACGAATATTTTTTTATTTTTATAATCCTGGTATTCCTGGCGTTAGGTTCATGCTATGAAAATATTATAACATCGGTTTCAAAAGTCGAATTGGGAGAAGTTTTTCGAAATGGCTTTGCAAGATTCAATAAAAGCGTGTTAATATCATTTCAAGCTTTCGTAAACTTTGTAACATATACTTATTTAAAAGTACTACTTGAGGAACGATACAATCGTTTATAGAACAAGCAATAATTAACAGTAGTTAATTTGTATAATTTGATGCATTCACACGCATAGAGCGAAAAAACTAGATTTCGACTGAGACCCCCCCGAATTTAGAGAAGTAAATCTATATTTAATTATATGTAATACTTAGAATATGCTTATTATATTTAACTTGTGTATTATTATACAATGCTTAAGGTAATATAAACAATAATAATTTAATTCTTAATTTTTTTTGGAGAAAATTGATAAGTAATCTAATGTCTCAATCAATCAATTCACTGTAAAATATATGTTTTTAGCTTCACGCTTTTTCTCGAATAAAAGGGTAGTCAGAGGTGTACACAGCGAACCTAGTAACACTCCAATCTCCACTTTCGATTTAATATAATAACACAAAATAATAATGTTATTTAGTTGTGGCGCAATGCAACAACTTCCGATTGTAAATGTGATTTTCCAGCGTTTTTGTAGATTCGATTCCTACTGGTACGGTATGAACATATTTAAATTATTTTCATTTGTACACTCTGGCAAGGCACGCATTGTCTTAAATATGGGCTGAAAGCGAACCGAACATTTTGAGACTAGGTTGTCCACTCTGCTATTCGAGAAAAATGTTAAGCTAAAAGAAAAAAAGCCAAAAACTTAACTTTTCAATTGTATCACTAACTTTTTTCCTAAACTACATCTTGAAAGCTTCGCTTAAACTTGACCTTATCCAGTACACGAACATTGAACTCTTTGATCACAATCCTTGCCTTCAGGAAACTTACCCGATAAACTTAAGTGATAACGCAATCGGGTACACTTATTATAGGTTATTAAAAAAATATGAGAAAATGCATTGACATGTTTATGAATACTATTTTAAATATTACCTAAGCATTATAATGTAATTGCCATGATCTTAGCTGTCTCTACAGTATAGTTATTTTGGAGTGTTGTTATTTCTATTGAATTAAAGTTCTTATAAACAAATAACACAATTTACAAAGTTTTTTAATCTTTATATATAATTTCAATTTAATGTCATAAAAAGCAATCGTAAGGATACGAAATTATTGTATTCAAGCATTCCTATAGTGCCATCTAGTGGCAGAATTTATAAAAATAAAAATCATAATATTTGAACGTACGGAAGACGAAAAGTACTAAATAACTCCACGATTAAAGTGTAGATGGCAGCACAAGAGTAACATCGTCTAAAGTATAAGAGTATAATATGATGAATATAATTCAATGATATTTATTTATTATATGTAATAACTTGTTTTTGTTAGCGGCTTTGCTCGCGTAAAGTATAGTTTATATTTAAAAAGATTTAAAATAATGTAACTACATAGTTTAAATATTACAGTAGTTAATTTCGAAATTATTTTTATAACATATTCGTGGTTCGACTTTGCTGCGCTAAAAGAACCAGACTGCCCAGGCGAACAAACGTACAAAATATATTTGAACGTACAATGTACACAAATGCTTAATGAAGTTTTATATTTCAGTTAGTAGTAGAATCTGCATACACTTTAAAACAGTAATAATTTTTTTTTTATCAGTAGCCGAAAAATAAAATAAAACTTTTCAAAAATGATGCACTTCATACAAACGAAATTCGACACCCTTTTACCCCTTACGGGTAGAATTTTAACAATCGCTGAAATAAATATGTAAACGTTTTTAATAATTACTTGTTATTATCGATGGTGAGGCCAAAATAAGTTGTTACGTATCGTAACTACTCGTATCTACTACGATTACGATCTTTGTAATATTTTCTCTTCAATTCAAATATTTTCAAGGCAGTGTTAGGTTACTAGTTATTATCGAACTACTATATGTGTATATAATGTTATAATAATTAAAACTTAAAGACCTTTAAAAAGGACAGAAAGACAATCCGTCTTAGCAGTAGGATATCCAATATCACGCTGTATGCTGTCAATGCTCAAAAGGGAGGGCAGTGGCTTATAGTTTATTAATAATAGTATTTGAAACTGTCTCATCTCATTAAAAGTAAATTAAAACCCGGCGGTAACTTCCTGTAATACTGACAGTTCTAACCTTTTTATTTTTGAAATGAAACTATTTTTAACAGGATTAATCGTATATATTTCTGGCGTATTTTTTTAAAATTCGAAAATACATTTTAGAAACCAGAAGTTTTAAGCACTTTACAGTAGTCCGTGGTCACAGGTAGACTGCGGTGGCATTCGTCTGTCAGTTGATACAACTATTATATCAAACTACCGCAGTAATCAGTTTTTCCTCTCTATTTCGTCCTTTATTAAGATGTTAATTAATAACACCCAGGTAATAAAATATAATATGAATGAACTTGATTTTCAGATATATACGTATATACTCGTATATGCGTAATTGATATTTATCCTATTTTATTTTTTACTTCCTAAGTTTTCACATTGTATTAAAATATAGAGTAGAAAGGTAGACCCTAAATAAAAGTAGATTTAAAAAAAAAAAAATATAGTAGAAAGGTAAATTTTCGGAATAACTATTAAATGACAAACCCATACGAATGAAACAAATAATTGTACTAAATATTGAATAGGCATATCTAGTATCTATCTAGATACTGAAGAGTACTAAGGAAAAAAAAATGAAGGTCAAATGCTGTAATAGTTAAAATTAAATCTTGAAAAATAAATATTTTATCTCTGAATTAAGCACAATTATGTAATTGTTGTGATTTCTTACTTACTGACTTTCTTTTCCTTATCGTTCTTTTTTTTTAATTAGGTTAAGAATCATAAAAAATTCACGTACATACAACGACACTACACAATTTACACATCTTATTTCTCCAAAAGCTGTCAATATGGTAAATTTGATTTAAATTTAAATCTAGTTAAGATTAAGTATAAAAATGTTATAGTGAGTGTATCATAAACTCTTTAAAGGTAAAGCTCGCTAATGAGCTATGAAGGTGAAAACTTCCAAAAAGAGAAAGTTGTCCACCTCCAGAGCTTTACCCATACGTCTTCTCTACGCGTAACGTAAGCTCATTTTCATTGAACAACGCAAGCACAATAGCACGTGTCATTGTAAGTTTGTGATATATACGTATTACAATATTTTTCTTTAATACAGCCTTGTAATACAATTTAATAAAAACATGAGCAAGTGATAAAAACTATTTGTGTGGGTTAAAATCTAATGACTTATTCAAATTTCAATGTGAAGCAAAAGCGAAGCAGTATTTGTAAGTCGGTCGTGCTCGCTAGTGCTTATCATATTATATATCACCTGGCTGTCCGGCCTTGCTATTTGATATGGTAATTTGATCATCAAGAAGTGTGCACGCAAAAGCTTCGACGAATTACAAATGAACGATTGCCAGCTCCAGTTATTCCTAGATCTCATACAGTTCACCACGTCTTGTGTACTGTAATGCGTCGGAAAGAACTATCCTTACCTCAAAGTGGTAGTAGAGGCAGAAGCTTGATTGCAACTAGAACAAGTCAACAACAGCACCGCAGAATGTATGGTATAAAAAACCAACTACCGAGAAGCTATTCATCGCCGGGTTGTCAAAATGAAGAAAACCTGCAAGAGGATCAGACCAAAAGCTATGTTATGCGGAGTTTTTCGTCACCCGAACCTAAACAGACTAGTAGCAGGAGCAACTATGAGCCTACTTATCGACCGGAATCGCATGGATCAAGAAGTGAATTGGATTCAGATTTGGAGAATTTTGAACAGCTTGAGCAAAGTTTGATGGATATCGATGCTGATAATGAAGATATTTATGGGCAATATTCCAGAAGCCCAGAGGGTGAAAAACCTAAGCGTGTGGTCACTAGTCTTTTACCCGGTAGTGGTCTCCAAAAAATTGCAATACGTCCAATCTTTGGCTTGAATCAGAAAAAAATAACAAGAGAAAACGCTGAAAATAAAAGTAAGTAAACATATAGTATATTGTGAAGTTATTACACAGTGTACTGTGCAAACATAAGTTTCCAATTTTAAAACCAGTTCAGGTATTGTACGTTCAGTAACGACTACTCTTATATAATACACACATGAATTTATATATTAAAGAAAACTAATCTGAAAATGTTTAATGTTATTATAAATAAAGATGAACTTAATTAAGAGAAAATTAATAATACAGTCATACCAAAACTTTAATTATTTTAGTTTTATTTAAGATGAAGTTTTAAATTACTCTTGCGTATGCAATTGTAAGTCCAATTATTACATGTCGCTGAAATAAGACCCTTTTTTCAAAACGAACAATTTGTTTTAATACCATTTATATGATGTCTTTATTCAATTATAATTGACATTGATTATGTTATAAAACTGAGTCATAAAGTACGGATAATTTGTCAAACCTTATTAGGTTCAAATATCTTATTAGATATGATTTCCGCTCACTGTAATTTCGGACATATTTGTACCACATTAACAATGCTCTATAATAAGCAAAGTAACCTTAATTTGCGCTAGTAATCAACTCAATGAAATGTTTAATGTCATTATTACTATTATTTGCAAGAGATACAAAAAAGTTACTAGAAGGCTAGAAAGCGTAATTGATACACAATATCTGTAAATTGGATCAATTTATTATATTTAGAATTTTTACTTTAATTAATAAGTACTCAAAAAACATTTATGCGGCCTTCGGTGACAAGACATAGCGGCGTTGAGTACCACCATTCAACACGCTATGATTCATTTGGGCCGAACGTGGAGCGAAAGTGTCTTGACACCAGGGTGCCTGTCTGCCAGTTACTCGCATACCAATGCGGGAGAAAGTATGAAGCTGAAAAAAATACATTTATAAATTAAATTAGAACTTTGAAACATTACAGAAATATCGCGGCTTAACTTCAGCCCTCTAATCGTGAAAATGCCAAGTTCGAAATCATTCCAAACTGATAATGAGCATTCTATCGGCATCGAGGAGTTACAGACATCGCCACATCTAGAACTGGAAGGATCCGAGTTAGACAAGGAGTTTGATATAGCTGAAGAGCATTTGAAGAAAGAGATCGCCATGGCAGCATCTGAAAGCGATAGTGAGGTTAGTGTTGCTTTAATTTAAATCAGTTAGTTCATAACAGGAAGTAAGCTAACAAGTTCTTTGATTTTCACGATTATTACACATTTTGAAATGAAACTATTTTAATCGGATTAATCGCATATAATATTAGTATTCGAAAATACATTTTAGAACCCGACCTTTCGAACACTTTACAGTAGTTCGTGGTCACAGGTACTCTACCTGTGGTTAAAATAGTTTCCTTTCAGAAGTAAGTAATCATAGTGGGTTCAAATTGCGCTCATTTAGAAGTTTTATATATAGTGCGTGTATAATATTATACATATTTCCTGCTATAACGGAGTGGACGACTGAACTTTTGAAGGTACAATATGTAATAAGCAAAGAATGTTTAAAAAAATTTTTTAATACTTACATATGTTTAGTCTTGCCATAAATACTATTATAAAGAAAAATATATTTTTAATTGTACTAAACATTTATTACTATTATAGTGTGTTAGTATAATACATTAATATAAAACGATTAAAGATATATAAAGCTTCTTCAAAGTGGTCTACTGGCTGCAATACAGCCCTTTAAACGTCGAGGCCAGTTATTAATAGCAGCACGCACTCTTCCTATGGGAAAATTCTTCACTGCTAATCGTATGGATTGTTTAAGAGACTAAAATATCATGGCTTATTCTCTAAAACTGACCATAGATCATGACCGTCATCTACTCCTGGGGATTCCTCCTTAATCCACTTGGGATTAAGATCAGGACTAGATGACGGTCAGTATACAGCTCTACTGAAGTCCGGAACGTTCGTTTATAACCAAGATTGGGTGGATCGAGCTTTATAACCCGGCGCCGAGTCTTGCTGAATGGACCATTCTTTTTTTTAATACATTTTTTAAAGTGGTAATCGCACACTTAGGAAATTGAAAAATACATATTTAGAAAACGTATAAAAATCCCGCTGCGTTCAAATTTTTATACGTTTTCTAAATATGTCGTTTTCAAGGACCATTCTTGGTTATTGAACATGGTTTTGTTAAATGGCTGAAGTACCTTCTCAAGAATGGTATCTTGATACACTTGTGCCAATGTTTTGATACCTTTTTTACAAAAATATGGATCAGTTATCCTTCATACCTAACACTCCACCAAACCATCACAGAAGTCGGATAATGTCCACGTTGTACAATGTTGACTAATTGAGAAGCTTCTTTAGAGCTTTCAAATAAATACGGCCATTTTTTTGTTAAAATATTGCTCAATTGTAAAAAAATTATTGCTGTATTTATGGCCAGACTTAGTAATTGTATATACATACACAAACTGCATAGTAAAAATTGTATGGTTCCTTCAAGCAATCAAAGTATCTAATTAAGATATATATATATACTCATTTGTAAATGGCATTTAGTATAAGCCTCGTGTAAAAGAATTTTATAATTATTTAAGAACAATTAATAAAACTGATACATGTTCAAAATTATAATATATAAATTCAGGCACGTTTATTTAAATCGTCGCGCGTCGCGTCTCACTAAGGTTACAGAAAAATCAAGGCATAATTAGTTATAGCTCACGACGCCTACTCGCACGAAATCGTGTCACAAATGTTTGAGTTCAATGTGATTTGTCATAATTTAGTTTCTACTATAAAGTAGCTGTCAGACAGGCCAAAATGATATAATCTTGCTTAAACTGTGTAAAGGTACCGAAAGACGTAAGTAAACAGCTAATCTACTTATCTGGATTTCAGTGCTGTCCTGTTATAAACTCTATTTGTGTATACTTTTATTAGTGTGCCTTTTAAAGTCAACCACTACACTTATTTGAAAAACTTAATAATAATAAATAAAACTGACCTGTGATCGCTAAGCCATTGTCGTTGGTGACTCTAATAACTAAGACGGTAATAATAGGTCCGTTCTTCATCTAAGGCAGAATTTGAGAAATACCTTATGTGACATACATAGTATGAACGTTAATTTATTTATGTTTCCAGGAGAATTTAACGATTTCTATTAATTGCCTGATCACTATAGCCTAAATATTCTCTCGCTCATTTAGAATGGCATAGTTTTGTGTGCACTTTATAGAGATATTTTTTATTAAACCGCTACCCAACATGACTTACTAAAATTATTTAAAACAAATATAAACCTTCATTAAATCTCACAGCAGTCTATGTAAAATGTATAATGTAACGTATATTTTGTGTGTGAGTATTTGTGTATTTACTTAATGAAAAACTAGAAATATTAAAAATCATTCAATCTCCACACTTGCAATAAATAACATTAAAACAATCTGACAAAATTTTATTCATACAGTTGCTTACAGCATTTAAATTTTAGGGCACCATTCTTATAAATAAAGTAATCAAATATACATAAACGGCCAATATGCAATCCAACTTTTATGCTCTGCGCCGGCGCTTTGCTTATGGCGTCCATTTAATATAAGATTACTAGTCATGCTTACACACCGTTTCTAAAAAAAAATTAAAAAAGAATACATCAATCAATATTAATGTAACTGTCAAGCAAAGTGACAAGTTAGGTTTTAGTCTAGAAGCTTTATAGCTTGAAACATTACCCACTTCTAACTAAACAGTTACATAAACTGTTATGATAATTTGATTATTAGACTAAAAAATATAAAATAACTTTGCAAGTTCTAGTGATTGAAAAGGTAAATGGAAATGTCGCTCATAATTTGCGTCGGTGTGAAAGGCGGCGTGAAAGCCCGTTAAAACGTGGCCCGGTTTCTGTGCCATCAAAAGTTGCGACACTATTACCGAAATAACCAAAGAGCGCATATCTGCAGCCGAATATATTTTAAGACTTATAAAATCTTTGTACTATTACACTTTTATTGTTATTTTAATAATCCGTTCTTTATGTCGTTATTTAAAAAGATTTGTGCCCGTTTATGATGTTTTTGAATACTATATATAAAAAGCCAACTCGCATTAATGTATTAAAGAAAATTTTCTAAATTTTTTTATTGATTTATGTTATGAAAATTGAAAATTGATTCTTTAATATTACAAAATACTATACGTTATGAGTTTGCTCTCTTTTACGCATTTTCGTTTATTTACCGTATCAACCTCAATCTCACTAGATTAGACTAGAACTTTAGCTTTGGGAACCTCACTAGGCTCTATAGAAAAGATAATTTTGTACAAAAATGGAAAACGTTATAATCTGTCATAAAAAAATAATACGTTTTCCATTCTTCGACGAGACACATGCATTTGTCTTAAATGTGGACACTGTGTTTTAATAAACAAACGACAGAAAATTATTTTTAAATATTTAGCCTAACATACAAATTAAATTCAAAATGATATACCTTAAAGTAAAGATTGATTACTTTATCTCTATATATAATTATTAATTTATTTAATATAAATAAAAATTCAATTTTCTTTTCGTAAAGTTACAGACCTAAAAATAATTAATAGGACACTACATTTATGATCACTTGTATGCATGACAAGCATAACGATTACAATATTATATGACATAGAATAACTTTACACAGAGGATATATATTTTTAATATTTTATAGTACTAGGCTGTATCTAATCCTTGTGGGTGAGAACCCCCTCCCCCCATTCAGGGAATAATTTTGTTATAATTATTTAGATCTCATCGCTCTAGAAAGACTAAGTGTAGAGTTGAATTCTTCCTTGACATTTATTTTATTTAGTTAAGAAAAAGGGTCAAAAAACTAGAGATAAAAGACAAGTATCAAATGTACAATAATGAAAGGACTTATGGATTATATTTCAGTAGGCAAAAAATAATAAACAATTGAAATTTTGTATGTACTTAAAATATATGTAAAAATTAATCATAACAATACATCCAAGTATAGTATAGTATTGCAATAAGTTGTATGTTATTAGATATTCATAATGCATTATGGCTATTGCAAAATTCGCTTAGTTGATTGTAAGCGTAATTAACTCAGCGTATTAAATTTACAAGCGTTTCACACGTCGCTACTCGCCACACGTGCTCACTTCACTGCGACTGTGACCGCTCGCCTCCGAGCGCCCGATAACACGTATAGCACGACCGCGTCCGCTTCAAACAAAACATTGTTTACTGTTTGTTATATTGTATAAACATTATTCTTAGATTAACTCTTGCGCAATAGCTAATAATAGTAATAAATATAAGTATTTAGTGGGACCTTTTGCTAAAGCCGCGTGATGTGCTCATTCATTTGTTTGTGATTTGCTAGTGTTTCGGCGATTCTACTCTGTGTTAGGCGATTTAATTAAATGCATAACAACGGTAAATAGCGTGTCGCTATTGGTTACTTCGCCGTTCCCGTGGTAGCTAAATGTAAACATTGCGTGATCGATAGCAGTGTCGGTCCGGAGCTGGCGGTCAGGTGGCGGCAGTGGTCGTGGTCTCGATAGAGCTGTGGTAGCGGCACACGCCGTGCTTATGAGGAGTAATGAGTACGCCTTGACCTTGTGGCGCGGGGGAGGAGACGTGCGATGACGCCAGCGCGGCCGACTAGCGTTTGCGTTTTGGCTTTCGGGTGCGATCCTTCGCGGACGGCATCCGCGTAATCGGCGGTCAGCGTGATTCCAAAGTTTGCGTCAAAAATACCGGGGCGGGTGGGCGCCACAGCGCCACAGCGCCACAGCGCCGGGGACTGGCGACGTGCTCATTCCGCGAACCGGCGCCGCCGCCGACGCGCCTCGAACGACCGACCGACCGATCCGACTCCTGCCAGCTGAGCCAACGCGACATGCTCGCACGCCGACATGGGTAATGTGCAGTGCTGCGCTACCGACCGCTTCAAAGAGGGCAAGCCGCCTAAGAAACCGAAAAGCAAGAAGAAGAACAAGAAGAAGCAAAAAAGTTACAGTGAAAAGGCTAACGGAGTTGGGGGAAATACAGTAGACAGTGGTGTCCATAGGGTGACGAAAGTGGCTGAGGATACTGCGGAGCGGGCAGCTCCGCAAAAAGCTCAAGCGCAAACTGCTCCTTCTGACGATCCTGTTAGGAAATCTCAGGAATCCTTAAGTATGACTCAGCCTGTAGATTCAGATTCGGATAAAAGTGATACACCACGAAATGAAACTACAGCTGCGGCGAGGGAACGCTTCTTCGGTCAGGTAAAATTCTTCTCACTTTTGAACATACTAGAAACAAGCACTAGTAATGTTTTTTAGTTGCACAACAAACAAGCTATCTGTCAATCTTGCTATATGTTAATCATTCTTAGAACATGTCAAATAAATAACTACTACTTGATAGAATCTTCTTTCATATAAAAGGTCGCGTCATAAAATCTATAAACACAATTGTTGATAAGCATTATACTTTTTGAAATGAAACTATTTTAAACGGATTAATCGCGTATAATTTCGGTATTCGAAAATACATTTTTAGAACCCGACGTTTCGAACACTTTACAGTAGTCCGTGGTCACAGGTAGACTGAGGTGGCACTTGTCTGTCATTCGATACAATTATTATCTCAAACTACCGCCAACGATTTCTTAGTTGCCTCGCGTACTGCCCTGGATTCTTGCAAAATGAAGCATTATACTTATTCTATAAACAGTTTTTGGTTAAAATATATAAAGACATGTGCATATATACTATCAAATAATTGTACTGATAAACGACTCAAAACGTATTAAATACATATTTAAAAGCAAATTAAAATTCCTTGGTATTGTCGTTTGCAAACATATAGTCTCAATAAGACAAATTGTGCTATGACATACAATTTGATTGCTAATATTGATTAAACAAAACTTATCTCGTATCACAAGAAGTAAATACAATGGCCTGTTATCTCACTTCTGTAATAATGGCGTAAAATATTGAATGTTTAAAGACTGGTTTTCCGTGATGATCTAACATGCATTGATTAGCTGTCAAGGATATAACTTAAAGTGATCTCTTCTTTTAAATATACTTCTAAAACCTTAGCCTTAACAATGAGACAACGTCTTTTGACGTGTATTCTGATGTAAATATACACATATTAGACTAGTTGAATCGCTTAGTTTTAAAGATAATTTGCTATGGCTTCTGTATACAAACAGAAGGTTTCCGCAAAATGCTTTTATATAGTGATTCAAACGCACACTGTGTTTATCAATATACAAATCTGTCTCTCTGGAATACATCAAGTTCGAATGTTTGACTTTTGAGGGGTGTATTTATAAAGTATTCATTTAATTTATTGATTCATATTATTCTTTGTCAGTATGTTTTGTTTTTTCAATCTATTAATTAAGTCTAGTCTAAATTTTTCTATCTAGTCAATATAACGTATTTTGTTTTATATACGAGTTAATAATCTAATTTATTAATTATTTATATTTTAGATAAATACATTTAGTTATGAGAAAGCTAATGCACTTTCCGTTCCTTAGTATTTTTTATTTTTTTTAAATTGTAGTTTCTTTTAATATTGAGGCAAATGTAAAATAATAAACTGCATTATTATTTACATATATTAATATGTTCCGGTTTGTTCTTAATGCACTTTTTTGGCGAAAGCTAAAGCACGAAAATCTGATATACTCTCTGTCATAAAATTATAGTTACACACAAATTTTCCGAGTATCAACTCAGTCAGCCTACACACTACTGTTTTTCCGACGAAAATTACTACAAGATTAACATAAATAGATTTGGATTGTCGATATATTTGGATCATTGATTGAAGTCATAGATGTTACTCACTTGTTGAGTCAGCGTAATGTGACCGGCTTCCGATTATACTGGTCTTTTGGAGCAGATCCAGCGTTTTCCTGAAATAAACGCAGTTCCTAACTTGTGTGAGTTTCGATACGAGTGCGTGTTCCGAACACGCGAGATTCGTTTTGTCGTCCCATTGACACCAATGAGTATTGTGTCAAGTGTTTCGTGTTGTCGTATTTTGAACTGTTGCTGTATTTATTTGTGTTTGTAAATATACTCGTACGTAAACATATTTTTTTACAATATTTTTTTTTGTGGAAGATAAAAATAATTACGACATATTCTGCTTATCACCTTACACTTTCGAATAAGTATATTTATTTAAAAATATATGTTTAAATTACAAAAATCGAATACCTCATATGCCCATCGTGGCGCATTGGGGCAGTGTTTCACTATAAGAACTATTGGTTGTGAGTTTGATTTCCAATCGGAGAATGATTATAACTTAGTTTTCATTTCTCTCTTCTGGTACCTAAGACAAAGCGCTACGTTGGGTGGTAAGTGGAGAATGAAGCGTCTTGACACTAGGTTTCCTGACTACACTGTTATGCGGAGAAAAACGTAAAGCTGTATGTATAATATAACACGCGTAAAATAGTGTAAACTTTTCTAACCGTGCTCTTTTTTCATGTATTGTGCCTCCGGAGTTATATAGGTCACGCTATCTCCCAATATGTATATAGACGTAGGCAAAGTAGGTGGTATAAGTTAGTTTGTTCAGTAAACAAAAGATAAGTTACTAATAAATGTAATATACGACATTGTGTTTTACGTGTGATTTAATCTTTATGTGAACAAAGTTTATGGGAAATCTTTCAAAACATTTTTTCATATCAATATTATGTAGCGTGTTTTACTTTTTATACGTTGTCCACATTTTAAGCTTCAATCGATAGCTAAGTAGGTTACAGGGTTGAAAGGATTCAAAAATATATTGTATGCTTGTGTACTACAATAATAGAAACCAAATTAAATGTAACATAAGACAAAAGACAAAAGAGTATTTAAAATAAATTATCAGATTTCATTCCTGACTCTTATTTTGCTATTAATCCAGGCCTTGCTAGGGACTGCCTTCCGACTCATCTCCTATTCTTTGCCGGATCTGTATCAAATACTTACTTTATATTATATATACTCTGTGGACTTACTCTAATACTAATTATTTTTTGCCATGCATACATATAATATTGTCATTGACAGTCAATGATGTTTTACACATTTAAGTTGATAGCATTTTTTTCTAAATAGCTTGTTACACACAAATAAAATATTTTAAATAAAATTATTAAAAAAATCATACAAATTACTATTTTTATTATATATTATACTGTTTGTGGGTTTATTGATTGTGATTTATGTGACTTTTGTAAAGAGATTCATACGTATTGTTTAATTGTATTTTTTTTTAAATGACAAAATTTTAAATATAATAATATGAAGGCGGTTGTTTTGCGTAATTTCTGATGATAACTGATTTTTGACAATATTGTACAAAGTCCACGCAAACAAAGTTTCAGTAGACCTTAGTTATTATACAGAATAAGACTAAAAGATTGAATCACAATACCTTATAAAATTATGTTAGTTAGGTAACACCAAATTATCCTGCCTTATCTTAATGGCCGTTTACCATAACAATTTTATACCGTAAAATATACAATTATATGTCGCATGTTAGTTACATTGGAACTAAAACATATAGTTGGGTGGAGGAATTTGATACTGATGCTAAATAAAAAAAGGATATTTAAAAAAAATTATAATTTACATCCCTGTGGGAAAATGTGCCCTGTCTTAGTCTCAATATTAGCTATAAAAACATGCTGGCTGTGCCACACAAAGTTTTTTTTTTTAATGTGAAATTAACATAAGTAACTATATAATTTGTGGTATACAAGTTTTGGCGATTTTTAGATACAATTAGTTATTATGAAAAAATAACATTAAATTTTATTTAATAACAATTATATTTTTATCTGATTTTGTACATGTTAGTACTATATATATATATATTTTATCATTTACAGTAAAAGCAAATCTAAAAATTGCATACTTTTATATATTATATATTGATGAAAATTATAAACTTTTCGAATAATAAACTGGGTATAATATATCCTATTACCTATATATATTTTTAGTCGTCGCTCAACATATTTATAAAGTGAGTTTCCTTGTTTACTTGTTATTAGTATTATATTTAAAAAGAATATTAATATTATTTTGAAATTTTCCACATTACAAACATCTATTTAGTCTAATTCCACCTTAAAGGCCGGCAACATCCCGTATAAAGCTCCTCTCCTAGTAGCTCCTCTGGTGTTACACGGGGTCGTGGGCGCGGTGATCACTTACCATCAAGTGCCTCTCGATCGATCGACTCGATTGCCTTGTATACAGTACAAAAAAAAATCGAAACGAAAAGCCCTTTAGGAGGTCAAAACGTATACAATACCTATGATATTCTTAAGAGAATTTTACAACGTTAACTTAACCAAATAAATACTTTCATACAATATTGTCATAGCAACAACCTAAAGTATTTTCTAACAAGGAATAAGACAAAAAATATATACAAATTTGAACGCAGCGAGATCTGAACCCGGACTTCTTGGAAACCGTCCAAGCGCTCTGACCGTTAAGCCTGCATGGCTTTATACGTTTTGTAAAAATATGTTTTTAAATTTTCTAAGTGTGTGAATTTTTATTTTTTTTATAAAAACATTCATGACTTCTAAATTTTAAACATCTTATGTCAATTAATACTAAGAGTTCTCTGTAACCAAGGATGCAGTGCTAAGTGACAAAATACACATAATAATTACTATAACGCGCAAAACGTTCCGTTTGTTTAGTTTACGCGTTCTAGTGGTAACTTTAATTTATCAACGTATATAACATTTACAGATGTACCTTGTACATGTAGTATACAGAATAAATAAAGAAGTAAAGAGGAAAAATATTATTCTAGTTGAATTAATACTCTTTGATCATGACATATATACACCAGATAAGCTGTAACTAAAAATAAATATCATAGATTTAATTTACAACAATTAGTGCCATATTTAGTTTATAAATTACAAAATATTGTTGTTAAAAACATGTTAAAGCATTCAGCAGAAGAACCCTTTTCCACTTACAGTTTAATTAAAATTTATTTCCGAATACTATAAAATATACGTCTATAATCCGGATTTAAAATGTGTAAAAATAGCGAAGATTTTATAATAGAAAATAATATTTTATAATTTTATAGTACACCTGGTTTCCTAATAACATTTTTAATGATTTGTGTACTTAGGGTGTAAAACAAACTTTGTCCGTAAATTGTAGTGTGAAAGTTATTTAATTGCAGTTTGAACGGCTGTACCTTATATATCCTACTAATATTATAAACGCAAAAGTTTGTAAGGATGTTTGTTACTCTTTCACGTAAAAACTACTGAATGTATTTTAATGAAACTTTACAATAATATAGCTTATACATCAGAATAACACATAGGCTACAAGTTATAAAGACATTGTGTGAATTGACCATAATATCAAGTAAGTATCTTATGTTCAAGCCATTAAAGCCAAAATAGTGAACTATTGTAGTCAATAAATTAATATTATGGCATATATATGCTAAATGCATATGTATACACGCTACATATACCAGAATATTATTTTTTGCTATTTTTGTGTCTGTCAGTCTGTTTGTTCCGGCTAATCTCTAGAACGGCTACACCGATTTTGACGGGGCTTTCACTGGCAAATAGCTGATGTAAGATCTCCACGCGGCACAGCTAGTATGTAATATAAGGAAAAATACTCGGTAAAGGTGATTTAGCACCTTTTAAATAACTTAATGAGCAACTAACAATACAAATAGTACAAATACATGAATAAATAATAATAGTTTCAGATTTTTTTAAATCATATTTAAATATCCCAGAACATTACACCCAAACTGTTTACACAGCATGTTTGTTACAGGAAATATACTGGAAAAACGGTGGTAATACAGCATAATATATGGCATATTAATTCTAGATATGAAAATTGTTATGATTTAATCGGAATCTCGAATATATGACTCAACTACTATAAAATATAATTTATAATTTGCATATTCAAATATATGTCATATAAATAAATTAAATATTAATCGTTGATTTAATTCAAATAGATAAATATATAGCGTTGTTGAAAGTAAAAACTAACTTATCTTATCATTCATCTTATATTGGTTTTTTTATTACAATCATTTTTATTACTTATGGTACTTATAAAAAAACGTGGTGCAAAGATCGTCCTAAGAAATTAGCTTATTTACCGTACACTGTAGTATATATTTTTTTGTTATCGCAAATCTCTAATCTGCCTCTATATTCTATTCTGAAATAGCAAATGTAGAGTGTACAGTTTAATAATTAAGATTGTACCTTCTAGAAAGTCTAACAAATACGAATTGTCACATAGTGAGTCGACCTAGAAGACGTGGCCTGACGGGTCAATGGCGCGTGACGTCATATCACAATAAATATTCTACTGACGATACACGTTAAGTATGTAACCGCACCCAAATCAAAACATTTCAAGAATCCGTATTTGTATTTTATTTAATCTGTTATATCGTTGCCGTGTAATTTAAATTTAATTGACGCAATAAATGATTATTTATATATTTTCTAAGACAGCTTAAAAATCATCTTTTCAAGGCAATTCAAATTGAGCTATCGACATACCATAGTATGTATTGTACGATATACATTACATAGTAACAATGGTACCATCCTAAAAATACTAATTAGTATTTAGCTGAAATATTTAGTTTTAATATTTTATTTACAATTTTCCATGTTGTTGCAATTTTTTAATTGTCCATGTGTTTGAATACGTAAATTTTACCCAGCTTGAAATAGCATTATATTAAAAACAAAGTAAAAGTGGATGTATCGAATAAAAATGAAAGACGTTTCTTTTCTGCATTTATTAAACTATAGACTTATCGAAATATTGTATTTTTCGAGGCGTTTATATAATTTATATAATGTAATAAATTTAATATTTCTTATATAACATATTAAAGTAAGTAAACGACTAATATAATAAAAAAAAAGGGCTGAGCCCTCTAACCGTAGCTTTACACTCAGTCCAGAAACGTGGACCGGTCCTTCGGGTGGGCCATATGCCCAAAACTGAAAGTGCCCCGAGAGGTGGTTGAATTTCAAACGAGGCAGATTCACTTAAATATTTTTATAATATTTTCAAGCATTTACCTATTCTGTACGATCATATCTAATTACTTAATTTTATTTATCTTTTAACATAGTCCGCAAGTGGTCGGTATATCTAACAGTTAAAAACTTTTCAATTTAACTAATAATAATACTATTATGAATCATAAGTGCAAAATCTACGTAAGTACATTATAACTGATAATACTGTTTTTACATCTGAGCAGAGAAATCGATCTATTTATATACGATGACGATCATTATAATAAATGGCTCATGCTCAAACATTCAACATACGAGGTTTGCAAGAAAATAATTTTAAAGTAATACATATACACCACTGTTGTTAACGTAGCGTTTGTTGTTGGTGCCATAGAATTAATTAAAAATAATTATTGCCAAGTTATTAGGTATTTATTTTATAAACTTCTACTTTACTCTTTAAATTTATCGTCAAGATTTTTATATTTTATCAGTATAATATGCATATAATTGTCAACCATGAATTCCTACTGAGTTTGTAGTAAAGTCTCTACATACAAAAGTTTACAAAATAGAGACATATTTATAAAAATCGTCGTGAATCTCCAAGTGACGAGAAACTTTAGTCTTTGCCCGAAATTGGGACATTGCGCATTTTACATCCTTAACTTGTAATAAGGGAGGAGGGGAAATAAAAATAAATTAAATATAATCATATTTTTTTTAACATTTTTTAAAGTGTTATTCGCACACTAAGGAAATTGAAAAACTAAAACGGTTTTCAAGAGGCGCGGGTTCAAATTCCGCTGCGTTAAAATTTTTATACGTTTTCTAAATATGTCTTTTTTAAATATAATCATTTAAATGCTTCCACTTTACCACTATATTTTTATAAACAATATCTGATTAAGAGCTTTACATATTATATTATCATCCGTTCTGAGAACATTTAAACACAAACATTGGTTTTATATAATTTACGAATAATAATTTCAGAACATCATCAGTGTTGAATATAAGTGTTACACTTTTAGGCATTGTGCCAAAAGTATTCACAACTGGCGAAACAAAGTCAAATTGTTTGAAACTGTCTATGGAGTATAGCATCAACTCCTATAAATATCGTAATGTATTTACTGAATCCCACTGGCATACCTAACATTAATTGTACTAGTTGTAACACGTCAGCTCAGCAGCAGCACGGAAACTCATCACCATTCCATGGATTCACGAGAGACTCAGCTCTCAGCAACTCGGAGCAGAGCCTGGTATATGCGATCTAGGTATAGACCTTAAGGAGCCCTTCAAAATGCACATTAGCGCCTGCCTCCATTGTCCGAACTCTTCGCTCTTTCAAGCAATTTTGAGAAGTTCGTATTAATGCGGCTTTCGAAACGCGTGCTAAAATGAGCTGATCTAGATTGAGGCCGAGATTTTTTAGTAAATTTTAGAGAAATTAGCTTTTATATGTTTCGTTCCTATTTGCCGATGGGATAATATCGAACACATTACGTCAGATAGTATGTTGCGCCATATATATTGGATAATAAACAAGTCATACATGCATGACAATAATCAAAATTTTATTTACAGATATGAACTAATAGTAGATACTCCTAGTTTTATCTCATCTTTGTTACAAAAATATTTTAAATTATCTTAGTTACGAAACACCAAACTTATTCAGCTCAACTTTTGCAGTAAACATATTTTAAGATATTGAGGCCATCGTCAAACTGTAAGTGCAATTGTTTAATTTGTGGATTCGCTTCCCATTCGGACGATAATATTTAAATTATATTCATTTCTTCGCTCTACTAAGACAAAGACAAAGCTGGCGTCGAGGTCCGCCACTCAACGCGCAATGTCTTAAAATCAAAATCAGTGGACAATGGAGTGTTTTGACACTATGTTCTCTCTGACCAGCTTTCTATTAGGTTTCCAAGCTTCTCATTTCCTGAACATTTCTGGGGCCACAGTTAGGTACTCACGTAGCGCAAGCGCTCCAAGTACGTTTGGCTTGACTTTGATAGCCTAGCGGTAGCATCCGTGGTATCCCAATGAGGTGAATAGTATGTGAATTCCTCCCGGAAATTACATATTAGCTAAGTGAAATTACTGGACACGGCACAACATAATAAGCGCAAAGCTAAAAAATCAAGTTTCCCGATTGCTGCACATTCCTCGTACAAGTCCACACATATTTAATTCAATTACATACAAAGTACATGTTCGTTTTGTATTGGCAAAATATAAAATGAATATTTTTAGCAAACCAAAACGACCATTTTAAACAGTTTTTTTTTGGCATTTATATAAAAGAAATATTTAAAAAAATATATTATTTTTCGTGACATAACGATGGCGTCCACTAAAGCTCACTAGATAGGTTATCATATCATATTCTGTCATAAATCTCGCAAAGAGATCGTTTTCGTAATAAATCATTAATCTGTGTGCAGGTCGCCGTTACTTTGAACATAGATGATTTGAACACAAAAAACATAGAATAATACAATTCTTATGAGTAAAAATAAATAAATATAATCTTTCACTCAAAGCTCACTCGCACTCAAAGCAAAGGAAGCAGAATTTTTGTAGAAAGGAAGTTCTCGCAAATAGTGCTAATTACAAAAGGTAATGTTAAAACGACGCTCTATATCTTACATATCCATTATTTATGACTCATGTTTATTTGCACCACAGTTCAAAACTAGATTGAGATAATAACGGGATCGCCCACGTTGAAATTAAATACTAATACATATTTTATGATATAACCCGGACCGGAAATGAGATTTAAATTTATTAAAATATCGGTTTCATAAGAAGTTTTATTATTACTTTATTTGAATTTTTACTTAATGTTTGTAATGAAATGTTGCAATTTATAAAATACTAATAACCACCTAGCCCATTATGTATATTTGTAAAAAATATATTGAAGTTACAAATTATATGAATATATTTAGGAACATAATAAAAATCCGACTGTGCAGGTTTGTAATTCTGGGTATATAGATCGGTACACGTCAGATATCACTCTCGGGCGTAGATAGGGCTAGGGCGGGAAGAATTTGATTACGCCACACACTCGCACACGTTTACCACCATGCGAGGTACACTTAACACCGGGGGTAGCCTATCGCGCATGCAGGGATAGAGCATCTGAGGAAGTGCCTGCGACTTGTAACCCAAGTGTAGACTTTAGGGATCCCTTTAAAATGCATCAACACTCGTTCCCATCTCATCATCGTCCGGTGGATGTCGTAAGAGGCGCCTCTTGAAAAACGTTCAATCTTTAACAAAATTTATACGTTTTCTAAATGTGTGTGTGTGTTGTTGTGTGTTTTTCAATTTCCTAAGTGTACGAATAACACTTTAAAAACGTTAAAAAAATATATATAAAATAAATAGCATTCTCTCTTATCAAACGATTGTTCGTAGAATAATCTTTGGGTAGCAGAAATTTGTAAAAATCACTCTACAGAGATGCTAACAACAAATATAAGTTGTAATAAGCGTATAAGAATTTCGAAGTAGCTGAATGTTTAACGTATGGCTTAGCGGTCAGAGCGCTTGAACGGTTTTCACGAGGCGCGGATTCAAATCCCACTGCGTTCAAAAATTTTTATACGATTATTAAATATGTCTTAGACCATAGATACCATATAGAATTTATAGTTCACGGAAATATAATAGATAGCGCTAAGTATAACTTAATACTAAAAAATACTATTACCATCAATATTATAAGTAACAAATTACCCATAGAAGTACTCATTGCTTATACCACCGTGAACACTATTGTATGTATTAAATAGTCTCTAAACGATTTTAAAATTACATCGATTCCGTCTTGACACAGTTATAGTGCGTTTGACTGTTTTACAATGTTTGATTCAAATCTCATTTAATCATAGTCGTAATGTTAATCGTAAAATATGATTGCTTCGTAAAATATGAGCTATTTCAATGTGGTCAGAACGGCCTGGGGTTGTGTTGTATAGAGTACTGTGTACAATCAGTTAAATCAAATCAAATAATTTTATTTAAAATAAGAAGATACATGCTTCATTTTTTGAACGTCAACTAATTTGCCACCGGTTCACTAAAGTTAATGCCTCAAAAAGAACCGGCGTAAGAAACTCAGCGGGACTACCCAAGTCCAGAATCAATTATTTACATATCTATTAGTGACAACGATAACTTTGAAATAGGCTAGAGCGAGCATTTCATTCCCAAGGCCTGTTATCGTTTATAAAATCATTAATTAGGTTAATAATCTTTAACAAACAAACGTCTCTACACAACTTTTTTAAATTGTGAAATTGAACATTCTCGGACGTTTTCTGGGATCCTATTGTAAAAGCATACAAATTGTCCCATAAAAGAATTACGGATTCGATACAAATACAATCGAGTTATACGAGCGGTAAGATTAAGCCTATATTAGTAAAATCATTAATATTTTTGGTTACATACATTAAATTATCAGATATGTATTGAGACGCAACTGTGAATATATTTGTTTCTTAAAATTTTTGCATTAAGGAATCTTTAAGGCACAAGTTGAAGATTGCTCGAAGAGCTCGCTTCTGCAAGACAAAGATAGAATTAATAACGGCATTTACCCCAAAGTATAATGCCATAAGACTTATATGTAGATTAGTAGTATACAATGTAGTGTAGGTGTTGTTAATTTTTTTTTATTATGGCAGAAACTGAAAAATGAATAATACCTCACTCACAGGGTTGTCTCTACACAAAATTAAAATGTGTGAAATAATAAAGCCTTTAATTTCAATCTTAAATTATGTAGTATTAAATTGGCAACAAACGCCCAAGTTCTCTACATATTGAACCATTTCGATTGAAAATTCCGTATCGTACGTAGTCTCCACGTACGAGTACGAGATCAGAGGAGCCGGTCAAGTAATATTTTGTATTCATTATAATGCGTTGGACGCCCTTACCGGATGCAGAGGTCAGAAGGCAGTTGTATGCTCGAAACCGGTAAAGTCAATGCAGTTACACAAGCATTGATTAAATTTACTTAAGTATAAAAAAACATTTTTATAATTTATGTAATGTATTTTACTTTAAGTTCGTAGTTAATATGTATATCTAACAACAAATATAAGTTGTAATCAGCGTATAAGTATTTCGACGTAGCTGGATGTTGCTGATGGCTTAGCGGTCAGAGCGCTTGAACGGTTTTCAAGACGCGGTTTCAAATCCCGCTGCGTTAAAATTTTTATATGTTTTCTAGATATATGTTTTTCAATATCCTAAGTGTATATCACACACTTTAAAAATAAAAAATATTAAAAAGTTGTATATGGTTGAACGTGATGGCTATGGGTTCGTCGAGTCATGTATCATAGTCGAGGACATTAGTCTTATCATTTGTTATAAATATTTTATAAAATGTTCATGATTATTCATTATAATTTCTCATGTTGTATATTTCTGGAAATCGTTTCTTCTAATTGCCAAGAAAAAATTGTCAATATTGTTCGCTTACGAAAAATATTACCTTACAATGCACTGTATAGTATATATTTGTTAATATTATGTTTTAACTTCTCGTATATTTAATTATAGTAAATTTTTTCTATAAAGCAAATCTAATTTACTACAATAAGGAAAATACAGAAAATAATTATTTACTTAGAAAAGTATTTTTATTTAAACAAATTAAGTATTCTTTACTACTGAACTTTTGCCAAAATACATAAAGAAAACGTTTACGACGCACTCAATTACGCAATTGACATTTCGCATATTGCGTGTGGTCTCAACGATGATGCGTTTAAATTAACACCCTCTGACACTGTGACACTAGTAACTGGCGCTCGAGGCTATTCAAGACTTGTTGAATTATAATTAAACTAGTTAAAATATGTAACTGGTATGAAAGTAGAGAACGGAGTGTTTTGACATTAGATCCTCTCTGACTACCTTTATATAGTAGTTGATTTTTATATTGACTTTGAAATGAAAAAAATTGTTAAGTAGTGTTTTTTTTAATAAAATACGTATGGTTTATTGTAAAAGTGTACATATTAAATCTAGGTACATATTAAAAATGTGAGAGATATATATAAATTTGATTTTGGCCTGTCGCCACTGTCCGAACCGCTTTTGTTCACATACTATGGATGTATTTCAAACTATCAGAGCTAAGGCCATTATAATTTTCTTTATTTGTTATTTATTTCTTTCACGTCCAGACGTTTTGATTCGTAACACTTTATTACTGACGTTTACTTCTTGCTTGCTTACGCATAAGTTTAATTTAAAAGAACCAATAAATACCCAAGGTGAATAACCTAACCTGCGTGAGATCTGATTTTTAAGTATAACAAAATTTGTATGAACAATCTTCTATAAAAAAACTTATACTTTTAGATAAGTGCCTATCTGTTGTGGTAAACCGGTTTCTCAATTTTATTAATTAAACTTTTCGGTAAATTTTGTAGATTACAGCATGTAATCCGGTTTCACTTTGTAATTTATCCATTAACGTGCCGAATGTCGGCGGAAACAATGAGGTCATTGTCCCATTGACCGGTGACAAGTAGACTACTCGAGAGGCAAGTTGACACTATCATATTTCTTCTTTATTCAATTTCCACGTGCCGGCAACGCGTCCGTTCCATGAGTACATGAAACGGTTAGCAATATGCTTCTGGCAATCAACATTCTTATTGCTTTTAACAATAACACATTTTCCAAAACTTGTCATTTAAAATTTATATCCTAAAATTATTTAAGCTTTGTAATAATTTTAAATCTAGAATTAATAATTTTAAAATATATGATAATAACATGTATTACAAACGTTTTTACACTAAAATATAATAGTGCCAGAAGCTAAAGTGGCTCCATCTTAAATTAAGCAGAAGTCTTTTTAAGACTAAAGCTGATGAAAATCTATTATAAAATACTTTTAAGATAAACAGTCCACGTGGCGCAGTGGGACAGCGTCTGACTGTCAACACGTTTGTTAGCGGGTTCGATTCCCACTCGGGAAACTATTATATAAAAAAAATATATTTTCATTTCTCCGCTCTGGTACCTGAGGCAAAGCGCAGCGTTGAGTTTCGCCATTTAACACGCAATGTCTTGATTTTCGAGCGGAAAGTGGAGAACGGAGTGTCTTGATGCCTTATTTTTGATTTCTGAAAAATAAAATTAAATTCATTAAAAAATTATACTTTGTTGTTTGAATGAAAGTTTGCTTACAAATGTTGTGCAGGCGTATGCCGTTTAATTCAAATTTTAAATATGTATAATATAATGAGTGTTTTAATATTAATTAACACCTTTCATAAATAGGTTTCTTAATTCTATTTGGTTTATTTTAATTTTTAAGTGACAAGATATAAAATAAAATACATTTGTTAAAATAAGAAGATTCGTTTAATCTCGTTCTTTTTACTTTTTGCCAACGTTTATGTTAGAAATCTTCAATTGAAATCAATCAAGACGAAAACGGATTAAACGTTTGACTGAAAGCAACGCAAATTTTGCGGTATTTCACTTGACGTAGTCTAATTTCATAATTTCTCATAACATTTTATCCAATGACTTATTGTTAAAATACAGATGTTTTTTTCGTCTAGATAAACAATATGCTACATGGTACAGTACGGAATTTCAGCAGGAAATACAAAGAGCACTGATGACTATAAGTTCCCTTTTACTGCCGTACCGTAAATGATGCTTATATAAAAAAAAGTACTTATAATAATTAGGTAGAACCTAGTGTCTTCATGTTGTAACACTTTTGGGTTATAAAAATGCGTGATAAAAGTAATAATTATATTTAGTTATTATATAGGTATTACATTTTTTACGTTTATTTTCCTGAAAAAATATCACCAGATAAGTTCTTTGATATTCGTGATTATTACACATTTTGAACTGAAACTATATTTAACCGGATTAATCGCGTATGATATTGGTATTCGAGAATACATTTTAGAACCCAACGTTTCGGCAATTTGACTGTCAATTGACTGTCAATTGATACAATTATTATATCAAAGTACCGCCAACGATTTCTTAGTTGCCTTGTGTACTGCTTCGGATTCCTGCAAAATGAGCTGACTGTATCTTGCTCTCTGGTGTGATCGGATTGAGACTTCAAAGTTTTCCCAATTGGGTCCCAGGTGGTAGAAAGTTTCCAACCGTCTTATCTATTGAAATTAGGGTGTTTTTGTATTACAATAGCCTCGCGGATCATCCTTGGGACATATCTGTTTTCCCTAACGAGAATATAAGGTTTATCAAACCTAATGTAATGGTTGGGTTTATCCGTTGTATGCTCTCATCCTCCTCGCAGCTGACTTCGATATACGCCCATTCTTGACATCGGAGATGTGTTCGAATTGGAGACCTGGAGTGTAACCGCGATTTGATACTGGCGTCACATCAGTTTCATAAATTGTTGGTTTAAATTTCGAGTTACAAATATTTGTAAAAATTTTGTTAATTTGTGTTTACTTTCTAAGATATATAATGTTGACTAATAATTAATTATATTAAGCTGTTGACACATAATCGTGTTATGACAATACCAATTATTTTGTTTAGATCATTTG
The DNA here is from genome assembly GCA_038994665.1 of Podotricha telesiphe. NCBI lineage: Eukaryota > Metazoa > Arthropoda > Insecta > Lepidoptera > Nymphalidae > Podotricha > Podotricha telesiphe. Next base: position 463,879 of record JAOYRR010000158.1, read on the forward strand.
TGTAGACTATTCAGTCATCAATTAATTCTTAAATATATATACAAAACAAATTCCAGCTTGTCACAAGCTTTAAATACTTACATTCTCTTGATAAAATTTTGTGTTATACGTAATATTTCAAATTGATATTGGAGAATGAAACGAACCTTGTAAGTGAGCATAAAACAATATTTTCTTTGTCAGGTTGCGCAGGCGCCAGCGAGACGCGTACCTATGAGATATGACAATAAACAGTAGTTTCTGCTTATAATAAACTTGAATTTAATGTTTACCAAATATTACATGCAAATAAAATATTTAACAGTTGTCACTGTCAACTTAAAGTAACTATTGCTTATAAATGTGTAGTTAAAAAATACATAAAAATTGAAATTTCTTAGGTGATGCCTGAACCAAGAGACGGTACATTTCCAACCAGCTCCTCAAATTGGCTCTGGATTTAGGAGACCTGCTCAAAGTTGATATCTTTCGTTTCTAATATATACGGCTTATGTTTTCAAAAATTATGAAACAGTTAACTAAATAAGATGAGTTTTGATTTAATCCAAGTCCGAGTTCCTAAGATGAGAACTAAGAGTGTTTCTACTTGGACAGAAAGAGCGGAGTGATATCGCTAACTTCTCATTATTTTTTTTGTTTTATTAAATTTGTTTATATATAAATTGTTAAAATATTTCTGCGATAACGATAAATTACATAAAACATCTAAGTGATTTATTTAGCGTCATATACCTATTTTGTAAATTAGGTCATTCACTGATAATAAAAAATGAATCATCTCGCTTTGTTTTCGTAACTCCTCAGACATAATCTGTGACAAGAATTCTTAGAAGTAAATAGATAGTATTCAATGTAGTATTTTGCGATAGCTTAAATACTGTTTGATAATAATTAATCAGATAAAGGTTATCTATAGAAATGTGCACCATATTCACACCATGCATTACGCCACAATAGAAGCTAGTTATTTTTTTATATTTTACTTTATTGTTTCTATTTTTGATTAAATATTTAAAAAAATATATTAATATAATTTTATTATAAGTAATGTATACACGCTTCCAAATATTTATTATCCATTATATTCTCGCAGTGATGGAGTGTCTTGACTCTAGTTTATCTCTGCCTAACCTACTAAAATAAAAATAAATTCTATCTAAATCTCCATAATGCCATGCAACACAATATTTTGAACCAATATTTGTTAGAGGCTATCGTGGAGCAGTGGCACAGTGTCTGATTGTAAAAAGGAATTAATATATATTATTTTCATTCTCTTAAGAAAAAAAAATTCTCCGCTTTGGTACCTAAGACAAAGAGCGGCGTTGAGTTTTTCAATTTAATTTAAAAAAATAAAATATAATTATTTCATCCAATTCATTATTTAAACAGATGTTCAAAATAGCATCCATTGCTAAATACTTGTCAAGATATTTAACAATTTAATATCTATGTTCCAGATACGTCCTCGCCAATAACCTTTATAATAAAAATAATATTAGACAATAAAAGAAATATTTGAGTAGTAATGAAAAATATATAAATATTTATTCACTTGTTAGCAAATTTTTGGTTTAAAATGGTAGAATGAATATATATCTAAATAAACAACATACGTTAGGTCTGAAACAACTGGACTTGTTTTGTTTTTTATATTATAACATGTAACAAGTATAAGTACCTCGCTCTGGTACCTAAGACACAGCGTGGCGTTTAGTTCTGCCACTCAATACCCAATGTCTAATTCAGGCGGCTCCCCTCTATGGCTACCAAGGCATATCCCTCCGACATCATTCCCAGGCCGGTGCACAACGTGGCCATGCCATTTCAGGCGACGCTCTTGGAGCTTGTCTGACACGTCACTGACCCCAAGACTAACTAGTATGAATGTATTACGTATGCGGTCAGTACGCGAAACACCTCCACTTCAGCCTCTTTATTACCGTGACGTGAAGCTCTTGAGTGTGCTGAGACAGCTCTGGCCATCATTCGCTTCCATTTGATAGAACCAATCGGATTCTCTTGTAGCTTGAGCTTGGGAGGCATTGTATAGTCCCAGACCACACCTGTGCCCTAACGCCATTGGGTCCAAGCAGCGCTTATCCGGGCTTGGACAGCGTAATCGATACCTCTGGAAGAGTCCAGAAATTTTGGACTTTACGATTGGTTCAGAGCCTATGTATACGGATACTGCTAGATTTCGGCTTGCGCACGTAATGTATTCGGTCTTCGTCGCAAATCAATCTATCAAATTGGCAATAGTTTCAATACGTCTAATTAAGTTTTGTTTGTGTGACATTAAAATAAAAATAAAAATAAAATGCTAGTTTAAAATCTTTGTAGACTCCTGTAATAATTTCCATTTAATGCATTTAATGCTCCATTTGATCTTGTTGCCCAGAGACGATAGCAAACACCGCTAATAAGCTCTAAGTTTGTAGTTAAAGTTTTATAGTATGCGTAAATGTATTTATATGTCCAAACTATGGGCGACTCTACTGCTTTACACTTTTCCCACTAAGCATAGGTAGGTAGGTAAAAAGAACCTAGTGTCAAGACAATCCGGTCTCCGCCTTCTGCAAGAATTAAATATATTGCTTGTTGAGCGGCGGAATCCATCGCACCACTTTATTTTAACAAATGGGGAAATGAGAATTAATTAAATATAATCATTTCGCCAAGTGGGGAACTAACCCATAATCTGTCCCACTGAGCCACAATGATTACGACGATATTTAATTCGATATATCCTAGACAATTATTATTTTTAACTATACGATATAGTTAAAAATAATTATTAAATACATACATATACATATTTTGTGCATATCGCCTGTTCTATTAACCCATTTTCTTCGTTAAGTATATTCTTCAAAGCAATAAAGCTAATATCGTTTATAGTATAGCACAATAAACATGATAGAAATGACATCAAAAAACTTGCATGTAACTGTCGAATGGCAACAATTCATTAGAAAAAGAAAAAATATGTTGCATTGTTTTACTATTAGTTTTATACAGGCTTCATCTGTACTTCGTTCATAGTACTACAGCAATAAATATTATTTAATTTTTTAATAAAATAAGAAAAACATTATATACAAACTGGAACTGTACTCCAACTCGCGTCCTTTCGCTCTAGCCACTAAGTTATATGTTCTTATCCAGCTAGTTTTCCCGCTTTAACAAGACAAAGTGCGGCGTTCTCTAATGTGTAAATATTCCTCTTAAGATTTACAGACATATGTAGTACTCAAACTTTCATTCATACTGAATCACAGATAAACTATACATACACTATAGAATGTCTAAGTTTATTTTGTACTATTTTGAAGACACTTATCCGCCCTCGTTACTAACAAAGTAAACATTAGTTCATGGGCTCGACTAGCCATTAACTTGACTAATACATGAATCAACTAGTGTTATTCAAGATTTATTAAAGATTTCCGTTCTTTCTTTACAGGTAAGTTTTACATTGTGTATATACCAAATGCAGCGTACCGGTGGATGACGACTGCAATGCAGAATTCATGCTATTATGAATCAAAGATACAGTTTTTAGTATTTCAAGAGGAAAAAGTTAAGTAAAAGGTTTCATAAAGGAAATACCAAACATATGAACATCCATATAACCTATATTTTTTTTACTAAATCTTAGTGACAAATTTGAGATGTAAAATATACTCCAATAATTTTCAAAGACTCAGTAAATTATGTTTAAAAAAAAGTGTAAAGGAAGGTGTTTTATTCTTTTTGTTTAACATTATTGACAGTGAATGATAAGTAATAATGTCGATATTTTTTTTTATCACAATGTTTGAAGATGGTTAGTGTTATCTGATGAGTAACTAGAATTTTTAACTTGGTGTAAGGTTCATATTCTATAAAAGTAGTTTTGTTCCATGTCTTTTCTTGTTCTGTTTTTCTTTTATTTCCTTCTTTCTTTCTTTATTATTAAATGCTTGAGTCTGCGCAGTTGCAGAATCACCGAACGTTAAAGTTTTTGGACTTTAGTGACCTAGAAAATATCTTCAAATCAAGGAAGATTAGGCGTCTTTGGTGATCAGCCATTAGTGCTGCTAAGCGTGGCCTTTTCAGATTGATGTTAATAATGAGCCTTTTAGGCTCAGACGGGCTGAGGAAAACCTCTGGCAGTCCAGGATTATTGATCAAACGGTTTCCTTGATGTCAGTTTTGATGAATCTGGCATGGCTGTAATTTTGGCAAGTTCATATGCTCTCTTATTCCCAGCTTTTCCTAGGTGAGCTCAAAACCTCAAATGCTTCACCTCTCTTCCTTGTCCTCTTATGCAATGTATGCTTCGCTATATAGCACTTGCTATAGGATGGATGGATTTTGCGCTCTTTAAAAAATCGAGTGAAAAATCTTGAGTCACTCAAAATAGTAATTAGAGGAACTGTCTGCCTACGGTATCTAGAACTTCCCAGCTACTCTTCCAAACTCTTCTAGTTCTCTTAATTGACTTGAGGGTTATCCTCAGCTTAAAGCGAAACCAAACCTCACTCACTCACCAATCGAGAGGACTATTATCGAGAGATATTATTGTAGGTGTATAATACGCGGTTTCCTGGCAAATCAGTTGTGTCATTGCCCAAGTCACATCCAGATCTCTGTCATTCATTACATCTAGTAATTCATTCACCTTGTATTCCATCCATTCTCTTACACTCAAAATAGCTATTTGTAGCTCAGTCCTCAACTTCCCGCCATGGTGTGTTGGGTGGCAGTTACCAACGCCGTATTCGTCTTGACTTCTCATACTAGCGGGGACGCACTGGTGTACGTTGCGTCGGAGTGACGGCCTAGAATCGTGCGATCTGGTGGCGGGATCTAATCTCGGGGCGGATGGGAAGTTGCAAGTTACTTTGTAGGGCTGGCAAGGTCGCTACGAGCAAACTTTCCATCGTAGACCCATGATATTATACAGATATATAAGAAATAATTATTTGATACATCACATTTTCCAAACAAAGTGCTTTATTGTTTTTAGCTGTACATAGAAATCTATAATTTCCTTTGGACTTTTCAACTTTATGGTGCAATACTTACCTTAATACCATAAGCTCCATAAATATTGAGTAATAGAGCATTTTAGATAAATAATATTAAAATTATAACTTTTCTACAAATATCATGCAAATGACAACTCATGATAGATAATTATATCCATTTTGATGTTCCAAATATATATTTTTAAGTTATCGTAAGAAATTCTTTGTAGTAGGCTATTTTTGAGAAGTACAATACAGGTAAAAGTCACACACATGTGAAATGACTCACATATTATGCTTAGTACTTAATAAATATGATAAATCAATTAACTGTAACGTATTACGCATTCGTTCATAAAATTATATTTATTTCGTTTTTGTACATTAAGGTAATTCTATATCATACTTTAAAGAAATCAGGGATTTCTAGCTTCTGATTGAATAAAATTACAGTCTAAGAAATTTATCTATATTTAATGTTTTATATTTACCGAATTATAGCTATTTTACCTTAAAATTATAAATAATTTTAAGCAAATCACGACTATTACCAAATTATCATAAAGTTGAGTTGTCTAGGTATTGTGTTACAAGTTACGACGGTGTCAACTATCCTATTAGTCCGGAGGTCAAATGGCGAGTGGAAGTGCTCAATGAATGAGGCACAATAAAACCATAATATTCTAATTTGCAACAGAGCACGTGGGCAGGCATTAAACTTAAACAAATAACTTTATATCGCCTCTATTGGGATGTCCTGCCCGCCAGATTGCCAAGTTCCATCGGCAGGCAAAGGTACTCGACGTTACACAGTGTATCTGTTTACAGAGTAAACCATTAAATATATTAAATTAAAAAATGTATTCCGTCGTTGGTGAGTATTTGTAACATGTATTAGCACAATACTTGGGTACGTAAAACCCACTGTGAAGAATGTTTTTAATAAACCGTTTAAAAATATTTACGTAACTCCAGCATGCTTTATTGCTACATTGATGATGCCGGCGTGCAATGTCTCCAAATTTTCCAGATACTGGAGAATAATAATTAAATAATCTCATGGAAAAGTCTACATTTATCAAATAATTGTAGTATTTAGCGAATATCGCAAGTTTTATAAAAAATAATTACAATTTTACATCAACTTTCAATTGTAATATATAATCTGCCAGTACATGTAAAAGAATTAACATTTATAATCCTTCTTTTGCATATTTCCGGCAAACTTCGGATAAACATTAAAGCTGTATCATGCCTTAAATGATAGAAAGTTCTTCGAATAGATAATACGACACATATCTTTCGCTTATCATTAATCTTCTGTCGTATTTGCGATAATTTTTATTTTAATGACGTAATGTGCTTACGAAAATGTCGAAAAAAGATTATATATAAGTAAGTATTCTATCTCAGAGCTAGCTAAAAGCTACATGCGATATCTTTTGATATGTTTCCCTTAGGGCCATTTATATTAGTAGGATCGTTTCCAGTATGGTTAGGTAGAGTAAGGAGTTCGGACTGTGTAGGTGAGCGTGAATCCAAGAATTGTTAGAGTTTTTTCACATTATCATTTTCCTCGTGTGATTAGGCAATTGGTGGAATTGCCCAAATAATCATTCCGCCAAATACCGTATTCCGCTCTAAGCATGTCGTACACGTTTTTATTTCACTTGGTTACAATAGCAGTTTTTTTTTATTTAAATTCTTTTACATTATATCTGTTTACAAAATATACTTCTCTATGTATATTGTATATGCTCAATGTGGCTGGAAATCAGTCCTTATCGAATACAATTACGATTTTAGACGTTACGTCGGTGCTATACGTGCTCTAAAATTCCAATATCAAATTTATCTCCGGTCGAGAATGAGTATTATTGTGTGATAAAAATATAAAAAAAATTTGCGCTTCAAATTTCCCCAATAAAAGGGTAGGTCGAGAGAACCTAGTTTGATCATTAGATCCCCACTTTACGCCCGAATTCGAGATATGGCGTGTTGTAACGTAACCCAACGCCGTGCTTTTTCATACAGCGTTTAGAAATTATATCTGGATCGAACTCATAACCATCGTTTACACACAAAACCTGTACCATTGCACCACGATGGCCGTTAATTAAATTAAATTCCGTTTCCAATGTAATATATACATTACACACTCTATCAAAATTAATATTTTCTTTACAATACAAGTTAAACTGACATTTAACTTTGCTAATGGTACCTATAGTATGCAGACACATGTGTTGTATTTGTTTCAAGTGTTAAAGTTTATTATAAATGTGTACATGTTATGGCAAGCTATTAGCACTCGTTATCATTGTATATGATATAAACATATTAGAATCTTAAGGCTTTGTTTAGGTATCGTCTCCTTCGCTTTATAAATAAGGCTAGCCTGGATCAATTGTTAATATTGTTTTGATAACTTATACCGTTTAGTTATACAACAAAGACAATTTTGTAGTACATTGAATGTTTATATTAAATACAAGTACTCTCAGACAAAATATAAAACCCCCCTTTTAACTTTTGTGGAGTTGGAATTTCAAAAAGTCCCACAACACGTGTTTAACCCACAACCTATCGTGTTTGCAGTCAGATGTCTCGTATATAAACAATTATTTATTTCATTTTTCGAATGCCTCTGTATACAAATTCGACTACGACTGTATTATTATTAATTTCAATTGTGTAAACTACAAAACCCTACTTCATGTACCGCTTTAAAATTTAATTAAATTTACGATATTATCACAACATTACACAGTGTACTAGTCTGGTAACAATAACAACAAGCCTATAGGATTTTGTCTACGTAGACTGTTGAAATCCAATACTACTTTGTGTTGACATTATAGACACGTGCTTTCGAGATAAAGCCCAGCTCGCATGCACGTGGTTATAAGCGCTAATTTACTTTAGATAAGAATTAAGACAATTTTAATAATATAGCCCCATGCATTATATCCCGCATATCAGGGTTAGGGAAATTTACACTCCGTTCTCCGCTTTTCGGCCAAATTGGAGATATTCCGTGTTATGGGCTTGTGGCGTTGAACCACAAGTTTGAATAATAAATTAACTTAAATTTGATATTTTAAAAATTATTTACCAACAGGTAATTTGTTGTTGTTACATGAAGCAGAAGATAATGAGATTCCTTAGTTTTTTATGTTTTTTTGTCTTATACTCGTATAGAGGATACGCTATGTAAAGATGGACGTACAATGTGCTAGTTGTAAGTTTCCTTTGATATATATAACTAAATTAGCTGTTGGTAGATTTCAAAGCTATTTTTAAACTCCGGTTATTAAAATCTCCAATTAATCAAATACCATAAAGTACATTCATTGTACCAGTATATACATTTATTTATGAAAACGTACAATTAGCATTAGTTAATGTTTTTCTTATCACTGGGTTTTTCTCGACTGTAGGTATATTATCAAATCAGTACTTTGAAAATTACATACATAAATATATGCTATAAGTATATGCTAAATGTTTTAAATATTTATTTATATACGTGCTGCTTACAATAAAATAAAAATATAACATTGAAGTTTGGTTCTTTAATTATGGCGTTTCGGCGTGCCAGCTGTCAAGACACTCTGTTCTCCATCCTCTGTCTGAATTTGAGACATAGCGTGCTTAAAGTGGATCTCAATGCCATACTTCGCAATTAAGTCAAGATGGTCACATATTGAAGAGTATATTCAAAAAATTTACACTGTTTGTTGAATGTTGTAAAAATGTATTACTAATTTAATTATTAACAAGTAGTTGATGCCCGCAACTTCGTTTGCGTGGGCTTTATAATATACTTCCACCTGTACCACCTGTTGACATAGAATTCATTAGAGAGAAAAAAAATGAAAAATATATAAATATAACCATTGCATCCCGTCTACAGTCAGAAGCTGCCTCACTACGCCACAATGGCCGCAAAGTTCAATGATTTTAAATTGTTAAAGAAAACTGCGCACCACACTCAGCAACTGTCATTTACTTATTTCGTATATTTTAGCTGGTCTATAATGGTTTTTATTCAGATCTTCCAGATTCTTAATTTTTTTATGTCAATAGATAATGAATGCACGCTTATCAGTTTATTTTTTTTTATGTAAAAAAAAACGCATCAGCCATTTATTATAGTTTAGCTGGGCTTTGAGGTTCTTAATCAGATGGCCCACATTTTTCATTTACCGGTGTTAACGGGTAATCTTCATCACGCTGAACAACTGTTTTTAATTGTGCTATTTTATTATTTTTTCTAGTTTAGCTGGTCCGTTATAGTTCTAAATTAGGTGTTCCACTCTTCAAAATCAATAATACACTAAGTCCAGCTCAGATCACTTTACACATAACTTTTACACATAACTTTTTTACTGTTTTACTACACTAATAGATTATTAATATTTAAAGACCGATTGCTATTCTGATTTATTTTGAATTCATTCAGAATATTCAGCGTTTTATTTACGTAAAAAAGTCAATTTGAATATACCTTGAAAAAAAAAAAACTGCAAAGTGAAATAAATACATTTTCAACGTACTTTAAATAATTTAAATAATACTAGCAATTCAAAGATCACTGGGTTTATATTTCAAATACTATTATTCCTCACGTGGCAGTTTTTTGTTAGCTTCCCACGCGTGTTGTCCGGTAAAATATCCTATTACGAAAATCAGCGTTAAACGATGTGCATATTATTTTCTATAATTTTCATTTAAGTCATTTTGTTCGCAGTTCAAAATGGAAATATATAAATTATCTTCCAACTTACGAGATTCCAACAACTAAGATACTTTGTATAATATAAAAAAAGGATTTAAATACTCGTTAATTCACTCAACATAGTTCAATTTCTAAATATATACGCAGATTTGAATTTGACTTATAGTTTTTTTTTCGCACAACGGGGCTCTCTGTTCCTTTCTTTTCTTACCGCCCAAATTCAACACATTGCGTGATGAGGGGCGGAAGCCGCGTGATGTACCAGAGCATAGAAAATGAATAAATATTTGCTAAAATATTAGTATAAAATAACGCTAAAATACTTAAAGTATTTCGCGTGGCTTGACTATAAAATGTTTGTTATGTTGAGTTTATATAGCATGTTGCAATAAATCTAACAAAATGTTCTCCAAAGCTCTAGGAATATTATCCTAAACATCAAAGGGCTCATTAACATATACAAGGCAACAGTTACGCCTTGAACATAGTTATAATCCCTCACCTGTACATATTTAACTCTTACTTTGTTGTCATAAATAAAGTATACAGAATTATATTTGAAATGTTTCATTATGAACTTTTCTTTTACAGCGTCATGTTTTTTTCCCTCATAGCTTCGCCACTTTCCGCCCGAATCAGAGACATTAAGCATTGAATGGCGCAATTCAATGGCGCTCTTTGTAATGTAACCAGAGCGGAGAAATGGAAATAATTTAAATATAATCAGTCTCCCGCACGGGAATCGTATCCACAATCGTAACGTTTAATGGTAGACGCTTTCCCACTGTGCTACGTAGGCCTCATATATAAACCGTATTAGTTTTAAACGATTTATGAGTGAACTTTTTTTTGTATTATTAGTAAACGGTGCTTTGTTATCACTCACCTTTTTGCGAAGGGCCAAATCAGTAAAAAAGGCTAGGATATGGCTACGTATTGTGATTTAGGCTTTAATGAACAAAAAAATTAAATATTGTATAATATTTATTTATAATATTGAATTATTTGGAATAACATATATAGCGTAAATACGAACAGGTATTTTTCAACACAAATGGGTATGCATAATATGATAATATTTCGAAGAACTATATACATATAGTTTACGTCATATAATTTAGTGTAAAGTGCGCTATTGGTCTACGTGCTTACTTGCAATATGCTGGGAGGGCAATTTATATCGGTGTCGAAAGGTGTGAGCAATACGTCCATATTGGGTGCATAAGTGCAATGACCCCTTAATAATTGCGATTTAATATAATTAGATTACATTATAAATATTTCCGTAAATCCTAACCTCGCCTAATTACTCTGTTTATCAATATATTATATTATATTGATGTCCATATTTAAATCTTATAATGTCTAAATAAATGTTACAACATGAAGGATCATTGTAACTTTACAAATAAATATGTTTATCTAAACTATATGTCCCATTGACGCGTAAACAACGCGTTGCCTTAGCAACGCGTGTGCCATTATAGTATGTGAAACACATGGTGGGGTGCGTTACGTTTATTTTATTAATCTAAGGTCTTTTTTTGCATTTTTTGCATGTTCTGTATTTAAAAAAAACGCTAATATTTTTTTAAAATATACTTTGCATTCTGTCTCTATATAAAATATAAACTAAACAAAATTTCAAACCCCCTCCCCATAACTATCGCAAAAGTGATACAAAGTTTTTGCTTCAACTGTTTATATATAGAAATACATTATTTTGATATATACAATTTTTATACCTATATTTAAACTAATTGTTAGGTTGAAGTGGTAGGCATGACCGTGATTAATATACATTATGCGTTTCTATAAAATTTATAGATATTTTACTATGTTATAATTAATCGAACAGTTTACTATATAAGTTGAATTTAGGTGCTGTATTAAAGCAAGAATTAATAAATTTTCAAAATAACTAGTTGGACACCTGTTTTTTACTTATATTCCTTCAAGAAGATCATCCATATATTACCCATATTTATTGCGACAATGGTGTAATCATATTAAACGTGTAAGTGTTTCACATTTACTAATATATACTATTCAGCTTATCGAATCTACGTGTTCAGTTTTCAAAGGAAAAGTTCATGTGCCAATTTAAGTTGCATAATTTATTTCAAAATGCAAAATCGCAAAAAATATCGGTCGTGCAAATGATTCTGCCGACTCTGTTAAGTGCGGCGTGGATTTATTATTTTTCTTTTCACTTAACGACAGAATTGAGTCTACTATTATTTGACACAGACGTATGCCTTTTGTATCATAATATTGTGTACGTGTACAGTGAAACAGTGCTTGGTGTGATATGAAATTAAAAAAAACGGTGACATGCTGCATAAGTGGAAATTCGTTTTGTATCGAGTACTCTACAAAGATTGTTCAAAAGGTGATATTATGATAAATTGTTAGAAAAAAATTAAGCCGTCGTGGTGCATTTGGACAGCGTCTGTGTATCTCAATTTATTTCAATTCTCCGCTCTGTTAATGCAAAACACGGTGTTGGGTTCCGCAACTCAATATGCAATATCTCCAAAATGGGTGGGAAGCGAAGAAAATAAAAAAACGGATATATAATAAAATAAAGTAATCGTAGCGTCATTAGGATAACGACATAAAATTATGAACAATCCCTAGGGAAATAAGTTTTGTGTAAGCTCACAATATAGTTGTTTTCCTAATCTGGATAGACAAAAAAATTAAGATATTTTACTTTCTCTGTAAGATTATGCATCTTATTATTCATATTAAATTAATACACATATAAATATGCTAAGCAAAAAATTCATACTATATAAATATTAAAACGATTTACTTACTACATATGAAAATTGATAAGGCTAAATAATTTAGATCCATAATATATTAAAATCTATTTAAAGATTTTATATATTAGATAATGATAAAAATAAATAATCGGCATTATTAAAGTATGAAGTAGTATTGAGTCAAAATACGCTGAAAATAGTGTATCGTCCTCCGGCGCCGGCGCAAGTCGACATGATGTCGCGACCATTATGTGTCACTGCTTTCTATTTTCACTGACAGCCTATTCAGGATATAAAGTTAATGAGTGTTACTCACTAAATGAATGAAGATGTACAAATATATTTTTATTATTTTAACGGGCAATACTGAATTTAAGATTTGAGAATATATTTCATATTCGTCGGTATAAATTATTTTCGTCGAAATTGTATTATATATTACTGTAGTACTAAAATTAGTAGAACAATATAATATTAAATATAAAGTTCTATTAATTGTCAAATGATAAAGTATAAAGAAATAATAACAATCATTATTTATATAACTTACAATCATTATTTATATAACTTACTTCTATAACAAACCATAAAATTAAGTTCAACTTAGTAAGGGTAACAAAAAGCAATGCTAAGTTCTTTATAAATCATCTTGTAAATCTTGATTTTCCTTTTTGGTACTACCCACCATTGCACACAAAGGATAAAGCACAAGTTACGTTTAACGGTAGTCTGTATGTTGAGTCAATTTGTGTTATATACTCGTATGTATTATATTATAGACGATATGAATCATTGAATATGAAAATTATTTGTTTTAGTTTAATATAAAAATTTAAGCTTATTTATTGGCGTTGTTTTCCCGTATAATAAAGCTTAATATGCGCTTATGTACGATTTTATTAAATTACCAATGTAATGGTTTTTTGTAAATGTAACAGATTTATTATTATTGGAGATTCGCCTTCACTTCATATCAATTATTTATTTATGAATTATTAACTGCTGTAATTGTACTATATCAACAACGGCAATACAAAGGTAATTCGTTTTTAATTATGTATTAAATTAGCAGTAAATACAATTGAGATGAGCATTCGTTTTAATATATTACAAACAAACATTTTCTTTATTCTGTAAGACATTCTCACAATATAAACATAATTGCTTATTACCAGTAAATGATAATAATTAATTGCACTAAGTAGAGTTCTTTATGAACCATTAAAGTGTGTTTCACAGGCTCTACCATGGCAATAGCATGTATAGGTAACGCAGGAGAAGTCTCTAACATATGTCGCTATACGTATTCACTATCTTTGTAGAACTTATATCAAGAGCCAGGCGTATCGTCGATATTGTCTTTTTCACTCTTACGTAGTTAGTATAGAGTACGAGCGAGAGCCAGCAATGCGGGAGGGACGCACCGCTGAATTGATAAAAGCAACAGTTGAAGCCGACCAAAATTCAGTTCAGAAACAAACTCGCACGTGATGGGCTGTATGCGCCGTTTGTGAATTGCCCGCGACGATACTGAAATGTGACAGCGAATTAGATGAGTGCTCGAATAATATTTATCATTAAACCGATTGTGAATAATACAGTTGTACAAATATTGAATAAGCAGACGACCCGCCGCGACGTCGCTGACGTGTACTCAACAAGCAAGGATTAAAAGCTTATTGCGACGAAAATCAACGGAAAAGAAACTTTCTTTGTGATCTCAGTACGTAGTCAATGGGAGCGTAAGCTTGAAACATTACTATCGGTTCAATTTAACCTCACGACACGTGACCGCCGAAAGTTCTCGAAGTTATTTAACACATTTCTCGTTACATTGTGTTTAATAGTGTAAGATTAAGTGGGTTTTTGGCAAATTATGGTTGTTACTAAAGTCGATAACATGGCATCATACTCTACGTACACGGGAAAACCGAAAATTTTATTCCCAAAGAAGGTAAGGTTCAAGTTAGATCTAATATGCGAGCAGAATTTTGATCGCCGCATTTAACCAATAATATATAAACAACAGGCAATTAAAGCATTTATCTTTAGAACCAAGCAAGCTGAAGTGTTTACGTAGGTGTGTATAAGATTAAATATTAAGAATAGGTAATAATAACTACATGAGCGAAATAGGAGTTTAATTAGTCGCCATAACAATTCTAATACGCTCGCTTCCTACATAAAATTCATATTTACCTAATAATTCTAGTATTCAAGTACCATATGTTGAGTAAAGAATGACTACAGTATTAATTATATATGAACTTATGTAGGTATAGCGAATGGATAATACTTTAGTTAATGATATTAGAAGCCAAATAGGGAAAAAAATGTAATGAGCTCAGACGGTTGCGAGTTGATATGTGTCCTAGTGTCCGCCTCAGACGAGGGGAGTCCAATTAACGCTGGTTGCGCTGCAAATTGTACACAAAAACCCGGCTATAATTTAAGTTTTTGTTTTAATTATCCGCTCATTTGCATTTATCCAATATTATTTTGGTGTTTCCTGTTAGTTGGTAAATACTCATACACCGGATGAGTAACTTACATACGTGTATGTCTTAAACGTCGCAATAAATTTAATAGCGTTATTATACTAGTAGAGTATTAAAAATAAATAATTAAAATACCAATATAACATATATTAATTATCAAATTGAAGCCATAGTTATAATAGCTACAAGCACTAAAGTATTGACGGTATGCAATACATGATTCAAGACAATGTCGTCCTACTTTGTTGACCTACTTCAGATATATTTGCACCTTCAGCCTTGGCGGAATTCTGAGAAATGGCTAAGTTTCAGCCTATCAGCTAAATGCAAGCTAAATGAAACAAAGAATAAAGGCCCTCAAAGATATTACATTAAGTAAACTTGTGCGAAAACATTTTCCTCATTGCTAAGCTTGCAAGCTGAATACATTGTTATAACAGTTCCCCTCAATAACTGTGGCCTATATACACACTACCCTACAGAATCGCATTTGTCGCAATTGCATCCAATCTCTCTCGCTATAAAAAAAAAGACGAGTTTTCATATCACTTGTAGAGCCAAAGGGCCAAATGAACCAGCCCCTTACACATTTGAACAAAATGAAACAGGCAAATTTGAATCTTTTATATCTTAAATAATCCAATTTTAATTATATTTCTTTGACCACACCGCTTACTGATAACAGATGCACTTACACATTATGACTTTATATATACTAGGAATTTTCAAATGCATAACATCCTCTTTATTATAATGATATTAGGAGGATTAATTTATATAGCAGAAATTTCATAATAAAGTCTGTGTGTGTACCTTCAAATAATAAATATTATATAACTATATAAGCTGGCTATAATTTTGTAATCAACCATGTTAAATATTTAGTATTTCTACAATAAATATAATTTACGTGAAGTGAAAACATTCACAGTTGTAATGAAACAGAATGTGAAGAACAATAATTTGACATTACACATGTAATGTCAATGTTATTTTGTAACAATAGAGGAACCAATGCCTTCCTAATTTCTAAAAAAAGATACACTATTTTGTTTTTGTGTTAGCGTTTTGCTTTATTTTTTAAGCTAATACTAATA